>VZRL01001708.1:387095-512719 GCA_013397895.1 Origma solitaria | reverse complement strand
CCGCCTTTCCACTGACCTTGGTGCCTCCATGTTGTTCTCCCTCACATACTTTTACCTCCTCCTCCTCCTTCCCTGGCTAAAAAGAAGTGCGTGCTCACATTATTTTGATTTCTTCTTAAATATGTTTTTGCAGAGGCGTAACTAACATCTGTAATTGGCCCAGGTTTTACCAGCAGCATGTCCATTTTACAGCCATCAAGAGACTGGCTCTGCTGGACATGGTGGAAAATTTCCAGAATCTTTACTC
The DNA here is from genome assembly GCA_013397895.1 of Origma solitaria. NCBI lineage: Eukaryota > Metazoa > Chordata > Aves > Passeriformes > Acanthizidae > Origma > Origma solitaria. The sequence goes on along the minus strand of VZRL01001708.1, from coordinate 512,472 downwards.
AGGACATGCAGGAGCCATCTTTGTACCCCACCCTGTTCACTGGCAAAAACTGGGCCAGGCAAAACTACCACACCATTCTAAGGGAGGCTCTCAGCTCTCACCTTCCTTAGCAAGACACCTGTCTTTTCAAACCAAGATAAAGACAAAAAAAAAAAGAAGACACTGTTTTAAGCTGCAGAAGTGTACTGAAGGTGAGTTATATTTTATTTCATTAAAATATATTTTAAAAACATACTGTGTAAAAGAATTAGGATTCTCAATAATTTATTATTTACATTAACAAATTCCATTTGACTGTTATTCTATAGATAGAAATGAAAAGTCTGCAAAAGGGATTTGTATCAGCTTCTTCAGGACCAAGCAAGCCTCTTTTCCAAGAAACGTGTCCAAAAAATGCATTCCTTCCCATTTCAATCCCTTCAAATTAATATTTGCAAACAGATGGCAAAAAGCTCGATGAAAGGTCATGTTGGTGAGTGTTGAGCACTCACAGTGAGAGCTAGGAATTAGGGGAGCTCTGCAAGCGAGAGACCCCAAGGAGAGTTTAACATTGCACTACTCAATAGTCAGGGGGCTGCAGGGTCCAGTCCTGCTCTTGCTCCCATTGTCCTATCTCTGCTGAAATCCATGGCATTACAACAACAACAAGGCCTGCAGCTGACCCCTCCAGGCAGATCTCAGAAAGCTGGACAAACTCCTTGAGACAGGGTGGCAGTGGAGAGACTGTTTTTCCTACCACTGTGGCACGCTGCAGCTTATCTTTCTTTCTCAGTCCAAACACAAAATAAATCTCAGTGTCTCTCTTCCCATCCTCTGGGAAGAAATATGCATAGGGAATTATCTCTCTGATGTAAACATCTGTAAGCACCATTCACATATGCTGGTCCACATTGAAAAAGAAAATATTATCAAAGTGCCTGCCATAGCCTTCTTCGTGGAGCAGCTCAGCTTTCCCATCAGCTTTCCAGACTTTTGAAATCATCCTGGTACCCAAACATCATGCACAGTTCATTGCAATGCCAGCTGCTGTCTGCTTTACTATTCCAGGAAAGAGCAGTTGCCCTTTCAGTGATTATACAAAAGCCCATGATTAAAAGAAGTAAAGCTGTCAGCTCGTGTGTTCTGTTTCCTGGAGGCACTCAATGGTATTTCTGACATCTCGTGTAAGGCACCAATCATCCGGTAGCTGAGCAAAAAGCGACCCACAAGACCTCCATTAAGCAACTGCAGAGGGAACTGACAAAGTTCAGCTGATTCGCTTGTCTTCCTGCTTAGGCAGCATAAAAAGTGTGGTCACGCCATCTGGGGAAGTTTCTGGTGCTATCCTAAAAGGGGAAGCCTCAACTTGGACCATAAGGAGCACGGGTGGCAGTGTGCTCCAGCACAAGTTTCTGACAGCTGTGTCAGCGTGGCAATTCCCTAGGACATAGCAAATATTTCCTCAATCCCCAGGAAGCCTCTGCTGCCTTGCTTTCCCAGGGAGTGAGCTTGTTGTCAGCAGCAAAGCAGACACCTCCTCACAAGATGTCTCCACAACACACGACAGAGGACCACACTACAAAACCAGCTCTGTGGCGCACTCGCTGCAGCTTCCCTGCTGTTGGTTGGTCTCTTCTGCACAGCCTTATTCGCAGAGATGCAATGCTGGAGATGGCAGAGCCTACGGACGAAGAGGTTGGCTGGATGCTGGCTGACTGCACCACCGAGCAGCCTCAGTCCAGAATGTCAGTCTCAAACGGGACCAGGTGGTAGTATGTCAAATTGGTGACATAAGCTGTTGGATCATCACTGTCTTCCAGCTCTGAGGTAAAGTCACTAACACTTTCAAACCTAAGGAGAGATGAAAAAAAAAAAAAAACCACCAAAAGGCATTAAGTCATCTGGAAAATCAAAGGAATTGGAAAAAAAGTACTAAGGGAGTGGGAGAAGTACTTGGAGATTATTCCATCCACACCTGCTTCTCCTCCTATACTCGTGTGTCTAGGACTAAACCATGGGACAGTGAGAACCACAGTGCACGCAAGCAAGAAATCTTGTCACTTCTGACTTTCAAAGCTACTTTTGAGGAAGGAAGGAAGGAAGCAGCAAGTAAGTCTTGGAAGAGAAAATCACACAGTTGAAGTCCACATCTTTCTATTTTGTTCCCACAGCAGGTTGGAACAACACAAAATGCCTCAGTTCTCACATAGAAGTGAAAAGGAAACTGCCTTTTTTCCCATCTGAATTTGAACTCAGCCTTTCACTTCACAGGTACCTTCTCTGGGTCTGGCTTTTGCAAGAAGCCAAGTGTCTAACACAGGTAGGAAAAAATTACTTCAGTGTCCTTCCTCCAGAGTCTTGCTGTCCTTCCCATGGCACAAGATTTAGCTTTTGACAAGCAAAGAATCTCCAAATGTAAAGAGATTCCCAAATTTAGTTTTACTTGTTTTGGTATTTTCCTCCCCACTTCTCAACACCCATTTTAGAACCTGAACTTTTGCAAGGATTACCCATTGTCTCATACGTACTCTCAACCAGAAGGCATCAAGCTGTTAAAACCTACACTTTCCTCAGTTACACACATTTCTGTTCCAAGAAGGCTTGAATTTCTGCAGTAAGAAACATTATCTTCTTCCTAGATAGCCTACAAGTTAAAGGCACTTACTGCAGGCCAAGGACTAAATTTCACCTCCGTTCTAGAAGGGATTTGAAGAACCATCAAGTTTCTTTTTCTCACACTCTTTCTTTAATATTTTGAAAGAACTTTCACTCTGACAGAGTGAGAAATAAAAGGAAGCAGAAACTGAAATAGTGCACAACATGGAAAAAGAAATTCTAACCTAACTCTGACCTCTAGCATGTGTCGCCAACACCTTTACAGGCTGGCCTACTTCAGCTCTCTGAATGGCAATAAACAGATGAGCTTTAAAATAACTAATACTAAAAACTGCATCTCACCTATACATGAACTAGTTAGACTCTTTAGATAAGTGAAACAACTACAGACATCCCTCTAACCTCATCCTAGAAGGTGACCTAAGAGTCAAGTATTTCAGAGGACCTGAAGAAGACTGGGAGGATAAACAAAAAGATAAGTCTCCCACTCCCATCTCTTCCTAAAACTTTATTTAGAAGTATCATGGGTTATTGGATAGCCTGGTCTATATATCCTGCAACATATGGCCACAGTTCTGTCTCTTCCACACTCCTTCCTGGTCCTTCTCATCTTTTTTTTTAAACTATGAGAACCAAAATAGAGCACTTTTTCGTTTTGAGCAGAAAGTCATGGATTTTCTCCTGCAGCTCTGCTGCTTTGCTCTTCACTTTAAATGAAACAGCAATGAGACTGAACTTTGAATGTTTATTGCCCTCATTCCTCTAGTCCCTCCAGGCTGTTTGCTTGCCTGCGTGTGTGGGAGTGTGTGCAGAAGGGAGTTGACTTGGTGTCTTGCAAACACTTCACAGATCACGTTGTGCTGTCTTATGGACTGCAAGTGATCCAGAAACAACAGGTTATGAAATACCAGTGGGGCAGACCAAATGAAGAAAGCGGAAGAGGAGTCAAGAAGGCTACTCAGATTCTGCTGTCTTTCTCTTGTCAATGGCATGAAGCTACATTATCACAACTGGAAGGTCCCGCAGATTTTGTGGCTCTCCACCCTCACTGATAGGTTACCACAAGTAGAATGTGAGGTGGAAAGTAGTGGAAGGCAGATGCTGTGGTTAAGCAGAAAGCTTTTCTTGCCACCAAAAAGGAAGTGTGTGCGCGGAAGTGTGTGTGCCAAAGAGTGCAAAGCACTGCTCTAGAGTGCTCACACAAAACCAAACTCGATAAACCAGGACTGTTTACTACAGTTAGCCACTCTGTATGACACCAACACTCAAAATGCTTTTGTGCTGTTGCCAACAGGTCTTTTTCTCAAAATAAACTCTGCATCTCTACTACGGACCTGCAGATTCCTAAATGCTGAAAACCGTGGCCCTTAATGTTTTTTCCTCAGAGTACCTTGACAGATACGCTTTCTTTCACAACAGCCTACTTCTTCTACTGTAAAACAAACTTCTTTATCATTTTAATCTCTGTTATTGCATTAGAATTATTACTCAGATTCACCAGGAAGAAGAGAGAATAAGGGACATAGAAGCTAATGGCTTGGACAGGCCTTCTAGATGATAAACCGGTGGCTGGGCTTAAAGAGTGATGGTGAATGGACTCAAATCCATTTGGTAGCCATACACAAGTAGCATTTTTCTGGGCTCAGTTTTGGGGTCAATCCTACTGCATATCTTTACTGATGGTCTGGATGAGGGGATCGAGTGCACCCTCCATAAGTTTGCAGATGACACCAAGCTGAGTGAGAGTGCCAAGGTGTTGAGAGGTAGGAAGGCTTTACAGAGGGGTCTGGACAGGCTGGATTGATGGGCTGAGGCCAACTGGATGAGATTCAACAGGACCAAGTGCTGGGGCCTGCACTTCTGTCACAACAAGTGACCCATGCAGCACTACAGGCTTGAGGCAGAGGGGCTGTAAAGCTGTCTGGCAGAGAGAGACCTGGGGGTGCTGGTCAGCAGCAGCTGAACACGAGCACACAAACAGCAGCACACACCCACGTGGCCAAAAAGGCCAATGGCATCCTGGCCAGTACCAGGAATAGTGACCAGCAGAACCAGGGCAGGGACTGTCCCCCTGTACTCACCACTGGTGAGGCCACACTTCAAATCCTGTGCCCAGTTCTGGGCCCCTCATTACAAGAACATTGAGGGGCTGGAGCGTGTCCAGAGAAGGGCAATGGAGATGGTGAAGGATCTGGAACAGAAGTCTGATGAGGAGCAGCTGAGGGAGCTGGGGTTCTTTAGCCTGGAGAAAAGGAGACTCAGGGGTGACCATATCACTCTCTATAATTGCCTGAAAGGAGGCTGTAGCCAGGTGAGGGTTGGTCTCTCCTCCCAGGTAACAAGTGACAGGACAAGAAGAAAGGGCCTCAATTTGTACCAGGGAAAGTTTGGATTAGATGTAAGGAAAAGTTTCTTGACTGAAAGGGTTATCAAGCATTGGAACTGGCTGCCCAGGGAAGTGGTTCAGTCACTATCACTGGAAGTATTTAAAAGATGTACATGCCACACAGAATGGTCTGGTTTGGAAGGGACCTTAATCATCTAGTTCTAAACCCCCTGCCATGGGCAGGGACACCTTCCACTAGATCAGGTTACTCAGAGCCCCATCCAGCCTGGTTCTTTGCATCCCCAGGGAAAGGGAGTCCACAACCTGGAGAACTTGTTCCAGTGTCTCACGACCCTTATAGAAAGTATCCTCTTCTTATTATCTAATCCAAACCTACTCTCCTTCAGATTAAGGCATCCCCCCTTGTCCTATCACTACATGCTCCCATGAAAATTCCCTCTCCAATCTCATGCTGGCCTCCTTCAGGTACTGGAGTGAATTTGCCAAAACAACAGCTTATCCAATGTCACAGACTCTGCTGCTACGCTAGAAGAAGTGCAAACTCTTGGCAGGTACCTCTGCAACAAAACCAAAGCATAAGTTCAAATGCATTTATTTACCACCTTTTTCTTTCTAAAGGACTGCAGACTGCTCTCCAAGAACCATGCACAGAAAGACTATGCCACACAGATGCTGAGCACGCCACATTTTGCAGCAGTGCGGTGTACTGCCAAATAAATCAGAGGGAAAATGAAGGAAGCAGAAAAGAACTACTTCAGAAAAACAAGAGTAACCAACAGAAGTTTGGAAAAATGCTGTAGTTTCCTTTGCAACAAACATGAAACTTTTCAGCTGATGGATCACTGGGCAGGTAGCACTGCAGGCTACCACAGCTAACCAGTATGGGAAATGAGCACTTCCTGCTGAAGCTTCAGGCACTTCTTCCCAAAAAGTACAGGTTTGCTTTGCAAAATGTCTCATTCAATTACATCAGCAGCCAAAACCCAGAAGTCGTAATGAGTTTAATGTGGCTGAAAGGAAAAATCTCCCATCTGAGGATGTACAAGTCCACAAGGAATGAAGTGTGATTTCAGGGTAGAAGACACCAATCCCGTAAATCCAGTTTTGCTGAGACCAAAAGGGAAGAGCATAGGATTTTGAAAGATTTTAAAGTTTCCTTTCTGGCTAATAGCATACATTTAAACCAACCATATAGAAAATTTCTGCTTTTGAAAAAGGTTCAATTTTTACAAAACAACTGTGCTACAACTGCTGTCATTATCTCCTGGCTATTACCTCTTAGCTATAAAATACAGCTGCAGGATGGGAAAATTTAGGGCATCATATAAAACACACATTTGAAATTTATTAACTTCTTGACTCTTGACTTCACATCCTTTGGAAAGTTAAACCACAAATGCATAAAGTCAGGCTGTTACCCTAGATTCATTTCTTCCACCACAGTTTCTTGGAAACTATGCCTACCATTCAGTTTTTATCACATTAGTATTTTCTGGTTTTAAGAGTCTCTGACTTCAATGGGATGACATTTAGATGATTGCAGTTTCTGATCCCAGGCTGGTAAATTTTGCTTGGGCTGGAGCACATTTTTAAAATCAAAACTAGCTATAAATACTTCTTAATCAATTTTAAAAAATAATCAAAGTAAGGCACGAAAAGGCTTTCTTTGGTAATTTTCTCCTATTATTTGTCACTCCCAGGACAAAGAGTGGTCCACTGTGAACTATAACAACTTTAATTTCCAGATATTTGCCTTACAGAATTACCTCTAGTGGGCCATTTTAGCCTCATTAATACAAGCTTATAAGCTTAAATGCTGTCAGCAAGGTCAAGGTTCAAAACACTGAGTGATAAGTTAATAAAAAGACTTCAAGAAATTAAACTGGAGACAGAGATACTCTCCAGCCCTCGACAAAATCTTGCCAAGCTCTAAACCTTGTTACAGTCTGGCAATGACCACATTTCAAATGCAGTAAGACAGACTACTGCATTCAAAGATAAAGGCTTTTAGTATTTTGTTTCCTTCATTTGACTGGTCTAAAGAAAAAGTAGGTCAACATTTCTCATAAAAAATATATAAATGCTTCACTACCTGAAGCTCACCGAAGTATCAATCACCTGGTATGACAGAAATCTGTAGGAGCAGATTTCTATCAGTACTCATCTGTCATTACGGTCACTGACTTAAGACCCACAGGAATCAAGGAATCACAGAATGGTTGGGTTTGGAAGGGATGGCTGGAGATCATCCAGTCCAACCCCCTGCCAAGGCAGGGTCACCCAGAGCAGGTGACACAGGAACACACCCAGGTGGGTTTAGAATGTCTCCAGAGAAGGAGAGTCCATGACCTCCCTGGGCAGCCTGTTCCAGTGCTCTGCCACACTCAGATAAGTCCTTCCTCATGTTGAGATAGAACTTCTTGTGCTCTAGTTTATAACCATTAAAGCACTCCTGGTTACAGGTTTCTGACCCCAGAATACCTGCATGCATTAGGAAGCAAATATTACCAATAAGATTAGTCTAACTTGCCTTTCCCCTAAGGAAATACACATGCTGCTCCACGTCCCAGCAGAGCAGCTGCTGACCTTTGTTCAATTACTTGCAGCAATGTGTTTGCCTCTGAGGACAGTGTTTTGCTTCCCAATATCCTTTGTAGCAGGATATGCCATTTGTTGGGCTGTTTGAGTTTCCAAGTTTGGGCTCAAACCAGCTCTCATCACAGTCATGAGAGAAAGAAATAACTCTGTTCTGCCTTGGCAGCACCCCTACAGCAACCTCGGTTCTTTTTTCATGCACAAAGGATTGAGCACTTTGGGGTCAATCACTCTCCCATTTCATCCACTTTAACAGGAAATTGCAGTGTTAGCAATCTGGCCCAGTAACCTTTAGCCAGTTGAGATGACAGCTGTGCCAGTCTTTCTCTTACACAGACAATAACATTTTGCTAGAGGGGTGGGAAAGCTACAATTTATCTGAAGGTGATGGCATTGCTCTCATTCAAACTCTACTTACAGATGATCTGCTGAATCTACATCCAGGTGCTTCTCTTTTCCATTAGGTATACTGTGGTCAATGACTATTGTTTCAGTGTTGGCTAAACAGAATCCATTTGATCGCATGATTTCTGTTGGGAGAAGAAGCAAAACAAGATTTTAAAAAAGTTGGAAAACAACTGCATATCACATGCAATTGACATGGCTATGAACTGAGATGTGTGCATGACATTGAAGATCTGCAAATGAAAGCAGGAATGAAGAGTTGGTTTCACAGCTTCTTACATCTGCAAACCGCCAGTGCTCAAGCAATTTTATTCACCTAACCAATTTATGACACAGAGCATCTGAAGAAGCAACCAGTACCAAATCATAGCTGTATTTTTCATAGACAGTCCCAGGCTTAAGCCACTTTAGCAAAAATAAAAAAGACATAAAAAGGGAAATAAAGAGTGACCTTACAAGTTAATTCAACCACCAACTCTAAGTCGTGTAAAGCAATACCATGTTTTACACTACCTTTGCCCCTGATTGTTTTGTTTCTCACTGTGTTAGAAGCCTTCAATATAGAATATCTAAAATTAACACCTAATTCCACTGACTCACTACCATGGGGAGAATTGCTAACTAAAGAATAGTATTTGACATGAATGAGAAATTAATCCACATCTGCGCTGTGTAGAAAGTCAAACTAGGCAAGTCAGGATTGAGGCAAGTCAAGAAAGGATTTCTCTCAGTCATTCAATTTTAGATGAAGCTAGGACCACCACAAAATAATTGCACATTTAAAAAAAAAAATCAGCACTGACTTAGGTAGGATAACCCTTGATTTGCCTCTAGGTACTACGACCATGTTACAGCCTTGCATTATCAGCACAACAGAAGAAAATTAGTCTGTGGTAGAAAATATGGTAGGCAGAAAACACACAAACAAATTTCAGCTATATATACAGTTCAAGTAATGAACAGGAGAGAGGAGGTAATTTTTTTCAAACATTTACATGCTCCTGCATTAAGGTAAAGCCAGAACTTACTTCCATATTTTTCTTGTGAGTTATCTTTGACTTTCAGTCAGTATTTTACTACAAATCACTTTAGCAGAATACATTTGGGGGCTGTGAAAACACCGAACCCCAGCAGAATCACACTTCACATGACTCATCTTGAGCCAGTATGATTGTAAAATAAGATTTTCACCATAAATTCAATTTAAGCTTTCATCTTAGAGGGTGGCCTGTTCTCTCTCCATCACCTACCACTCTGAGCAGGACTGTGCAGGTGACAGTTTGTTTTCTCAGAGAGCACAAAACATTTTTGAGTGCTTTTCCAAGACGGCGAGCCAGGTAGAAAGCTGCACTATGACTAACAGGAATGCCAGTATTTTCCTAGTGTCCTTGACTTGACCTAAGAGTTACAGCATTTCACTGCTGCATGAGCTGCTTTACACATTATCATTTACTGCCATCTACTGACAGAGCTGCCAGACACTGAAACATTTCCAGTGTGCAACATCCAAATGGGGCAAATATCAATTAACATCACATTTCCACCTATGTTCTTAACATAATAGCAGCAATCATTTGAATGATAAAATGAATTACCACAAGATGCTTTTGGATAGCTGCATAGGTAGGAGAATCTTCCTCCAATTAATTAGGTATGAGTCCTCTCTACCAACATTAATTTAGAATTAAAACATACTGTTATTCAGATGACATAGTTTCTACAGCTCCTCTACATCCAGGCTGACAGAAGGGCCCCCCTTGCTGCTAACTTTTGTCCATCAGACAGGCCCCCTTGCTCTGAATTTATCTTCATGCTGACTCTCTTCTCTCTGTTGTACCCACCATGCACCATACTCAGTCATGCAGACAGAGTACATATGCCCTGAGGGGTTGCACACCCTCCCAAAAAGTATATGAAAGCCTTCTACACAGCAAAATGCCCAGACCAGAGCAATTTCAAATACATTTATACTTGATATTTGCTCCAAGAAGAACAAGGTATTACCAGCAGCAGTCACCCTTTGAAACATTTTTGAAGCATTTAGTTTGGGGTTCCTTCATTTCATAATGGGCGGGATCTAGGATCCATTTTGCAGCTCTGGTCTCTCAGAGCAGCAACATACTGCAGACAAAACCCATGAATGTGCTCTCGAGGGGCAGTGCTGAGAACATATCCTGGTGCCCAGAAGCAAAACGTATAACCATGTGCAGCCTTTGGAAGATGTCTAATGGCAAGAATGTACACATGAGGAATTTTACCTCAGGCTTCCACATTGACTCAAGACATCATCCAAACCTCCCTAGCCACAGGTGGAACGTGAGATAAGCGTGTTGGCTCCCATTTCTCACTCCCAGGAAGCCAGACCTGCATCACCCCACTGGGCAGGATGGCCCTATGTGCTGTTTTTGGCACTGCAGCCTGGGCTTGGGAGCCCTACAACAAGGCACCAGTCCAGATGGGCTGGCAAGACAATGCCTCTCACTGAGGCTCTGTACCACACAGTATGCATAAACCATCTCCTATTTAATTAAAGGAATTATTATTTAACAGAATACTGATCCACCTAGAACCAGAGCTAAGGATCAATTACAAATAGCTCACCCTGTGTACGAGACCAAGCCTGAAGACACACTGTTTACACCTTTAGCAGGCTGACACTGACTGGCCATTAACCAATGCTTCGTTAGTACCAAAGAAAACCGATGCCAGTTTCTTGCTAAACCCTTTGAACACCTTGGAGGACTGTGTAGCATTTCAGTTCAATTAACTCTCTGAATAAGCTCTTCTGGTGATACAAAACCAGCAGTTGCCATTAGGCTCCTTTTTGAGATGTTTCAATACAGAAATACAAAACCAGGCACATCAGAAGTTCACAGACCTTTTAACAAGGGTCAGTAGCAGATGAAGAGGGGAAAGGCTAAAAGAATAGGAAGGATAGAGTAATACTGCTCTCCACTTTACCCACTAGCAATCTGTGGTTTAGGAACTTCCTATGTCTCCACCTGTGACAGGTTTCAATGTGCTTTTCTACTCCACTTGCTTGTCTAATTCCCTTTTGAAGTCACTTATGCTTTCAGTTTCACCCTATCCTATGACAATGAGTTCCACTCCTTAACTATGCTTTGTACGGAAACAAAACAATATCATAAGCTTTCTTTTGTTTGTTTAAAGCCTGTTGTCTATCAACGATATTGGATAACCTATAGCTCTTGTTTCATGAGAAGTACAGGGTAATTGACCTCCTTCTATTCACAGCTTTGTAGACTTCCATCATACCCCAGTCTGTCATCTCTTCTCACAGGTGAAGTGTCCTTCTTTAATGAACCTCTTTCTCAGAGAAGCTGTTCAACAGCTTGAATCCTCACCCTTTATTTGTATAATTTTAAATTCTATTATATCCTGAGATGCAGAAATCAAAATTGTGCGTATTGTATTCAAGATGGGGTTGTGCTCCTCTCCTGTTTCCCCCTCCTTTCCTCATAATATCTAATATTCTCACTGCTGGTATTGCTCATTGCTTGGTACCAGAATTGTATCAATAGCTTCAAAATCTCCTAAGTAGCAACAGCACTATCATATATGATGATATGCAGTAAGGACTGCATTTTCCCCACATTAACTAATTTGCATTTCTCAGCCTTCCATTTCACCTGACACTTTATTGCCTGAATGCATGTTGCATAGTATATCAAGGCTAATTATATGTTCTGTATCATAAAGTAGACTATTGAGAACTATACTTTGAATTGTTGACAGAGAAATAATAACGGGAACAGCAAATAAAGTAATTTTCATTCTGTAATTCTTGTGTCAACTGAAGGAAGCTAACAACTCTTACCTGATATTTTAACTGGACTTTGAAAGCTTGGCTGAATTTTATGGACATTGTCATTTTTTAGAACTTGGTCCAAAGGAGATCTCTCAAAGAACGTGAGGACAACTTCAGACCTTGAATACTTAAAGAGACAGAAAAAAAACCCAAAACAGACATCAATTTTTAACCAGTAGTTTGCTTTGTTCTTCTTCTCCATTTCCACCCCTTCACAGTATGACAGAAAGATTTATTACTAGCAACAGGTTGGAGGCATCATTACACAGTTCTGGCACTCAGCATTTCTCCAAGTTACTCAATAAATTTCTGCTTCTTTCAGAGTTTGGCAAAGCCCATCAAATTCTAATCTGCATGAAAGAGCAGGTCACCATGAAGGAGGAGTCAAGCTGGGCTAAATTGGAACTTGGCTTACTCACCTTCCAGGGCATGTTTATAATAGTCTTCAGAAGCTTTTCCACTTCATTAAGTCTGGCTTCTATATCGTGGGCTTCTTTTATTGTGATGAGCCCTAGAAGCAAAGTAAACAGATCTTAAGCATTAACAAAAGCACACTTACACACACTTCAGCAGCCAGAAGCAGCCACTCAGGAAGATGTGGAACAACCTCAAATATGCCTCCCAGAAATGTCTTTTAAACCAACTGATGATAAAAGCATGCACCCCAAACTGAGGTGGGTGTAGTTTACTAGCAGAGTTGCAAGCCTGGCACAAACTCAGCTGTTTATGACCACATGTAGGAATTACAAGACAAGCAGAATTATAACCACCTACTCCCTCACCCACTGTTTCACTACACAGCATTCCCAGCAGTGATAATTAAACTGCCCACTTTCTGCTTCCAAGAACCATTATTCATCCTTTTTTTTCTGTAAATAAAAAGCAAAAGAAAGACACATCCTACAGATAAGAGGAAAAAAATAAACACAAACTACACAAAAGGCTTTGAGAGCAGTTTTGTATTTCTCTGACTGCAAGACCCGGTGAACGGTCCAAGGAAAACTTGTCAGTATCATGTTCTTCAAGTGCAAGATAACTGTTTGGATTTTTTTTTCCGATATATAATCAGTCATTGAATTAGCACAGTGCTGCAGAAGGGACTAAGGTGGAAATTTTACTGCCCAATATCCAGAATGATGCATTACAATGCAATATTGAAGTACTCAGTATGGCAATCTTAAACTCTAATACCATATTTTGTATGAATAATCTGCAGGGCATCTGTAACTTCCCCCTCCTCTAGCAGACTGAAGGAAATACAACACAGGTTATATGCATGTACAGGGCATATAAGGAGAAGTAAACCCCAAAATCTCACATGCCTCTAGTGACCTTTTTATTGCTGATATTTGCAACCTACTTTTTCAAAGCAAATCATCATTTACCCTCTACCTTTGTGCATCTTTTCCAAGGGGCAGGATACACCTAAGAAAATGAAATATCTGAGAGAAATTATCAAATATAACAAGCCACACCAAACAAACAAATAAACAAACAAACAAAACACAACAAAAAGCTGGAACAGGAAAAGACACAATAAATCAAACCTATCAAAATTAAAAATCTGCAAAGCAGTCTATGAGAATGCACTTCAATATACTACAATTGTGTTAAAGTAAGTGTATCTCCATCTCCTTATGGAAAAGACAAACATAGAGCCATAAAACACGCAGAGTGTGGGAAAAACATCCACAAACAGTTTCAGTCTGCACCAGTCCTTGTTATTTGCTACCAACAAGATACAATCCCATACAAACTTTCCAGACAAAAGTGTGACTTGGAAACTGTCAGCTCTCCTCCAGTTACAGCTCTAAATAAAACAGAGATTGTCTCCAAAGCAACCGGGTTTACTTGACGGTGTCCCACAAAAGTCACCTGTTTGTATAAGCCTTTCTCTTGCTCAGCAGTCCTTCATTTTGCCTGTTTTTTCAGCATGGCTAACACCTCACCCCGGCACAACTCGCCCCCTCTCCTGACAGCAGAGCGATGCACACCAGCAGGCAGATAAGGAAGGTGGTGTGTGTCTTGCTTTGGTTAATGTACACTACAATGAGGTAGCTTCTCATGGGAATTCTCTGAAAGGCTGTCAATGCGAATAAACTCATTTGCATGGGTCTGCAGGCTGTGTATTAGCTGGGCTGTGCTTGACATTGCAGACCTGAATTGCAGACCAGCACCCTTCATCATCCTAACTACGGGGTGTGTGCAGGCCTGGGTGGATCTGCTTCACCCCTCCACAAATATGTTCCCATCCCACAGCTGAATGGAAATCCCACATTTGAATTGAAAAGTTCAAACTTTTCAATGAAAGTGCTTTCATCTTCCCCAGAAGAAAAAAAAGCTGCGAATGGCCCCACAGCTCAGACATGCATCCATGGTGTTAGAAACACAGGGCTGGCCCTGCTGTAGCCCACATCAGAGGAAACAGAGTCAGCTACCCTGGTGCTAGCTGCTGTGGGGTGTCTCTGCTTCTCCTGCTGGCCTTGATCCACCCTGCAAAAACACTGATACAGCTAGAGCAGAGACTGCCCAGCTGTGACTCCCACCTTGCAGACAAACGCCTCACTGCCAATCCACCTGGAATTCAGCATTCAACTGCTCCCTCTCAAATCTCCCTCCATCTCGGACCCTTTCCCAGATAGCATTCACTGCTGGAACTAGTATTTTACCAGGAAGGGGGACACTTTTAAACAAATGAAGATATTCAGACCGGGAGGGGGAGAAAAAGAAAAAAAAAAACAAAACCACCCTGGCAACAACCCTGAGCATTCATCCCATGAGGAAAACCAGCCAAGCGGTCAGGATTTCTCTCATTAGTAATCAGGGAAAGCATCAGCAACTCCACACAGCCTTTTTATGCTTCACCAAGAAGTCAGGCAAGGCTGTCAGCCTGTTGCACTGTCACAGATCTCCCTGTGGGAGGTTTTACAGCTTCTTGCATTTACCAGAAGTTTCCAGCCCTGCTATATTATCTCCTTCCACCTCTTGGAAAGATACCAGCTGTGCAAACCCACACTCCAACTTGGAAACTGGCACAGAGGACTTGTAACATCTGACACCATAAAAACTGTTTCTTTACTGGAGCTTTCAGTAATATCAAAACCAAAAAGCAGACAGCGTAGGAAGGAGGGCGATACATCTGCCTGGACAGCTTCCTATGTATGTGCTTAATGATTGCAGATGCACAGCTTTGGGGCGTAAAGCTGCTGACCTTAAATGAATTCCCCACACAGGGAGATAAATTTGGCCAGGAAAAAGGCTTTCTTTTCATACATCTACCGCCCAAACACTCAAAAACCACTTGACTGGCTGTATATACATATATTGAAACCCATAATTTCTTCTGCAGTTGCCATGAAATTTGTAAGGCCCTCATTTATCTAAATTCTACAAGTCTGTTTTTAAAAGTTAACAGATTCTCTTGTGGTTTTCAGCTAGTCATAGACCATGATCCCACAACCTGAGGAACTGCTCCCAACCCCACAGCCACACTAACCAGAGCGAGGCACTGCCTGCCCAAGCAGCCAGGAGGAGTGGGGTCCTTCCTTTCCATCCCTTTCAGCATTCTCTTACTGGCTGCTGTCATCAACCACAGCCCCTACGTGCATGAGGAACACTGTGGGGTTGCAAGGTAAAGTCTCTGGTGTCAACACTGGTTTAAGGTGCTCTCACCCTCCCCTGCACCTCATTTCCTCTCCCACACCACAACATAGAGCTGCTTCTGCTTTTCTGGCACAATAAGGTGAGGAGCAGGGAATACCTCAAACCACTCCTGTCAAAGGCTTCACCTCAGGAAACCCCAGACTCCACAGAAGAAGCAAAAGACTGCAGGCTAGAATGCCCCATCCAAACTCCTTTTTCACCCAGGCACTATACTAAGTCTGAGAGGAATCAGAACTTGTGTAAAGAAGGGTCACAGAACCGCACCCGAATTTCCAGGTCTATTCTTCACTTTGTGGGGGTTTCTCACCTGCCTTTTTGGAAGATTTGCTGAGGCAGAAAGACAGGGGATAAAAAAGCCAGAGACTGATGTAGGATCTCTAGACGCTGGAAACGCCTGAACAAACAGACACACAGACAGGCCAGCTGACTCTGCAGACAGAGCCCAGCACTATTCATTAACCCTGACACAAATGCACCAAAAGGTGGATGCATTTGGAGTGTGTGGGACCCCCAGCCACATATGAAGCATCCATACAGCAGCTCCAACATGTCCCGAGGCTGTTGTCTCTGCCCATGGACCATAAACACATGTCTAGCCTGTTTCCATCTGGGTTTTTTACTCCCCAAGAACCCTTACTCTGTTTGCTGTAAAATAAAAATCAGATACCACTAAAGGAACCAGTATCCTGGAACCAGTTGTGCTTTCTTCACTTGTTCAGTCATGCAACAGAGCTGAGCTCAGGGCTGGGAAATTTGTTAGTGAGGTCATGGTGAAAAGCTGTTCTCATGCCTTTTTCTCAGCTCTGGCCCTTGTCTGACTGCTAATGGAAAACATGCACAAACTCCTCCCAGGAAAACTTTGCTCTCTGTCTTGTTACCCGTACTGTGCTTGGACAATTAGCTATTATTTTGAGTGATTTAAATGCTATAAACACCTACATTTATAGGGTATGAGGTAAACTGGAGTCCCCCTGGCTCCTTTTTTTACCACAAACCCTGCTGCCGAATACCACAAACCTCTAAGATTTCTTCACCCTGAACACAGGGGAGACCACAGGCTGGGTGACAGGGCAGGATGGATGACACTGCCTAACCCAGGGTGGCACTCTCCTGTGCCTGGGAGATTGCTTTAGCAGGATTCTGCTGTGCTCACAGCCCACACAGTCAGTGACCTCACTCAATCCCTTTGACATTTTCTCTGCTCCTTTCCAGACCAAGAGCCCCAAGCAGAATCCCTAAGACTGAAAAGGATTTGCTTTCAGTTTGAGCCCAAGCCTAGGCAGCAACTTTGAGCAGAGCAACACAGGTCTGGAAAGCACAGCACAAGCAGCACCAGAGGTCTGCAGTATTCTTCCTGCCCTGGGTCCCTGGTGCTGGAGCAGCTGCAGGAGGCTGGGAGAGCAGGCCAGCAGCTGTGTACCTGGCACGCTGGCTCACAGCGTGGGAGAGGGGCCCAGAGCTGCACACAGGCAGGAAACGAGCTCAGCAGCAGAGGAGAACGAGCTGAGAGCCAACTCCTGATGTAAACACACAGGCCTTGGTAGGGCTGTCCTGTTACTGCCGTGTGAGCCACCAAATCTGCAGCTAGTGACGTTCTGAAAACAGCAGATAATGCACCCCATGCTCCTGCCACAGGAAGCAGGACAGGAATTGCAGCACGTGCTTCATGGCTCATAATGAAATCACAGAGCAGTCCTGACAGTCAGCATCCACAATGAGCATTGTCTCAAAAATTCTCTAGTGCCTTCCAAGGGAGAGTAAGTTCATGCCCAAGTCAAGTCCTATGTCATCTCCATGATGACACACAGAAGTCTGTTTTTCTAGATATGTGTTGCTATGTACAAGCCACTAGGTACTCACGATCTCAAACTGTGGGCAAACCCTGTCTCTCCAATCTGAAGAACTACGCTTCATGTTTGTGGTCAGGACAGGAGCAAAGAATGTCCAAGAAATACCCTACTTTGTCAAAATCAGTTCTATATATAAAGGAAGCTGAGCAAGAACAGGAGCCGAGGTGTACTTTCTAGAGATATGTGCAAGATGGAATGCCAATAGTCCTAAATGCTGTGTGTTTTAGTATGTACAAGATTAAAGATTATGATTAAAGTTGCATCTAATCCTCCCATCTAAACCTCTCTCCATCCCCTATGGGAAGACTGCAGAGTAGGTATCACAGGGAAAAAAGGAGTAACAAATAAATCCAGAGAGAAATTCTACTGTGTTCTGCTAATCTACACTGCAAGAAAGATTTGAGGCTTATAGATTCAAATCACGAGTCCATCTTTCTCTCTTTGCACAAGTCCCCCAGCAGCAGTTATGGATTTCAGATCTTTAGGGAAGACATGTAAGTTGTCTTTCATGGGAGTCTGCTACTTCACTCTCTCTCCTGGTCAGATTGTGGCTTGACTGGGAGATGTACCCCTTTCACCCAGTTGCAGTATTCATTAACATGGCAGTGCTCAAACTTTTTTATCCTTTTCCCTCATTCCTCCTTTCCCTTGGATATATTCTAACCCTTGTGCACACACACAATCCAGAATGTAGATGGAGCAACAGGAGGAAGGTCCTAGCCATGAGAGGAGGTATACAAAATCACAGAATGATGTTAAATAGAAGAGTCTAATTTGACTCATCCAAAGAAGGCCCTGGTCAAAAGTCAGATCAGCCTGCTGGGGACCATACCCAGTTGACTTCTGAACAGACCCACAGACAGATACTCCACAGAAACATGCAGAAACTGAAGCTACTCGGCTGGCACATGGATCGGGGCTGAAAGGCGACCACTCAGCCCCATTTTTTCTGCTATTTTACTCCTTTGCACTGCTTCTTATCTCCTGATTCTGCTGAATTGGGTTCTTCTCAATAGCATTTCAGCTGTCATTTTCCCCTGCTTCATGGCCACTGTACCTCACTCCTCCTAGCAGCTGCCCAGGTAGCATCCCTCCTCACCACAAACACGTGTTCCCTCAGCTTTGCCGCTTGGGACCTATGGTATTAGCCACCTCAGATTGGATTCTAAAATGGCCAAAACAGCTCCCCCTAACTGCTGCCTCCTCTCTGATGAAGGAGAGTAGGATAAAAGGTTGCTAGAAGGGCAAAGTAATACTCAGGGGTATGTAAAGGCAGGAAATTTAAAACCACCCAGAAGATGGGAAAGCTTGTTTCACACAACTTTTCTTCAATAACTGCAGAAATAACACCACAGGAATCTCTTAAGTCCAAAGACTTGATAAGATCCAGAGAGGGGCAGATAATTACAGGCAATCAGGGACATCAGATCTTCAATTACTAGACACCAGGACTGCCACTTTTCTGTTCTCTGCCTGTTATTTATGCTGTCTTCTGAAGCATCTGGTTCTCATCACCAAGGACAGGATCCAAGAGCTAGCTAGAGCACTGGTCTGGCTTAAGCCTGGCAGCTCTAGCAACTCCTCTTTGATGCCTCTTGACTAATTCTACAGCACCCCTCTCTTGGGACAGACACACTTGCCCCTTCCCCTTGTGGGGAAGTTCACCCATCTCATATGACAGGAGTTACCACAGTCTTTACAAAGGGTTTGCTATTGATGCAATATCACTGACAAGGTCCATCTTGGTGGCATTAGGAGGGAGCAGCTAAAAGGGTACAGCGAAGCTGAAAAGAGCGGTGAGTGTAGGGAGGTAGACTTTTGACTTTCATCATGTTGTCCTGCCCTTCTTGAAGTTGATCTTGAGGAACAAAATTTTTTAAAGAGGTATCAGTACACAAAATGCATGTAAGTCACTCCATATTTTCAGAAGTTCCACTAGGTAGCAACAAATACATTGAAGATACTGAGATAAATCTGTTCGATGCAGAAAGAGAGAGAGCTTTCAAAACCCTGCCCATACCTTTCTTCTTTTGTAGTCCATATGAAGCAGATGCAGGATGAGGAAAAGCCCTGTCCAAACAACTGCCAGACTGAAATCCCCCAGAACAAAAGTGACCATGACCTGAGAACCCTGGCACAGTCGAATACCCATGCAAAGAAAGGAGGCAAGTAAAAGCTGAGAAGCCCAGGTCCTCAAGATGATGGATTTTGCACACATTGTATTATTAGTTATGGGATCTCTCAGGATCACTGGAAGGGAAATGGCACATTTTAGTGGCAGAACTCGGCAGACAGGCTTTCCCCATAGAGCTCCCTGTGTTGATGCCTGATGAGCCACAAGAAAGAAAAAGATGTCAAAGAAGCATGAGATAAGAGTGAACAAAGCAGTCAAAACCTGAAGAAAAATGCAAGCTCCTACAACCATTTTTAGTGCTGATTTCTTATCAGTTAAGAACTGTTATGAAAAACACACCTCATTTCCATTCCTTTCCACCAAAAACTTCTCTGACACATTGCATTGGTTCACCACAAACAGGCAACTTGTGTCTAGCTTTATAACAACACAGCCAGCTTCATTTATCTCCATCATCACAAATGAACCATGAAATTCAGCTGATAAAAAAACAAACCCAGAAGCCACAAACTTAATTTTGGTTATACAGTTCTGCTAGAGCCTGATAACCAAGAGCTGCATCCTTTGTCTGCCAGACAGAAGCTCTGAGCAAGCTCCACTAATGAACTGTCGACAATGTCAACAATGAAAAGAGCACAATAGATGCAGTGTATTTATCTCTATTGTCACAGCACCAAGAAACAGCTGCTGTCTGTGGAAACCACTATGCTGCTTCTGTAGAGCTCCCTCTTCTCATAAATCACGGTCCCAGATGGTCTCGTAAACAACAACAACAACAACAACGCTCCAATGCAGCATATAGAAAACGAAGTTATGAACGCCACATTTGCAAGCAAACAGTGTTCCTGGGCTGGCTCTTCAGGAACAGCCTTCTGTGCTGTGCGTGTCCTTCCAATGGCAGCCTGGAGGAGCTTCCCACTGCACAGCCACTCGGCCATGGAAAACAGCAGATCAGCTGCTTCCCGCAGGAGGCAGCCACCCCCGAGGCAGACACAGGGCTCGGAGGTAGAGCTCAGCACTAGTCCTCTGTGTGGGACTGCTCAGGTCTGCTGCAGGTGAAGTGGCTGTGCCCACATTAGGAGGCAAACTAAAGGCGCAGGGTGTCTATAGGATATCTCCACCACTACTGGAAAACTTCTACAAATGGATAGAGGTTGAGCACCAGCAAGGTGAAAGGGAAGAGAAGTTTTGGAGAGCCATAAAATAACTGTGGGAGGCAGCACACTGGTGAGGAAAACCTGGAAGCAAAGAAAAGGAACAGAAAGCAGTTTAGGGAAAACAACTTGGAGAAGCAGAGAGGAAATAACAGAAAGAAGAGCAAGGGGAAAAAAGGCCACGATAAAGAATGAGTCAGAGGAGGCATGGAAAGGAGGAAAAAGAGAACTTTGAGAAGAGAGGCCCATCTAGTAACCAAATAAATCTGTCAGAGTTTCCGATTTGGCGGCTCAGAGTATCAGAGCAGGACCAGGCACTACACATAGGTGCAATACGAACAGTGACATTGCAAGAGCACTGAGCCTCTGTTCTGATAACAAAGGCAACAAACAAGTGCAGAGGAGGATTGTCAGAAACCACCCTGTTGATCCAAGGGCAAAACAAATCCCAACTTGAAAGGCTGCCAATGTGTTCTTTTGGCTTCCTTAAGGGTTTGATTCTGCCCGCGCTGAAGTCATAGGCGAGGGAGGTGAGTGACTGCTGGCTGCATTAAAGCTGAATCAAGTTCTAGGATAAATCTTAGATGAGACCTCCTCAGCTAAGTAGTATTTGGAGAAAAAGTGGGTGTGGCGGAAATAAGAGTACTTTTCCAGATTTATACCTCACTTTTGGTGTCTATTTGGTCTGTTGCAACTATTCGTAAATCATCAATTTTAAGTCAGCTTCTAAGTACATGGCTCTGCCTTTCTCCAGAAAACTGATTTAAATTCAAAAGAAGACTTTGCATAGAGAAACAGACAGTTTAGCAGCATTAGGCTGTGTTCACTGCAGGAGTGAACGAGCCTGTGTTTTCCTGTGATCCCCTTTTGTACATTTGCCTAGAGCAAGGGACAGGTGCATTTCAAAGACAAATAAAATACTAGCAAGTTGCTGGTAACATCACAGTGAATCATACTTAGTCACTCTGCAGGTATGCACATATCTAACCTTGTTTACCAGCTTCCTAGTGAGATGCCTTGTGTTGCTGAATGTCCTCGGCCTTCAGCACCACAGTACACTCCAGATGCAGAGACTGCACTTTGCCACATGCTCGTTATCAAAGACAAGAGCAGACCGTGTGAATGCCATACTCCTCCCAGGACCTCCCCTCCTCTCATGTCAAAGAAAGGGTAAAATGAACAGCCACTGCAGACAGCTACACCTCCCATCCTCTCCTCTGCAATCTCAAAGCAGTCAGCAGCTCCAACAGATGAGGAAGGGGAGAGCATTGTGGAAGTCAGTCCGGCAGGATGAGGGGTCAAGAAAGGAATGGTGAGGATGGTTTCCTCATGCTGAGCAAGAAAAGGAGCACACTCCTGCTCAGCATGAACTGACTGCTGAAGCCAGCAATAAAGGTAACAACCAACACTTTCTAAAATTGCTGACATTTTTAAAAGAACCCCAACCTTCGTTTAAAAAGTTAATAACATCAAATAGCTCAAGCTTCCACTCTCAACCATATCCCTTAAATGTAACACACTGCAGCTTGACTGAGCTGTAGGATAATGCTAGTCCTTTTAATGCTCCTTAGGCAAATCTGTAGGGAATTTGGAGTCCTTCAATGCAATGCAAATTTGGTTTGCAACACTTTATCTCTTCCTCCAGATAAAAGGCACAGCTGATATTCACCTTCTTTCAGAAAGCCCAAGGTAAACACACACACATATAAAACCTCGCATACATATTCATGTATATTTGTATACATATATAAATACCCACACACGAACACATATGATTAAATGCTAACACACACAAGAATGGGCTTTTGTCAGGTGTTTTTGTTGGGTTAAATATATTGAGCTTCATTGTAGGGAGCAGGCCATCTGCTTTCAAACAGGACATTAAGAAACCATACTTACCCCATGAATTTTGTAAAGATGGGACATGCCTCATGCAACCTCTTCTTACATATGAAGTTTTGCATCTGTGTCACTTAGTTAAATGAGATTTTTATGTTTCAACTTTGTCAAGTTATCAGAGGCTGTGGCCAGCCCATTTGAAATGTTGGTATGATGAAGTGTTCTCTAGACAGAGAAGCACACTCTGCAAAGTAATTTTCTTTAGAGCAGGAGCAGCATAATTTTAAACAGAGTATTGCTGAAATTGTGACGCACGCTGTAATTGCTTAGAAACTACTCCTGATTTTTATTCTGTCTCTGTTGCAAAGTTAACCCCCACCCCCTCAACAAGCTGAACAGATCATAATCTGCTTATATTAGGTTTCGATTTTTCAAATCCTGGACTGATGCTTTGCTCATTCCCAATTCTACTGAAGTCGGTGTGCCTGTTCCTGAGATAAAGGTAAGTCAAGGTTGCTGGCTCTAAATCTTAGGCAGGGATTGAGCAACACAGGCTGAGGATGGTTAATCTTTCCCAGTTGTTCATGCACTAATGGTGTATCTACCTGGGACTGTCAAGCAAAGCCAGTGCAAGGGACTATAATCCCATCTGGCTCAAACTGCACAAATAATGCCTTAGAGAGATGTGAAAAGAGTTTAATACTTTGCAAAAGCTGTAGCAGGCCTTGAGACAGGAGAGGAACCACGCTTGCTCGAGAGAGGTGCTGAGGAATGAGAAGGGCTTTAGGATAAGCAGCAGCTCCTGTGCATAACCAGTGTGGAAGGAGCACTGGGAGGGGCAGGAGGCCAAGGATCGAGTCCATTTGCAGCCAGACACAGCACATACCCCAGCCCAGCTGCCAAGATACTCTTCAGAGCCCCATAAAGTCAACAAGAAGGACTACCAGCACCATGGGAGGTCAATTTATAGTCACAGTGACTCTGTGCCCCGAAAGTCCCAGGCAGGCTCGCTCCAAACCTACCCAGCATCCTAAAAAACTGGGGCACAGGTGCCATATACACTTGAAGGCCACATTACTCATAATTTACTACCACTCAGCACTACTAAAAATCACAGTCACAGTCCTTCGGAGAGGACACATGCGGTGGGTACCCAGCTTTTGCAGCACTTTAGATCCCTGGTCAGAAACCGAAATGCACGAGGCACTGTATGTGCTGGGCACACTGCACGGCTGAGAGGTGGGCTCTGGCATCGGCAGGAACAGCCGGAGGACACCCCCATTCCCAGCCTGCACCCAAGCGGTGGGACACAGCCTCCCTCCCTTGCCGGCACCCAGCCCTGCGAGCATCCCCCAGCCCGGCCCCCGGAGCGAGCAGGGGCTGCGGGGCTGCGGCCGCCCCGGCTGCCCTGCTCCCATCGCCGCCGTCTGCAGAGGGCACTCGGGGCCTGCGAGAGGCGGCGGAGCTCCCGCGGCCGGCGGGGCCGAGCCGCCACCCCCCGGCAGCGGGCACGGAACAGCTCAGCGCTGGGGGACACACGCCGGGGAGCGCGCTGCGGCTCCCGCGACACAAAGCAGCTAGGGAGAGGGAAAGCTACCAGCGCTTTAATGTGGGGCGCATAAAAAACCTAAAGCCAACCCACCACCAGAGGTTAGGGATCTGGCAGGACAATGGAAAAAGACCTGCGTCACTTTAAACACCCGTCAGAACACATCTTTGGGGAGTCAGCCCGGGAGAGACGATCCCCACCCCTCGAGAACGGAGCCCGCTCTCACACAGGGAGGGTCCAGGAATGAAGTCCCGTGGGTTTACACAGGTATGAGCGGTGGAGCCCCAGACCCGAGAATGGCAAAATGCAGACCCTCTACAAGGGGGCCACACTAAGGTGAGAAGTGAAGTGGGAGCTGGGGAAAACTTCCCTATCCTTTCATAGAGAAAAACATGCACAGAATATCGGCTTTTCCCCGTTCCTCTTCGATCAAATAATTTATGTGGTAACTCAAACAAGTGGGGAGACTGGAAGTGCTAGGCATACACCCATTTATAGATGACTGAATGCTCCTCACCACTCTACACACCTGAAATATGTCAGAGTAGAACACGCAACTCTATCAAAAAAACACTCCAAACGTTAAACAAATTAAAACTAAGCACCAGCACAGCTTAGGTACATGCTGCTTCTGCACAGCAAGGTCTGGGCATGGGCAACATCTCTTGAGTTTGGTTAATCCGCTTCAGAACAGACGTCTCTAACTGCTAGTGCAATTCCCGTTCCACAGAAGTTATGTGAGGAATTATGCCAGCTCCCAGAGTCTCTCCGTCCCCTGGCAAGCGCCGCAGTCCTTTTTTTTTTTGCCCTCTCCTTTTGGCAAACAACATACCAACACTCGGAGATTTTTCAGCTACACCCCTTTTCCTGCCAACCACCTCCCCGCCTTTCCTCGGGGAGCCCGGAGGCACCGGAGAGGGGCAGCGCTAACGGGGACCCTTCTGCTCCCCCAGTCCAGCCTAGCCCGAAACCGTGCAGCTGGAAACAGCAGCAGTGATACTGGGGTCTCCTTCCTGAGGGAGCCCCCGGCTTCAACCGTATAGTCAAAAAAACCCAACAACCAAAAAACCAGGGGAAAAAAAAAAAGAAAAAAAAAAAGAAAAAAAGAAACACAAATCAACATCCCGGGAGGAGTTTCCGACCGCAAAGCGCCCCCGCAGTTTTTCTGCCCCCGCCCGTCCCGTCCGGTTCTCAGCGGCTCCGGCTCCTCACCCCCTTCCCTCCGCCGAGAGGGACCGCTCGCCCGCCCGTCCTCCCCGGCCACCGCCACCCCCGGGGAAGCGGNCCCGCCCGCGGAGCAGCGAGAGCCAGGCCCGCGGAGGCTGCTCAAACCTTGGAGCAAGGGGGAGCGGGACAGCTCGGGCCGGTCCTCGGGGAAGGAGTCGAGGAGCCGCTTGAAGAGGCGGCCGAGGTCGGAGTAGCTGCGGTGCAGGTAGAGGATATTGCGGTCCGACCACTCGGTGCGGATCTCGTAGAACTCCTCCTCGTCGCCCCTCCGGCTGATGATGAGCCGCCGGATGCCGTTCACCCAGCAGCCCCGCACGTACATGTTCACCAGCGAGGTGCCCTCAAACACGGCCGAAGCCATCCCGCCGCCGCCCGCACATCCCCCGCCGCCGGCGCAGGGCGAAGCGCACCGCCCCGCGCCGCCGTGGCCAAGTTAAGAGGAGGAGGAGGAGGAAGAAGAGGAGGAGGAGGAGGAGGAAGAGAGAAGGGGGGTGCCACCCGCCGCACGGCCCCCCCGGGCCCGGCCCTGCCCGCCGGGGCTGTGTCGCCTCCCGGCGCTGGAGGGAGGCTCGCTAGTGCCTCATAGACGGCGGCCGCAGAGAGGGGACGGCCCGGGCGCCGCGCCCTGCCCCGCCGAGCCCCCGGCGCCGAGCAGGACGGCTCTCACCCCCTCCGGGGCGGGGAGCAGGGTGGCTCGGCCCCTTCTTCCTCGGCTCCGCAGGAAGGCAGAGCCCCTCCCGTCCAAGGCGGGGGGAACCCCCCCGGCCCCGGCCCCGCAGCCAGCGCACACCCCTCCGCCGAACCCTGCGGTCTCAGCGGGGCGGGATCCTCCTCTTCCTCTTCGGGACGTTTTCGTAGACACCGCAGACACGACGAGGAATTTTTTTCCCCTCCCAGTGACCCCAGAAGGTTTTTTTTTCTGTTGGTTTTTTTTTTTCTTTTTTTTTTTTTTCTTTTAGCCTCCGTCCCGGCCAGCTGAGGGAGGAAGAGGGAGACTGCCGGGCTGTCAGCCTCCAGCAGCGCACAGGGTGGACCAGCGTCCCCCTGGTGCGCTGGGAAACCTCGATGGAGTCCCCGGCAGCCGAGCCTGCAGCTCCGGCGGGGATGGGGGCCAGCACAGAGAGGAGAATCAGGAGGAAGGGAGGACGCCACTGGTGCCTAGGACTCCTTCGGCCTTTTAATAATAGTCTGGCGGGACGGCATCCCTGAAGGAGCCTCCAGCAGCACTGCATACGGGAGGAAGATGGGAAGGTTTACACTGCTAATACAGTCTCTCCTTCCCACTGGGACCCCATGCCATGAACTGCCTGAACTCCCAGAGAGCGGGCGGGGGCTGCAGCAGTCGGCAGCAGGCATCTGGCAAAACGGGAGATGAACAGCAGAGCAAGAAAGTGTGTGGGAGATGCCTGGATGCCTGCAAATGCCTTGAAGCTGCAGGGTTCAGATACACACACTGAAGGTGAAGCAGCTGACAGCGCAGTGATGTAGGATGCATCAGCCAGGATGGGATTCTGCTGGAAGGCAGTGGCCTCCAGCACCAGGCTTTCTGAGGCAGAGGGGCTCGGCAGGGCCAAGGGAGGCGGTGAGTGACTTCCCTGGGTCATGCCATGGCCCGGGGCAGGAGAGACACTTCCTGTTTGTATAATTTAGGGAGGTCAGAGGTCATTACACTCACACTACGAATTATAAAATCTAAGCTGGTTTTTGCCAGAGTGACATCTGTGGCTCAGGAGGCCAGGAATTCACATGACAACCATTCAGGCGCTGTTCAACGTCTCAGAAAAATCAGCAGAGCCCATGGGCAAGACCACTGTGACAAGTACCAGCCAATCATCAGTGCTTGGAGAGCGTCACAACTGAATCAGCTTGGGGTAGCACAAAAGTGAAAGATACTTAATGGTTTTCTGTAAAATGCATCAATAAATAACTAAATCATACTCTTTTCAATAGAT
Organism: Origma solitaria; assembly: GCA_013397895.1. Classification (NCBI taxonomy): domain Eukaryota; kingdom Metazoa; phylum Chordata; class Aves; order Passeriformes; family Acanthizidae; genus Origma; species Origma solitaria. Next base: position 485,333 of record VZRL01001708.1, on the reverse strand, counting down.
AACATTGCAAGTAGCTGTCTACATAATTCAGGTGCCACATGCCTCTATGTTAAAGCAACTCCAACAAATGCAATGATGTCCCAGTCGTGTATTTTCTCTATTTTACTTCTACATGACAAAACTGGGTTTAGTTCTCTTGGAAGCACAGTCATATATAAAGGATGCAAACAACTGAGCCCCATCTCTCCAAACAGAAAGTCACATGCCTGTTTGCTGCAGCCTTGCTCTATAGCACCTGCAGACATTTCTTTAGAGAAATCTGCGGTTTTGAAAACAGGTGGGTGATACTCAAGATGACAGAGAAGATCCTAGTCTTACCAAATCAACCTCATAGAGAACAGTGCGAGGCCCACAGCTGTGATACAAAACCAGACAAAGCAAACAACCTGAAGGCACTCGCTTCCCATAAAGAGGTGTCTGTCCCTGCATAGAGGAAAGCATGTGGCAGAGGCACACACACTTCACCTTAGATCACCACAAAAAGAGCTTTTACATCACTGTCGGGCTAGCCATGTCCCAAGTACCACATATTAGCTGTTCAGAGAGTTCAGTGTGGCTTCACAAAAACAGAATTACTGTGAACCTTTGTACTGTAGGAATATCTCCACACAGGTCCTTTTGTTCAGGGTAGGCTATTGTAATCCCTCCTCTTGTTCCAGTACATGGTGGTCTTGCCCATCCTTCAATATAAAAACAAAACAATAAAAAAAAATGCCTTCTCTTCTGGTGGTTGCTGGGCTAACCTGAAATAACCACACACCCTAAGGAAGTGAAACTTCTAGGAAGAGAACCACGAGAATACTGCCCCCCACACCCCCTCCCTTTTCTTAAGATGTCAGCATTGCACTGCTTCTGTTTAAGCGACAAAAGCACTTGATTTCTGCTCATTCTGACTGGTATTTTCTGCCTCTGCAATAGAATCATTTTTGCTGTTGCTGGCCTTCCCATGAGCTCTCTCAATGAGTGTCTCTCAATAAACTTCTGAGGCTCTCAGCACTGTGTAGGAGCTCTGGACTCTCTCCAGCTTCAGCTGGACTTTGCAAGGTCTTGGCTGGGAGTTCTCTACTTGTGCTAAAGTTGGCATGTGCCATCCTCTATGTTCAAGCATTAAATATTTGGTTCTATTTTTCTCTTTTAGTGTGACTGGTGCCATGCTTTCAGCTTACTTAAAATATTCAAATCATGCAATCCCCTGTGTGCCTGTCACTGCATGCTCATGGGAAATGAGCCTAAGCTGAAAATGCTATACCTAAAGGGCTTGAAACTGTCATCCTGATGTCAGATCCTGCTGAATTTTATGAGTATGAAAGGTAGAAGAACTCCTGTGTCTAATGCTGAACCTGCAGGGTCAGTTTGTTATTCCCCCATGAGTACAATCTTGTTTCAGAAAAATGTTAATCCAGTAAGTCCAGAAGTACAACATCCACTTTTTGGAGTGAAAAGTAGAACTGTGCTCAGCTTTAAATCCTGCCACTGAGCGCTTCTGGCACTCATTGCCTGTGACCAAGTTGGTAGCCCACCACAATCTAATCTCATTCCCAACTGAGGTGAAAGGACATGCACATACATGACCTCTCTCCCCCTGGGTCATGAGTACCCCTATTACAGCAGAGTAATCTTGACCAGACATTAAATCTGGGCACAACGGCTCTTCATGAAAGTTAGGTTAGTAGTAAACATCTGATACTCTGTGACTCCAGAAAAGTTTTCCTGGAAAATGCTCACACACAGAAGAGAAAAATTTGCATTAGACTAACAGTGTGCTGAGGAGGATGGTGGAATTCACAAGTGTGTCTGCTTCATGGAATGCAAAATGGATGTGCAGGAAGGCTAGATAGTCCCAAAAGTCAGAGACACCTTCCAGATGAAAGTATCTTTTATTATTAGCTCTTTTTATTGTCAGGCTACAAATTGTATCTCTCGTGCCCTTTCAAAAATACTTGGAGGATGGGCCTTTACATTTGACAAGCTTTTTATGTGTATGCAGCATGGGCAGAGGCACTGTACCACTGCTGTTCTTCAACAGAAAATGGGAACATGTATTTGACTTTAAATAAAGTAGAAAGGCGTGCTTTGTTAAAACACATTTTATTCTTTCTTGTGTGACATGCAGTTTTACTATTTTCCATATTTAAGTTTTGGGGCAAAAGTAATTACTGGCAATTTCACTTTAGAGAATAAAGATGCCAACTGCCTATGTTTTATCTACTTACATTTTTGTGATCTTACTGTCTCACTGGAGTAATAAAATGTCATAGGAATGCATGCATTTGCTTGGCCATTTATTAGATTGATTTTAACCTATCAATTTTATGGTCTTGCATTTTACTTTCACAAACTTGTCAACTGTTTCATTCCTTTAAAATACATGCAGGGTACCTACCACATACTGTTAATAAGCTTGCTGAAAGGACTCAGGCCCTGTAAAGGTTGCTCCGGCCAAAGAAAATCCTCAGGTCTGATGCAAACACAATTAAAGTGACGCAGCAAAATTGTCTGAATTTGAAATAAGGCCAGGGCCAAATCACAGCCCTTAAGAAGCTCAAGGGCAGGTAACTCTTGGCTCTTACATTTGCGATATGAAACGTGGTTAGAACCACAAATGAAGTCAAATGAGCTTAGTTCTAACCTTGTGCTGTGACATGTCAGCCCTGCCTTTTCAGGTTTCTTCACCAGTGTAGTGGAAATTATAGGGATACTCACCTTCTGTCATATCAAAGTAGGCTACGAGGACTTATAAAGGCTATTTCCCTACTATCTACATTTTTCGTCACATGTCCTACAGCCTAAAGTCCACTGCACACTTTCTTCTGCCCTCACCAGTTACAGTCCCCAACAATTACTGCCTCCCAGACTGCATCTACATTTAGGATCTTCAGAGGATCTTCATCTAAATATCTAAGAAGATCTCTCCCTGTCATTTTTTGAAAATCATTTTAGGGCTCCTTTTCACCATTGTGGCTTCAACATCCTTAGAACAGAGGCACAATGATACAGCCTCTTTCTGTCCACATCAATGAACTATATATTTCGCAGGGGAGGAAGAGGCTTTTCTACCATTTTCATAATTAAAGTCCTCATTTTTGGCAGTAGGCGTTATATTAATTAAAAAGGGATGTCCACCACTGCAAAAAAGGGATAAAGAAAGTTTTCTCTGTAAGGAAAAAATGAGCCATATCTTCTGTGAGCATGACCAGTGAAGCTGGAAGGTTTCACTGCTTCAGTTTAGATTGTGAACCTCTTTAAAAGGAAACAGATTATTGAAACAGCAGCAACCACTAACCAGCACTAACAAGGTGCATCTCCATCTGAAACTGTGGTGAGTGTCTATGGGGGCAGGGACACCTAAAGGTGAGGATTCTCAAGGAAGGGCCACGTTGGAACTCAAGGATGGAGTCAGGCTGTGATCTGCAGGCAGCCTGGCTTCAGCAGCACTGTCAGAGTTATGTTTTCTGCACCACAGTGATTACCCCTGACAGGTGATCAGGCTTAAAACCACGGTACAGAGGAGGAATAACCAGACAGGGGCAGAGAGGGGAGTATTTCCCTTAGCTGATACTGCCACCAAAATGCAAGGGCTGAAAAATGGTGCATCATCCTGGAAAGAGTCCAGGAGGGGCAGGAGGGTGACAATGCCTGAGGGGGCTAAGAGGCTCTCTGGTTGTGCAAGGCTTTCTTTTCTCAAGGAAGCAAAAATTGCATCCAAGGTGCCTGGCTCCATTAATAATTGCTCCTTTTCTTTCAATACCCAAAGTCACTGAAGTCAAAAGGCCACTACATCTCCTAAACCTGGAGTCATCAATCAGCTCTTTTCTGGTGCCTTTTTAAAATCTTCCTGCCATGAGAACATGGATGGCCTGGACACTCCAGTGAAGAAAGGGCAATGTTTCCATCCTCAGCTATCAGATATGCAAATGTAGCAGACCAGAGTCTTTGCAAAGAAGCTCAGTTAGCTCATTTGGGTCTGTTGCCAGTGCAGCGTTGGAGTAACTAAAATCATCATCTATTGCCCAACAAAATAATTTGTAAAGCAAGAGGGATTGAAACTTTATGCTCTTAGTCAAGCAGTGGAAGGAAACAACGGGCTTTAAAAAGCAGCCCTCTCCTCTGTAACACCTGCAAACAACATGGGGTGGGCATGTTTTTTTTTCTGTTCCCCCTGACGTGCACTATTCTGCTAAAAGGGTTTTTTCCAATGTACAGTCCAAAGTCAAAGCAGCCTCTCCTGCTTTAGACTTTAGTTCTCTTGACAGGGTCCATTCCTTCTGAACACCTCTGGAGGGGGAGCCCTCGACTAAATGAGTTACAGACTGAAACATCCTTTCATGCTCCTGTGGGGCGTTTTGACTGCAAAAGGTTTGCATGCATAGCCAGAGCACTGCTGGGACTGTGTATTCTCACTTTGTTCTCCTCCTCTCTCCCTCAGGCTGATTCTGTGAAGTACTGAGCCTTCCTGGAGCCAATGGGAGTTTAAAAAGTGCTCAACATCTTTCCAGTTTTGGGTACCTCATAATATAGCCATTAATGTATGCACAGCCTATTTTTAGCATCTGTAACATGCTTTCTGGGTAAAAAATTGCTTGAAAGACCCCTTCTTCTCCCTCAGAGTTGACATTGAATTGGATTTAATAGAAGAGCCTGAAATTCCTTCCATTAAGAAGTGTATTATAAATGCTCAAGGAGCTGTAACTGCAGTTGAAAGCTAGGTATATTCCTGCCAAAGGGTAAACTAACTTCATCTAATAGGAGAATATTTCTAGTGGAACAATTTACCCTTTATGAGCCTTTTTACCAGAAACAACATAGAAAGTATATCTTCACTATGCTTCCAGCAGAGCAAAATTAATCAAAAATACCTGCAGGTTGCTAAGAAAACCATTGGCATAAAAATATGCAAGACAAAATTTATCTCTATTTTCAGACTCTTAGCCTAGTGCAATCAGCCATCTGGGCAATAAAAAGTCCACAACACTGGCCTTCACTATGGTTTGTAGAGATTCTTTGAATGGCCTAACACTGCAAATTTGTATTGCATTTTGAAATAGGAAGCCCTAAAGTGTTAAAATAGATAAGCATTATTATTCTGTGTCTGCAGAAGGGGAGACTGAGAGACAGAGCAGACAAAGCAGCTTGCTTAGGACTGCAGAAACAGGTCATCCTAAAGTTGGAAGTATTTGTAGCACTTGGCACGTGAACTTGTATACAACCCTTAGAGAACATACTGTTTTGCAGGGGAAAGAAACCAATCACATTGCATATGACCACTAAAGGTGTAAATGTCCAACAGAGCCACTTGCATACACTAACAAATACTTTTTCTTTTTTTTTAAGGTTGAAACTGCTGTAATGTTCTTCCTTTCCCCCCCCCCCGCCCCGTTCCTGTGAAGAAAAATCACTCAGTTTAAAAATGGTAGGCAGTGAATAATAACTTCAAGTGGGGTTTATTTTTGCTGCTGTTCTTAGTAATTGAAAGGAGTTTTTTCTTTGCTCTTGCTACACTACCGCAGAAGAAATTGCCCTTGTTTTGGATGTTTAAAACTCTGACTGTATCCTAACCAGTGGTAACTCTCCCATAAAACATTTGAGCAGTCCTGCTGACCTGCAATACAGTATTCATGCTCTTAAAATTAAGGGCACACAAAGTGCTCAGCTATGCGAATAGAGAGCCCTTCAATGTCTGCTTAAGGCAAGGAGACATTCTCAATGAAAGAAATACATAAGGGAGTCAGAGCAACAGGAATTCTGAGTATGACAGACATGCAGGATTGGACCCTGAGCCTGATGAACAAGCATTACTGAATTGCATTCATTCACATAGCAGCATCCGTAAGACACAGCTCATCGGTGTTTGCTGCTTCAAATACTTCAAGTCAAAACAAGCGTGAGTGATTTGATGTGTCTACACGGCATAATTAGAGATGTAAACAATGACTGCCACTGCAGAAACTAGAGCAATATGCTAAGTAATTACCTGAGTTATTTTGGCCTGGCTATGTTCTGCATCATTAGTATAATTACGGGAATTGAATTCTAGCCCATCATACCTTTGATAGCTCAGTTTGTGCACAACAACCTCATCCTCAATTTTTATGATGTTTCCTTGATCACAAAGGGTGGCCCATGTTCTCCCCCATTTTTTGTTATCTGAGCCACAAAGGAAAGACCCATTAATGAAAACAAGGTTAATTATGCTTTCATCAGAATGGCTTCAGAAGAGATTCCTTCTGAGAAAGTGCAGGGGGGGGAGTCCATTCGTTCTATTCCCTTCCTCCTTAAAAAATAAAGTAAAACCACACAATGAATGTCTCTATTTACATTTCAGAGTTCTTTTCATGCTTAATATGCCTGTGTGAATGTACCAAACACAAGTGAAGCATGAATAATGTGTGACTATTTTTCCTTTTTTCCCTATATTGCTTAGCCTCTATTTTTTTAACTCTTCCCAAGAGCAAGAAGGTAACCATTTCCCTGCCCCCCCTTCCTCTTTGTTTCTTTTTCTCCTTATTCAGGATGGGGCTTGTAGTGAATCTGTTAGAACTATTGTGCTATATTCATCAGTTCTACTTGGCACAGCTCATGTGTGAATCAAGGCTTTTTTCTCTATGAGAAAAGATATTTCCCTTTATAGCATTCTAAGTCAGTTACTGTGTTGGCCTTATGGGTTTTTTCCCTTCCAACCAGACATACAATAAGTATTTTCCCTGAAGTCCTTTTCATTATTTGTCATATTATAGAGGCCAGAAACCTTAAACGTTCATGTGGTTGGGTTCATGTACATTTAACACTCACTGAAAAAGGTCATGAAAAGTAGCATAGCACCTTCTTATAAGACAAGATCTGATGGACAACATTTGTCACTTTCAATATAATGAGGTTAATAAAAAACCTACAAAATTTTTGTGTTTGCATAGGACAGTGATGGTTTTTCTGTAACATGAACCAACGACTCTCAACTGAACACACTGTGAAGCCTCAGATAAACATGAAGAATGAAACAAAAGACAAACAGTGGTTGTAGTGCAAACTTCTGGAAAAACAACTTCTACCCATATTAAGAAGCTTCTGGACTTGATTGCATAGATGCTTCCAGTACAAAAACCTATCAGATTCAGCATTAATGATATGTTGTTTGTTTTATTTGGGAGAAGATGGGATGCAAAGCCAGAGTCTGTTCTTGTTTCCATACTATGCAGGTAAAAGCTCATTGTATTCCAGTGTTAATCCGCCTGTACACCACCTCAATTTTCAAGTGCAGTGAGGTCCAAATTAGACCAAATTAGCTAAAAAAGTCTACAGAAGTCTCCTGTTTTCAGCACACAATGCTATCATATCCCAAGGGTCAGAGCCACCAAACATTGCAACACGGTGCCCCACCCCAACTCATCTTGAGAGAGAAGGAGGGTCTTTACTGTCAATGTTAAAAGTACAAATCCTCAATCTCTGCTGCAAACAGAGGCTATGCAGGAGGAATTGCTGCAATATCCTACTGCAAGATTACTGCAAATGCAACACATGTTTTCTTTAGGCCTTCCCAGCAAAGAGCTACCCTTAGTTGTCACTATGCAATCCAAACACAGTCCTTAGTCCAAGACCAACTCTTCTGCTGCTTCAGTGAAACTACTACAAACAGAAATTAATTGTATTAGAAGTTGGCAGCTGTACATACAATCAGCAACCCCAGAAAACAAGTGGACATTAAGAAAGTTCAAGGAGCCCTCTGTAGAAGAACTAGGTTTTAATTGGAGTAGTTAGAAACAATTTGACTTAAATAAATTAAAGATTCAATACAAGGAGTAAGCAACAAATGATGAAATACAGACTTCTAATGGAAAATGCGTATTGTCTGACTGGGAAAAAAAATTACCAAAGAAGAAATCTTAAGAATCTAAATATAAGAGAAAAAGGTCTCTAAAGAACTGTACTAGGGAATTTACCAATGAGGGTTGAAAACCCTATTTTACTTAAATTCAGGGCTGAATTATCAAAGAGATTTTCACAAACTCTGCAGATGGGAACCTCTGCATGAACAAGGGGTTCATTGTGGTGGGAACACTATCTTAGTGCCAAACTCTTCCTTTATGCCAGCTCTAACAGTGCCATCACTAACATCAAATGATTTAGTTATATAAGGCAAAGAGATAGGATAATACAATCTTATCTTAAGCACATGGTAAAAAATGCATCTATGGGCTAGCCTGTTGATCAAGCTGCATCTCTTCAGTTGTTGCCTGCCAAATACTAAGGCTTGTTTTTCCACTCCTACCACTTAGGTTTCTCAGTTGTCTTACTTCCTGTTACCCTAACTCAAGCTGAGGTGACAAAAACTGCCTAGAATGGTTACTTGTAGCTGCTAAACTTGTCCCTTTTTTCCCCTCCAATCTTCAGTGAACTTCCCATGTTGTGGGGATCCTGTGTTTCCCCTCAAAGAAGCCCAGACTTAAATCCCAGTTCTATGTTATCTCATGGTAACTACTGCAGCTAGGGCTACTAAAAATAAATTCAGATTAAATGAGAGGTATGTACAATTAGCTAAACACCACTATTATGTGCAATTTTTTTGAATTGTATTTACTTTTGGAAATTCATTTGCCAGTGTATATTTCCAGTGCATGTTCTGTTTATTAAAAAATAAAATAGGTAATGGTTTTGTGAGGATCTGTTTTGGGTTTTTTTGTTTTTTCTGCTTTTCAATTGCTTTCTCTTAACACTTGGGCTGGAAACCTCATAATGCTGCTTGTGCAATGAACAAAAATATCTGGAATTAAAGGTACTATTAATATTATAAGGATACTGGCTGTTGACAGGGTCCCAAATGCAAAGCAAGATTTGTTAGTTGCTACAAGAAATTTCTAATAATTCAGTCCGTGGGACTGGATGGGAATAGAGGGGTAACAGTCTATCGTGAGGACTAACAACAATGGGGGACACCTACTCACTCATCCCTGAGATATTCCCCAGGAACTTGAAAGTTTTTCTGAAGATTTTGGAGTGATGTAGCTCCACAAGCACAGATTCATTGGTGCAAATCACTGGGGAGCTCTGATCACTCCCATGTACAACTATGTGTCAGCACAATTAAACACAGATGCCGATTAAGCCCATGCTGAATTAAGCACAGAATTGGAGCTTTATAGCAAAGTGTTTCAATGGGACCAGAATTTTAGTGTTCTATTCCTTCCTAAAAGGAGTCAAAAGGAAGGGTCTAGAGAAGACAGAGGCATCTGCAGAGATTAAAAAGAGATGAGAGACCTTGGGAAGACCTACAGGGAATAAGAAAACTGACAGTCTAAGCCTTCAAATGCACAGCACCTTTAATGTCTTTTTAGCTGCACAGAAAAAATCAATACTAGGGCCTTGTACCTTCCAATCCTGAAAGGAAGCAAAGAGCACAAAGGCAAAACAGCATAAGTATCAGCCATCTGCTTGTGGGGAGCTGCCAGTCCTGTGGTTTCCAATAGGTGATGGACGGATGCAAGCCTGTCCTGGCAGGTGGGTCAGCAGCAAGCTTTTGTTCCTGCCTTGCCACAGCTCACAAATGTCACCTTCTTTTGAGTTAGAAGTTGAGCAACTTCTCCCTTTAGAGTGGCTTGATACCACCACATGCTAGAAAAAAAACCCTGTCTACAAAGTAGTTCAGAACATAACTATGTTATACATAGCCAGCCCCTTGCACAGCAGCTGAGTAAAACAAGGGAAACCCTGTTGAATTCCTCTTCTCCACAGTTTAAAATTTTAAAAAGTGTATGGGGGTGTGTGTGGGGGGGGGAAGTTTTAATGCCTCTTAATTGTTCCCCGGCTTCCTGTCAAAAAGGTCTGGCCTAAAATCCCAGGAAACTTCTCACTCCCTGTCTGAGGCAGGATTCAGGAGAACAATAGCTGGCTACAATCAATGGTGCTGCAGCAGAGACTTCTTAAAATACGTGTTTGCATTGCTGTCTTCTACTGAGAAGTGCCAGTATGTCACATCCACACATAACAGTTACAGCAGAGAAGTATTAGTAATGCTAAGTGCTGAAAATCACACACTAATTTATCGTTTAGCTTCTCTGACAATTGCTAGCAAGATTTATCTTCCTTTAAAAAGAAAACCAGATGGATGGAAGGTCTGCAAAGAAATTTACCACAGTACAACCCAAGAACAGTGTGCTTTAAAACAGAAGAGCTCATTTTTCTCCAAAACCATACTTTTTCATCTTCCTTTTAGTTCCAAGGATTGGTGATGCATAACACCCAAGAGGGCAAAACTGGCTGACCCTAGAGTCATTATTCTTAACATCCCTCTCAAAGCTATATCACAACCTTCAAAACCGATCAGCTGTTTCTTCCATAGTACTTCCATATACCCTTCCATAGTGTTTATCCCGTAATAGTTTTCTAAAGCCATATTTGGTACTCGAATGAGTTGGCTTTATTTTCCTAGAAAAAGCAGCCACTCTCTGCCTACTGGAGCAATGACAAAGTTGTCCAGTGTGAAAGACTGAGCCTGAGAAGCTACCCCTGCACATGGTTGCCACAACCAGACAAGAGACCCCAGCACATGACTGAAGGAAATAAATATTAGAATACATAAAACATATAGAGTTGCCATTGCCTCCAGCTTACTTCCCACCATTGTCAGTATAAAACTATTAAAAATACATAATGCTTTCCAGATTGCTCCAATTCATGTGATAAGATCTTCCCTACAAAAATCTTCCTCTTCAAATCATGCTCAGATTTCCTCTGATGCCAGGGGACATAAAAAAAAATTAGTAGATTTGAGGCTGACCTCTTTAAGAATACAAAGTGTCATCTGATATTTTTCTCTCAGATTGCTGACATTCAGTTGAGTCTCCCACTCGGCACTTGGATAATCCAAGATATCAGCTGTGTCCACTGATCCAGAAACTGGAAAAAACAATTTGGAAAACAGCAAACAGGATTGGAGGCCCAAATTCTTTTTTCCTGGATTTAAGGCAGAACCATACATTGAATCAGTCCTTCTTTCCTGCAAGAAAGCATGAAGCACAGATGCGGTTGTGTAAGCATCAGCTGCTTACCCGGGGACATCCAGTCAGACTGCAGCACATTAGATGAATTGGGAGGCCAAGCAGAGCACACCCTCTATCCTGTTGAGAACTGGAAGGTTTGATGATCAAACTCTCTCAAAATCAGGTTGCTTAGTGGAAGCATCCCTGCATATGCATATCTGGCGCCTACGCACAGGGGCTCAAGCCTGACCAAGCTGCACAGCCTAAAAATGTCAAGATCACCAAGGAAATTCTGTGAAGAAACAGGAATAAAACCCTTATTGTCCTATCACCACAAGGCTTGTTTTCTTCCTTTGTTGCAGTAATTCATTTTGTACAGATTTAACAAGCTAAATCTTAAAGTCCTTCCTAAAACAGATTTGGATGCAAGCTGCCCTGCACACTAGCTGGCATAACTGAGCTCAGAATTCAGACTTTCTTTCTTCTTTATTCTTTTTCAGGCAGCCTTCCTGCTCCTTCAAAATAAAGCACAGACAGCAGTTACAGAATTAAGAGTTCATCTCTGCCTAAGTAATTAAAGGGAATTTTTTGCCATACGTTTTGCCTTATTAATAGCACCATGGTATTTTTGAAAAGTATCAGAGGCTTTAACAACTAATGATGATTTCAGGAATAGAAGCAATGCTTTGCTTTTCTTTCCCTAATAGGATTCAAGAAACACAGTGTGGAGCAGAAACCCCTGTTGTGCATATCAGTCTCCCACAGAGATCATTACCGGGGTGCACGACTAACAGAAGCACCATCACCAACTTTCTGTTCCCAAGGAGCGTAAAGGCCACTGGAAGGAATTCATCACCATTATTAGGCACAAGTTTCTTGCGCTTGAAAAGGGTCCCTGAGCTTTTGACTCATTAAGAGATGGTCTTCAGGGCTTGCTTCTGCACCAGGGAGGAATAGTCTGAGTAAAAATCCCTGGTTTCAGCGCTGCCTGGGGAGCAGTGCTGCTGAGAAGGACCTCAGCGTGGTGGTGAGCAGTGACTTAGGCACCAGCCCCAGCCCCAGCCTGCCTGGTAGCCAAGGTGGCCAGCAGCATCATGGGCAACAGATCAGCAATTATTTCTTTTTACTTGGCATTCATGAGACTGTACTTAGAATATGGCACCCAGTTCTGGCCCCAGGGCTGAGAACACATAGAGTCAGACAGGACACGTCCAGGAGGGCCAAGAGCTGTCACACAGGTCTGTGAGGAGACATTGGTGGACCATGGCTTGTTCAGGCTCAAGAAGGGGTGGCTTTGGGTACCTGAGAGTAGACATCCTGCACTCTTGAGAAGAGAGAAGAAGGGAGGTACACAGCAGAGAGACAATGGACAAAACTGAAACAGGGATAGAAGTGGGAAACCCCCCATTGGGACAGTCAGGCAGTGGCTCAGGTTAAGAGGTTGTGCAATCTCAGTCCTTGGAGGATTTCAGAACCTGGCTGCATAAAGCCCTGAGCAACTTGGTCTGATCTCATTGCTAATCCTGCTTTGGGCAGGAGGTTGAACTGCAGATCTCCTGAGGTCCCTTCTAACCTAAACTGTTCTGCAACAAATTAATAAGCAATAAAATGTGCAAGGTATGTATCCAAAAAAGCTTAAAAAAAACCCAACTCACCCCTTGACACAGAAGAACCGAAAAGTTTTAGGAAGCAGGATTTTTCAGACGCAATGGATAAAAACAAAGCCAACCCTCCCCCATCTTCCTCAACAACATGGAATATTGAGCAATTACACTAAAACCTACTTCAGATATGATTATCTGAAACTTCAACTTTGTCCTGACCAGTCACTTCAGAGATTAGTGTACTTGGGATTCAGAAGAAAGAAACCCTTTCCTTTCTTCTGGCAGGTATTCACAGCAAAGCAAAGAAGGGAGTGTTTTATCAAAGCTTAACTGCTGTTGAAGATTTTGAAATAGAACTTCTGCCTGTCTCTTCCAAGAAAACCTCTGCTCTACAAACATAAAACCAGACTAAATCCACTAGTGTCATCCAGGGAGATTCTTACCCTGTTTACACTGGTCCAAGTTTGAACAACTCCCCAAGAAAGAAATTCCTCTGAATCTATACGACAGAGATTGAGAAAGGCATGCCTGGCTGAATCTCAGCATAAACAGCTGTACAAGGAAAACAAGCAATCAACTTAGGTATTGCTTAAGAAGAATGAAAAGGCATCAAAAGGAAACAGGTAGTGCACATCACTCTTCCTTGGCATAGGTAGGAAGCTGCATAGCACTTTCAGCTTCTAAATTTATGTGTCCCATGAGGTTGTCAAAGGGGACTGTGAAACTTGAGCAGGGAAGGCTGCTCTCCACCATCTGCACAAGGAACTGTGAAGTCCTGTCAGCTGTATGGAGATGTGCATTAGATGTCCAGAGCTTTTTGCATGTCCCTTCAAACAGTCAGACACGGTGCTGCCTTCTCACCAAAACGAACAGAGCTGGAAACCACTTGCAGCTCATGCTGTTCCGTTGGCTCTTTCAAGATCCAAATCCACAGGCCTGGCTTTATTCTTCATAATGGCCTGGATTGCTGATGACCAACTTGAGAAAGATGTGCAGGATCAGCTTCCACACAAAGAAGAGTTTTTAACTAGATCCTGGGTGTATTTTGGATCTGGACAGACCATCTATATGGCAACTTACAGGGTTGATGAGTAAGCTTAGTGCTGAAAAACTTAGCTCATTCCATGCTTTGAAATGCTACACTCTGTTTTCAAATGAACTCCCATTCCTGCTTGGGTCATGCAAGTTTAAATACTCCTTCACACACATCTGTATTTTAAAAAGCATTCCAGAATGAACCCACTCCACCCTGCAAGGAAAACGCTTTGGGGAATTTGTAGGAGGATTAGAGCTTTAACTACAATATTCAGAATGAAATATTAAAGTATTATAATGCCTTTTCAGAAACCAGCCTTTCAAAAAGTGGCTTTTCTCCAGTAGTTCTCTGGTAGAAAGCCCTGCCCATAAGTCTTCTCTGCTTTGAAGTCTTAGCACTTTTGCAAAATAGAAAAAATTGAATGTGAAGCACAGGGACTGTAATTATGCTCCATCATTCAAAATAAGGGGGGAAAAAAAAGCTCAGACTTCTGTGAGTTTTAAAGTTGAAATGGTCATGATCATGAAGGAAATAGTGACGCTTCAGGATAAAATTCCATCTTTGCTGAAGTTGTCAAGGGCTCTACACCATAACGTTTCACACTTATGGTGAAACCTTAAAACTTGAAATTTCACAATTCTACTCCATGAGCTTGAACCTGGCTTTATACTAGTGTAAGTCTTGTTTTAATGTTGGTGTGCAACTATACACAATTCCCACATTTCAAAGGAAAATCTCTGGGTGTAAGTCTTCTTTTCTTTTGCTTCACACATACTTGAAGAAACATTAGTCTTTAGTTAAGTAAATAATTCAGGAATTTTCAATAAAGAGAAAATAACTTTTTGTACGTCCAAGTAGAATATATTTCAATGCTACATAATATTTAGCAGTCTGTAATTACAAGAGGTTTACAAAGCTTTTCCTCGTAAAACAGAAGGATAATTAAACTTTTTACTTCAGAGCAAATGTGATATTATTCACTATAACCAAAGTCATAAATGGGGCTAACAAAGAATTTATTACATATATGGACTTCATGCTTTTCAGGAGAGTGTTGTGTATCTCCAACATATCCTTCTAAACAGGGAAAGATATGCCAAAATCAAATCTAGTGTTTATAATAGGTAACAAGGCAGATGATCCCAAAAAATTGTCTAAGACAAAAATTAAAATCAGTATTTTTACATTGTAAATACATCCTCACAAATGTAAGAAGGAACTATTAGCACTTGAAGGATTTAATTTTTCCCTTTCTTGTAATATTTCCAGTGTGAATTTCTGGTGTTCTTACTAAAAATCAGCAACAGAGAAAAAAATCCCAAAAAATTTTAAAAGTGCAATCTTGTTTCTCTGCAAAAAAATGTGAAGTAAGACAAAGGAAATCAAAAAAGAAGGACATGGTTTTCTTGTCATGGTGGGAAGCAGAAAATCTACAGTATATTTGCTGGTGACCTCTTGCAGACAGTTCAAAGAGGGATGTAATAGCAGCTCACAACTGCATTTAGGAGCAATTTCACTTTCATTACTCTTGCAGTGAACACTTTCCCGAGCAATGCCTCCTGACAACGTATTGTCATTGCCTACACAGCATCATGTGTCAGGCTGTGTGGGCATGCTCTGTGATACACTAGAGATCACTGATACAGCTCAGACGTGATAAATATTTACCACTTGGTTCAAAAGGCAGCATACTTTAATGCTACTGCTATCAAGTCTTATCACATATATTTTGTTAAGCGTTCATACCTTGCTTGCAAATTGTGTTTTTATCATGTTTGTAACCCTGTAATTCTGGTTGGATCAGACCATCTGCCATGGATTGTTACCAAGACCTGCCCAAAAGTAATACAGGTTCAAAAGAGATTTTTTAGAAGTCTCTCAGGTTATTCCTTCTTATCTCTCATCACTTCTGGTACAGGATTCTAGCTACGACCCGAGAACATCAATATATCAATACAGTGCATTGTACTTGCCAAGTAATTTACATACTCTTTTGCAACAGGCAATATTGTGTTCTTGTTATGTTGATTGTACCCTAAACGAGACATTGCAAACATTTCAATTTTAGACTTATTCTCAGATGTTCTCCTTGTGTAGTTCTCATGCCCTGTAAGTTACCTCCATTTTCTACTTTCTATGAACCTACTTTCATGGATTACACCTAAAATGTTCTTGTTGCAGCCAAAGAGAATTAAACATACCAAAACCTCAAAATCCTGCAATATCATCATCTTCTCTTCTGCCATGTTTATGGTCATTTCCTGTCCTGTGATGCATGATGGTGTCATTCTCTTGAGAGTCAGCATGGGAGAGTATGAGCAGGAAACAGGTTCTGTTAAAACTATTGCCCTGCTTTAAGTGATGTGTAACTCTTATTGTCATTGACTGTGAGCAACAAAGCAGTCATTTAAGTGTCAGGCAGTCCTGGTTTTGAACTAAGTTAACTCTTCCAGAGTAATTTGGCCTAATAAATGAAGTAAGATCTTTTCTTGACATCTATTTCACTTCCCCCACCTCCCCTCAGAAAAAAAGAAAAAAAAAAAAAAAGAAAAAAAAAGAAAAAAAAAGAGATAAAATCATTTCAGACAAGCATAATAGGATATTATTACAGAATGTTGCACTAGATCACCTAACACTTCCAGACGCATGCTCTCCCTTTGCTGCTCCAGTTCCCTCTGAAGTAAAGGGACCAAAAAGCTTAAGTGCAAGATATTCCATCATGTACAATACAACCACATAGACTTAAAGCTGATATCTGAGAACGCATCAGAACTCAAGAACTTCAATAATCTGCTGCTGCTCAAAATTAAATAACTGTTATACCATGTAGCAGCAGGAAAAACGTAGTCTGATAGAAATTCAATAGCAGCATCTATTGCATGCTTCTTGCTGCCATTTTAATTAAGATTGTGAGTATTTATTATTTGTCTTAGTAAACATTCAGGTGTTCTACTAAAAAAAATAGCAAAACCATCAGAGCCAAGAGAAAGAAATAAAAGGAAGTTCCTATTTGCTGTGCTTATTTAAAGACAAACAATCCCTCTTCTTTTTCCTCACCTTTTATGTTCTCCAGTCAAAAAACTCCAGTATTTAAATAACTTTCCTTAGTTTGTGACTCTGGAGTCAATTTCAGTGCCACAGGCTCTTTAGTGGATTAGCAGAGAGAAAGGCTGAGTGCTTTGATACAGATCAAGAATTCAAGATATTTTGTGGGAGTGCAAATCACCAGTTTGGCTATAGGACTTCACCTTTGATAATTCTATTCTGTAATCAAAATTCTCATCCCAATAACAGATTTCCACTTCTAACATTTCAGAAGCACGGATAGTCTGAAATCACTCTTCCCTTCAATTCCTGCAGAAGCAGGTGACACCTTGGTTCCTTCATAACCCACAACACCATCAAGTAAGCATTTAGCTTTGCTAAGGCAAAATGCCCCAGAAAACGACATATTCAGGACCCCACAAATACAGCTCCCTTCACCCGCCTGCAGAGCTCAGCCCAGTTTAATCCATTACTTGCCTACACAAAGCAGTTCATTAACCACTAGATCATCCTAATGAAAATTCTTGTGAAACCAATCCAGACTTCCAACTGGACCAGGTAAAAGAAGAAAGCCTTGGCTTTGTTTAGAAAGCCAGCCCAAATGAAAAAGGTGTTTTCGTCTTTCTGGTTGCATAGCATGGCCCCACCAGCAATTGCACAGGTTCCTTTTTGGAAGAGGAGGGCAGCAGAAACAAATACACTCTAATTTATCTGGTCCTGTCTTCTAGTTTCATTTAGGTCAGCAGCAAATCTCACATTTACTTAATGAGATCTTCAGTTTTTACATGTTTGCTTCTATTTGTCACTTCAAAAGCTCAGTTTGTCATAACTGGTTCCTACTCTGAGTTTCCCCTTGAGCACTTCAATGCTCTCTGTCTAGACATTACTTCTATGTATCAGGTCAAAATTATTTTCTCAGTTGTGCTCAGCTCTGGGCAATAAATTCCTCCTGTGTGGTAAATGCTACAAAGACCTTCCCTTTCAAAAACTGAAAGGAGGATTAAAGCAGCATTTTCCTCACAGAGAAGCAGCCTCCCCTCTCTTTGTAGATCTAAATAAAAATGTTCAAAAATTAATTTTTGTTTAAACTCTTTTCACTTTCATTTGCCTACATTTTCATTTTGAGATGTATTACAAAAAGGAGCAGAAAAACAAGTTTCTCTGTTGGTTCATTGTTCTGAAACCAGTCAAAAGTTCTTTCTCCTCAATTTCATATCCAAAATATTTTCCAGAAAAAACAGCATAAAAAGTAATAGATATTTTAAAAAAAAAGAATAAAGAGGAAATAATGGCCTCTTTATGGTCTCTTTACACCCATATATGCACTGATTCTTTTATCTTCTCCATTAAAAATCTGGGACATTCAAGAGCATTTTACTATCCTATTCATTTCCCTTCATGATTTTATTCATGTTTGCAGAAAATTAAGTCTATTTTCAGATGGCACTCTTTAAGAACAAAAGAATTCAAAGAGTTTGCTTGGAAGAACACCTTATCAGAAGTTGCTCTTGTTCTCAGGAGTAAGACACGATATTTTCAGTCATGATGTAGCCCCATGGTGTAGCTCCATGGCGCAAGCAGATTCGTAAAAAAGGAGATTCAACTTTGCCCATTGCTTCTACCTTCAATAAAATTAACTGAAAGGCTCACATT
Source organism: Origma solitaria (assembly GCA_013397895.1). Classification (NCBI taxonomy): domain Eukaryota; kingdom Metazoa; phylum Chordata; class Aves; order Passeriformes; family Acanthizidae; genus Origma; species Origma solitaria. Next base: position 467,025 of record VZRL01001708.1, on the reverse strand, counting down.
TCATTGGTTGGTATGTGTTCAGACAAGATTAGTGGGTGACTTCTGCCTTCATCAATAAGCAGATAATTTCACTTCCGCTGAGTGTGGTGGTTCCCATCAGAAATAAATCTATTTTCAAAGTCAGGCGCAGACTTTACTTCATGAATGCAAAATGCCATGTATCCCTGTAATTGCATTAACATCCCATGTTGGGTGATGGGATTTGGTCCATGCACATCAGTAAAATATTCTCAAATTGAATCTTGGTTACTGGGGACAACAGAGGTATTTGGGCACAAGGGGAGCCCAGCACAGAACCAACCTGGGCATGCTGAAGCATAACGAACACCTCTCTGAGGAGGAAAGGAAAAGAAGATTCTTCACATGTATACAAAACCACATTTTTTGTATTCAGAAAAGGGTTCTTTTAAGGACGCTCTGCAAGGACAGGTTTGGGAGCTTTTTTGATAGCTGCTATGTCACTTCCTTCTTGTCTAGCAAAAGATGAATTGATGCATTTTGACAAACTCATACTCACAACTCAGATAATTCCTAGCCAGCCATCACATAACATACAATTTAAACCAGCATAATAATAGAATAATGTGAAAAGTTTGGAGTTTTTAAGAACAGCCTTTTAGTATTTCAACTTGAGCTTTCTGCCACCAAAGACAGTTGGTGCTCTGGGGCTTGCACCAGTGGCAGACTTAGCTTTCAGCTCTGGACCCTTCATCCAAAAAGAGCTTATTTACAGGTCAGCTCTTCCAAAAGTCTAAGTCTAATGATAGGAGACATTACCACTATACCATCATGTAAGGAGACGCCACGACTGTACCGTCATGTAAAGACCATTTGCAGTTATAAGCTTAAGCTATTTTTTATTAGGAAATACCAGACAATGTGTACTGAGCTTGCTGGTGTGTACATTTGGGAATTGGAACAAGGAAGAAATATAAGAAAGATCTCTTTGTACTTCTGTATATGGACCTATCGCTTTTGGGGAGTTCTGTAAGCTGCAGAACTGCAAAACTGGCCTTGGTGAATTTAGTAATGCAAGCGAGTACCAGAGCTTGCCATGTAGGAAAAAGACGACTCCTAGAAAGAAGATATGAAAGGTTAACAAAGGTACCTGAACATTCTACACTTCTGTTGCAAACATAAATAGGACAGTTTAGTTGTAGGCTACAAGAGGAAGACCACAGGGATGACTTCTCTGAAAACTTTGGTAACAGAAAGCACTGATTCTAATACATCCAGCATGTCCTTTTGAGACCTATCATCCATATGCATTAAGTTCTTACTGCTGCTTTAAAACCAAAAGGGTGTCTGGGAAGGCCCTGAATACCTTAAGTAATGGAGACTGACCGAGAGCTACTGATGCAGAAGGGCTCACAGAAACAATTTTCCCATGATCAAGCTGATGTTCCTGGGCACTCTGTAACTTCCATCACTGCTGAGAGTGATGAGTTCAAACAGAGTAAGAAAAGCCAGAGTCATCTATTGATTTGAGCTGGAATGGTTTTGAGGTCCCCTCCCAACAAGACAGCGAGATAAAGAATGGCCAGTACCTTTTTGGCAGCCTGGGCCACCACTGCAGTTGTGCAGGTCACACAGTGGCAGGCATTAGTACTCCAGTCTGCCACGTCTCTCCTCCCCTACCCACCTGAGCCCTATTTGTCTCCTGGCATGCTTTAAAAGCACTCTGAAAGGCCACACGGGAGAGGGCAGAACTGGATGGTTTGGGGCACTGGGAAGGGAGGAAAGGAGCAGTGAGACACAGGCTCCCCTCAAGTGAGAGAAGGGAGAAGGCTGCAGCAAGGGCAAAGGGCAGCACCCGCCACGCAGCTGCAGGACAAGCACTTGGGAAAGGAGGCTGGTAAAACACACAAAGTTTGTAGTTGCAATAGGTACTTTATTGCAAAATTCCTCCCAAATCCCAGGAAACACAGCCTATGGGAGCAACAAAGCGTGTAACTTTGCAGGTCAAATGCAAAACCAAATTATGCCACTTCTTAGTAGGTGACCTCTTAAATGTACATACGCATGCATAACAAGATGAGACAGTTGTGTGCAAAGGAAGAGCCAGCACCAGTGACTGGATATAAAATGACAAGTCTTTTCGAAATAATGCATTTGTTTCAGATGAGGTTTAGATTAACAGGCTTTTAGGGTGAACTTTTGCAGTCCATCCCAGCTCACAAAGGCCGCAGAGCTGTAGAGCTGGAAAACAAGAAGTAAATATGAACATGGTTCTAGATCTTTTACAAAAACTGCCAGAAAACTCTTCCAAAATGGCAACAGTCACTGTACAAAGACTCCCAGAGCTGTCTCAAGGCTTCTTTTAGGTCAGACCCCAAATAAAAGAAGAGGTGGACAGCCTTCCTAGAGTTTCAGATCCTACCTAGAACTACCATGTGCACCTGGGGATTGACATCTGGAAAATACATGCATATACACAACAGGGGAAAAGTATAAAGTACAGCTGTAATTTCTCTCTGGGGAAAAGGAAATAACAGGAGGCAAGAAGAATAAGTAACAAATAGGAAGGAGGAGGTTGCAATAAATGTATTGGCCCATGAAGAGCACTTTTCAGTTTGGAGGCAATAGATGTGCAGTCATGAACAAGATTCAAGGTGTGACAGAAGTCAGAGAGGTTAATAGCCAAGAAAAAAACACCAGATGGGAAGTAGCACAAAATCATGTGAGTTTTGCCACTAATTTCAGTGCAGCCAAGCTTTTGCTACAAGTTTCTTTAGGGCAAGCTATGGTAATTTCCTTGAGCTGAAAAGGAAAGCGTGGAATTTCCTCTCTTTCCTCTCCCTTGAGACATTTTAAGTTTACTGAATAAGGCACAATGAGGACTTTGCACACGGCAGGGTAAATCACAGCCTTTGAGTAACTTCCCCTGCATCTGCTGGAACAGTGCTCACACCAGGGTAAACTTTGGCTTGATAAACTCAGCAGATATCTAGCTTGTGTTGGCAGTCCCTCATAGAGTTTGTGTCTGCTGAAATGTATTACCTGAAATCTCAGGTCTCTGTTAAAGATTGATTTCCAAGCACCTCTTATGTCTAATTGATTATACTGCAGGAAGGAATCTTGCAGAAAAGGAAGCAGCATCCACTGGTATATTCCCACTGCCCTTCTGAAATTCTTTGCTGCTGTGCCTTCTTGCCCACAGCAGATACCCCTTTTCTCTCCTGAGCTGCTTGCTTACTCTCTTTTGAGAAAGATAGCCACTATTTTGTCTTCATCTCTCCAACCCAAAAGGCTTGTCTTTCAAGACAACCTGCAAAGTCCACAAGAAGCCTTCCCTCTGTCTCTGGAGTCAATTTCACTTTGTTCCTCCATGATCAAAAATGTATTTTATGGGTATATCATCCCACCCCAGGCAATGTAATCTCTTGAATAAACCTCCATCAGAAAAACATTTCTCACACAGCTCCCCTGGAGCTTTTCTGCATTGAGGTAGAAAAGGAAAGATAAGCTTCCACATTTGTTTGAAATCTTAGTTTGAAGCCTCTGAAACACCGTTTGTTGTCTATGTTGTACTGGTTTTCCTCTGTTCTTATATACCAAGCATGATGCTATATGGTGTGGAATATCTCTTCGGCCAGCGTGAGTCAGCTCAGAAGCTGAGAGTCCTTGACTTAGTATAAATTCTGCTTACAGACAACTAAAAAATCAGTGTGTTAACATCATTCTCATCCTAAATCCAAACCACGGCACAGTACCAGCTAGTAGAGAGAAAATTAACTCTATCCCAGCCAAAACTCAAAAAGCAAAAATCCAAAAAGCAAAACCCAAAAAGGGTTTACATCACCACCGGATACTTTCTCTTCCCCTCCTCCCCCAGTTTGCAGTCAGTTCACTTGGATAATTTTGCTATTATCGACTCTTGGATCAAGAGCTACAACATGTCTCTTCATCAAATTCCACAGAGAAAGCCAAAAGAAACATTCATCACAGTCATGCAACCAACAGCCTTTGGCATACGCCCTCTGCCATGAGCCTCTGATCAGGCAGTCAAGATTATAATCTTCTCAGATCATTTGCTCAGGGACTGCTGAGGTGGCTCCTTTCTTGTGGACTCCTCCATGAGAGCCAGACACCAGCCTGCTGACATCTTCATGATTTATTTATAAACACATTCTAATCAATACAGTTAACATTCAGGTAATACAAACTTGTGTAAAGAAGTTTAGATGATATCCAGGTTTTTGATGAAAAAAAATCAATAAATATGTACTTGAGGATTAAACTCTGAGAAAGCCTTGATTTTATCATTTTTTCCTCCCTTGGATTCTTCTGGCCTGATCAGTATTGTTTCAAAACATTTATTTCATGGAAATACTCTCACCCTTGACTCCTGCCCTCCAGCCTCATGGTTTTTTTGTTTTGCAGAGCCAGCGTGGGCTGTGGGAGGCAGGTGCTTCCTCGGGCAGTCCAGAGGCCACTGTAATTTCAGTAGTGACTCAGCCTAAAGCGAAGCCCAAAGGGCAGGGCTGGCAGTGACGTCTTAGGTAGTCACAGCTCTGGACAGCCACACTGGTTTTGAGCTGTGCTCTCCATAGTGAGTGACCTGCACAGGGGGAAAGTGAGGTGTCACAGCCCCCAATTTTTATTGTTTCTCCACTCTTAATGTCTTTAACTTTTGAGGACCCTTCCCAGAAGGGTCCAAGATTTAAGCGCAAAAGCCCAGGCTTTGTTCATAGGAAAATTAACAACTACTGCCTGCTCCTGAATAGTTTGCAAGAGCCTGAATATTGCTTTCCCAACACAGATTGATCAGTATTTCCACAGGGGAGGAAAAGAATTACCTATATTAACACTTTGACTACTATTCAAGGGTACCAAGAATAAATAGCATCCAAAATTTTTCTCAAATGAAACAAAATCTAGAAGAAGCCTCTCATTCTGCCACCCACAGCTTCCTAAATCAGGAACACCAGCTTAAAAAGAGTTCTCACAGCCACTTTCTTTACTTGAATGTTTCATTAATATGAATTGTTATCTCACACACAAAATATATGATTAGCCGTGCCCTGCGTCTTCTCAGAAGACCTGTGAGTTGCTTGTTTTCACTATAGAAAGGGAGACAAAGGTCTATTTTTGGGACTGTTGCCTTGGCTAAATCTTTAAATATGCTGATTTTTTTCCCTCTTTAGTTAATTTGTTTGTTCAAAACCACTAACCTCTTAGGAAAGGAGCTTGTCAGCTACCATTATATTATTTAGTGCAATGTCTATGGAGCACCCTACGACGTTGATAAATACAATGCTCGAGTAGCAACAGCAATCCTGTAATTGAAAGAGGCACCAGGGACAACTATAATAGAAACTGTCAGCACAGGTTCCTGGATTAGCTAGGCTGAATTTCTTTACCTTATGAGGACTTCAGAATACACTCCAGGAAGAATTTTGAGGTGTACTTGAGTTTAACTTCTCCACACATTGCCCAGAAGCACCTAAAGGGAGCCTGCAAGAGAGATGTAGACTGACTTTTTACAAGGATTTGTAGTGATAGGACAAGGGGTGATGGTTTTACACTGAAAGAGGGAGGATTTAGGTTAGATATTAGTAAGAAATTCTTTAAGGGTGATGAGGCACTGGCACAGGTCACCCAGAGAAGCTGTGGATGGCCCATCCCTGGAAGTGTTCAAGGCCAGGCTGGGTGGGACCCTGAGCAACCTGGTGTAGTGGAAGGAGTACCTGCCCATGGAAGGGAGGATGGAACTGGATGGTCTTTGAGGTCACTTCCAACTCAAACCATTCTGTGAAGTCAACTACACTGCTAACAGCTGCTGGAAAACCCACGTGATGCACAGTCAATTTTTTTAACCTGGTCACTTAAAATCTTCTCTGCGATTTTTTGGTGCTTGCTGTGTCTCTTATCAGCAGTTCATGTAAGTTTCAAAGAACCCCAAGTCTCACTTGAGGCTTGCAGATGAGCAGAAAATGTCATGACCATGGTTCTCTGCTTTGGGAGGCAGCTGTTAAGAAAAACATCTTCTATTCTCTAAGTATATTTCTCTGCCCATTGTTTTCAATTGACTTTAGTAACTCAGTGTCAAGTAATTAGTCCAGGAGGTTCATCAGGATGCAGAACTCACACCATAATTCTTAGGAATAAAAAAAAAAAAAACTGGAGAAGACTGTCTCCAGTGTTACTGCTACACAGCCAAGAGCAGGGAGTCAAAGTGTCTGCCTCTTTCCTGGAGGCTGAGATAATTTGTCGTGTGATCTTTATGGCATCTGCCAGCTGGGTGAAATAATAACCCCAAGCTGCTCCTGCACCCTTCCGTGATCTCATGGGTTTAGTCACCACACAAACTCTTGTTTTGACTCATGTGGAAGAGGGCTGGTCCCAGTCTCCATCCTCTGCACTGATCACAAAGCAAAGGGAAAACAACAAGGTCTGAACACGTCATTCATGGAAGACTGCCAGGGTTTCCTTTCACTTGAGACTGCAGTGCTCAGAGTTAAGAAGTTTTATTGCTATCACGTCAACATGGGAATCCTTTGGTCTGTGAATTCATTCATCATCCCAGCATTTCCCCTCCTGGATTTATGTCCTTCAGCCAAGCCAATCTTCTGAGGATTTCACAATGCTGCAATTATCACTGTCTCTTAGCATCAAAGCAAGCACACAGTGAAAGAGCTCGTACAGGTAACCACAGGAATTGCTCAGGAGAGGAGGGAGAGCCACGTTTGGCAAACAGTGCTGAGTGACAGTACCTCCTGGAGGGGTTCAGCTGCCTTCCCAGAGTGTTGTAAACACATCTTCCCCTCTGGCAGAAAGGAGTCATCCGTAAATGTTACCTACTCCAGCTGCTATTTGTGAGCCTAATACAACCAATAGCTACCTTTGAGGTAGCTTCATAACTTACACAGAGACTTAATTAACTTCTAGTGGATCCAGTAACAGGAGGGAGGGCTGAGCACAAAACAGAGAAAAGCACCACAGTTCAAATTTTTTAAGGTAATTATGTCATATTTCCACAGCACTGAAAGCAGTAAAAGGAATTTCCAAAAGCAACTTAGGTCTGTGAAGCAAAGTCTCAGTGATGTGTAAGGGGATTTGAGTCATGGCCTGAGGTGAATTTCAGACTTCCATAACATGCAGGATGTGCAAATAGTGAGAGGACACATAACAACCTGTAAAATCTGAGCCTGTGCCTCCGTTCAATGCCAGCACTATTAAACTCAACAATCTGCATTTCATTTGTTTTTTAAGGGATTCACCCCGTTACTCTTCCATAGTGGAGGGAGCAAAGAGCTGATTAAGTACAGGAGGGTACACACAATACTTCAGATAAACTGTTGCTAATTGTCCAATGATCCACCAAATCTGGTTTGTTTCAAAACACTAGGGCAGAGTGGTCTTTTTCAAATAGTGAACCAACTGGTAATGATACAAAGTATTTACCTTGGAGCTGCAACTATTTGGGAAGGAAATACAATTTATTTTTGCATATCCTCTAAATACCTTCAAATATCCCTGTCGTCTCCAAAGGCCTCTTGGAGAGCATTCCTTTACGTGTCTGGATCAAAGGAAAAATGGGGTGCATGAGAAATAACAAAATCACTCAGGCAATAAGGTTATTCAATAGAACATTAACTCCTTGGTAATCTTTAGGAGAGTTCTGCAACATAAAGCACGACTCTTTTAAAAAAGTGATTGTTGATTAAAAAAGTAGTCATAGGAACATCAAAATATGAGAAAAGGATAAGATTTGTAGCAAAAGAATCTTAAACCTGCTTTGAGAAAGAATTTCATTGAAAACCTCAGACTGCAGAGAATTTGCTACCTATGTGGAAGTATTTGGTCTTGATTTTCAGAGGCACTGCATTCATGAGAGTTGCAGTTTCACCATTTTTCTACTGTGATTAATGTATAAGGAATAAGAAGTAAGATAAAATGAATCCTCAAGATTCCCAACAACGCTATGAAATATTGAAGAACTGCCCACAGTTTGCCAGTGGAAGGAAGGCCAGACTCCCTGAAAGCCTTTTGTATGAAACCACTGCTAAAACAGAGATCCTTTGCAAAAGGTCAGTCCCTGAGAGATACAGGCTGCTGCTGAAGAGGAAACACCCCAAACAAGGGCATGCAACAGGGAATGGGACGGAGCCATGGATGGGGACACACACAGTGCAGGGTTGCAGAGAAATACAAGAGCCAGGCAATAGGAATTTGGTTTCAGGCATAAAGGCTCAGGTCCTTTTCAAAGCACCCTGCTGCTTTAAGCACATGTCTGAAGCCCTGAATAAAGGCCACTTGGGGCAATGATGCAGACCCTGATAATGGCACTGACATGAGAATGTATGCCTTGGAAAGGAGTCATTTTATCAGGAAATTGATAACAAAAACCAAACAATACCCAAAAAATCTGAAAATGCTAGAATATATTTTATTTCCCTGGGAAATGAACCTTTCGTGAATGCTTAGAAAGTTCCAGGTATTTTCTCAGCCCCACAACCTCTATTTCCCATACGGCACATGGGCCAGACCAAAATAAGCAATCACATAACTTTGCTCTGGTCCTGAACAAATCCTGGCATAATTAACCTGAGTGTCTACATTCCCATGTAGGCCTATCACATGCAGTTGGCGTCATTTGCAAACCCCACACATCTGAGGTCAGATAAAACTGGCTCACAACATAGATCCAACTCCAAACATGTCAGTAATTTGAATCAAATGCCTTTTCTCTTAACAAGAGACTTACTGCTACAGGCTGAGGGATACCAGTGCACGCAAGCGAAAGTCAGATCTGTGGTGGGAATTGTGAGCAACACTCTGCTGGGCAAGAAAGGATGGAGATAATCAACCTGGGAAGCCTCTGCCAATGTGGAGGTTATTTCTGCAGCTGGCAAAAGATTCTGGGGGAATCTTAAACATGGCAGAGGTTACAGATTTCTTCTTGCCTATCAAGCACCACCACCTGGTGAAGAAAAATTTCTTAAGCAGCTACCAAACACCTGATAAAAGGTCAGTATTGTTATAATAGTCAGGGTTGCATTGGACACACAAGTTTTACAGGCTCAAAAGGCCTACAGTGGAGTTTTCATAGGAAACACCAAACATTTTGGTGCCTGGAAGGCAAGTAAGTTGAATTGAGCCAAGGAAATTATGTGGGAGCTTCAGGGAAATTTCTAGCTCATTGGTTTTCAGATCCCTCTTTTGTAAACTGTGGATAAAGTTTCTCTAATTGACCAAAGTGTTTTAAGAGCAAGCTAGTGTTTATGAAATACTTTGAAAGTAGAATGGTTGGAATATTATTTTATTGCATTCATCTTATAAGTTTTTGGGAGCCATTGTCCTATAACAAGACTTCAAACACTCTTAACAACTGTTTCTCTGTATTCATGTAGCTGTTCAAAATGAATGCATACATGAATTCAAGTGGTCAAGAGAGACAAAAAGTTGTGGACAGATCTCCATCTAGACAATTAAATGGCCACTGTTTCAGGCATAGCTCTTGAGACACCCATATTACTCTATGATTTTAACTCGTGGACCGGACTGTGTCTGTTGACAGCGTTACAGCATGGGTACTCAAGGCAGAAAATTGCCCTCTGACTGTTCCTGGGAACAGACTGCAGAAGCACCATCAACCAATGAAATGACAAAGAAAAATACATCTGTATGATTGCCCATACAAAATTTCCCCAGGTTCTCACGTGGGCATTTTCATTAGAGAGAAGATCTTGTATCTGGGGTGCCTGAGCTGGTCATCCACCCTCTGGGTTTGACCAGAAGCTGCACATCTTCCATCAGAAGCAAAAATGGGTTTTCTAGGGACACAGAAGATGTCTAAAGGATGTGGATGTGTTGGGATGAAAATGAAGCTACCAATAGCTGACACTAACAAAAAATTAATAATGTCTTTACAAAGTAAAAACCCAGACCAGAGGAAATTCATTACAGCCACCTACTGCTGTCTGAGTGAGGGAAAGGATCAAAACTACTCATCTAGCATAAAAGCCACGTAGCTAATGCTTCTTGAATTTTTGCTACCAGACAATGTACCTAAATAGAATATTTTTTATCTCTCCCATATACATGGCTAATTAAAAATAGTTGTGGCGCTATGAGACATCTCTAATTGGCCTTCTGTGAAAGCTCTGTATTCTACTGGTAATTACAATTATTGTCCCATTGCAACCAACTTCACCTTCACTAAATCAGCCATTTATTTTCTGAGCTGTTAGGACCCTGGCTGAAAACACAGGAACTATTAAATTTCCATCCTTCTCTTTTACACTGTGGTATACAAGAAACTTCTACATATTCTTCAGTTTTCATAAGACATTTTATTCTTTTAACTCAGAGCAGATTTCCTCCAATAATGTATGCATTCAAGGCAAAATCCAGTTCCTTTTGGATGGCAGGATTCAAATGCAAAATAACTATTTACTTCTCTTTTTTTCCCTGTAGTTATGGCTCTCCCTACAAAGTGCTGTTAGACAAAACCCTTAAAGCTGTAACACATAACACCACTGAAAATGTCCAGAACTCATATCAACCCATGGTCTTAAATACAGGTTGGACCTTCAATTCATTTAAGAACAAGGCATTCACATGAATTTCATAGAAACGATAATTGGCATCATTCTGCTTTTGAGGGGCTTCCTTTGAAACAGATTTTTGCAGACAGATCCAAATTTGGCATCAATGCCAGCTCAAAGACTTCATTAAAAATAGCCTTATTTACTATGCCTCACAGAGAAGAAAAAAGGCCTGGGGCTGTGGACACTTGTAGGCAAAGTGTCAAACTTTTAAAATTAGGAAGCGAAAGAGGTATTCCTAAGAATTTCAGTGTGGATGATTTTGGTCAAGACAAATTATGCATAAAGGCATGTATGGCAATCTGAATTCCTTTTTGGGAAAGAGTGACTAAAGAAGGGGAATAGCAACACTGCTTGGTGCCACCGGATCTGGGCAGGCTTTGGGGCTAAAATAGCCAAAGTATATTAAGATAAATAAATGTAACATACTATAAAACTTCACCGAAAAATGAACTTTTTTGGAAGGGAAAAGTGACCTACAAATTTGGAACAAGATCATAGTACAGTTTAAGTTAAAACCACAGGAGAAAAATTAGGATAGCCAAAACAATTATGTTTACATCCTCAAATGTCCATTTTTTTTATACTTTGAAAATTGTCTAAATACAATTTTAAAAGAGATTTAAATGAGTTTTGAAGAAATATAAATGCCTTAGCAAAACTTGGATGCTACTAAAATATTTTATCCAGTCAAAACAGTTTTGTTTTGTCAGTTTATTTTACCAAGTAAAAGGGAAATTAATTGCTTCTGTTTGTGCTTTCAGCGTATGAAAATAAGCAATTTGCAGTGTGTTCCAGAGTCACCAGTCAATGTCACATCTTGTGACTTGATGTGACTAACCCACATAAGGTCTAGTGGTTTCTGACTGGTTGCTGCTGCAATGACAGCGCTCACTAGTTCCCACTGCTAACTCCCTGAACTCCCAAGGGAAAATACAACTTCCCACCCCTACACAAAGCCCTCCACTGTTGCAGCATTTCCCTCCTCAGCCCTATACTCGCACTAACAGTGCTGCTGTAATCTGAACATGTGCCTACAGTGACAGAAGATAAGGCTTTAATTGAGCTGGTTTTAAACACTTTAACTCTCATTCCTGAGGGCTCCTCCCGGTGCTTTATGAGTTTGTTTTCATTACCTTCCCAGCCATACCTGCTGCAGTGGCACTGGAGCTGCTGGCAGGAAAGGGATTCATGGGGATGGTCACCTCTCCTCCAAAAGAGATGACATTCATTACCTTCTTCGTGCTGTCCTTTTTCTCCTTCTGAACCACATCTTGAAGATGAAAAAAAGGCGCCAGCCTGGTGCTGCTGACTGGCACTGAGCAGAGAGGGTCCTTTGGCCATGGCTTTGAATACACCACAGGGGCTGCTATCTGGCAGAAACCTCCTCTATAAACCAGTGTTGGGCTTGTGCCTTCCTGCTGCTGAAGGAATATTTTTTTCATCTGTCCTATGATGATCATTGCCTGCTTCCACCCTCTTGCCTTGCTCCTGGCTTGGTCCCAGGGCTCTGCCAGTGACACTGTGCACCGACCTGCCTGGCCCTGCCGCTGCTTCGCTTTCAGCACTGCTTGTGCCTGTTGCAAATGAGCACAGCTAGGGAGGAATCACATGCCAGAGGAGCAGTCTAGCTGCCTGCACTTCCTCTTTCTGTGGATTCTCCTACACCACATTCCCGCAGTGCGTCACAGAGAGGCTGGAAGAGGGACAGGAATTACAGCAGAAGTGGTGACAGCAGCCCTGGGAGCAAACACCTCCTGCACCTGTCACTGGCGTGACCTCTATGTTTTGGCTTCCCTGTCTCTAGACTGGAGCTGAATGCCTGGGTCATGCTGCAGAGGCTACAACTGGTCTTTTTGAGTCCTTTCAGCAAGAAGGCCATAATGCAGCAAACAGCATCAATGTGATTTTGTCCATTATTTTCTATATTTTGAGCCTATCATTATAGAAAGCTATTTTTCACCAGGTTGCCACAAGGTGTTACTTTTTAGATCAATATACTATGTCAGTATAATGTCATTACTAACACTAAGTACGTACGTTCCTTAAAAGAGGACACAATAGACAGGGATAGAGGTACAAATCAAGTTTAAAAAACAATTTTAAAATCAGCACATACTTGCTTTTTACCTCACTGGTGTACCTCCACCACTTTTTCATTGGGACATGGTTCTTGCCAGGCATTGACGCTGGTTTTTATTTTATTCTTATATTGTAGTAGCTGAAAAGACAACCATTGTCCTTGGCACTGTCTCCTGAGCTATAGCAATGTGCTGGATTTCAGAGACTCTTATCAGCTCTGCGCTGAGTGGTCCTTAAGCCAAAGCCCCAATTTGAAAGGGAAATATGTCAATGCAAACATGCTGCCTTAGCATCTAAAGATTTTCCAGCTAATCTCTCACAAGGTACCAGAGACACAGTCTCAAGAACCCATGGATAAAGGATATTGGGTTGCGATGAGTGCCTGGCAGCTTCCTTTTCATTATCCCAGGAAACTGATGAATTCTTTGCTAGGTTTGTGCTTGCAGAATTCACAAGAATTATCACATAGGTATAATTCCTATTCTTAAGAAGGGGAAAAAGAAAATCCAGCCAAGCAAACCTGTGCTGGCAGTCAACTAAGAAATGTAAAGAAGATCAGACACTCCTTACAGTTTCTGTACTTTTTGCAGATGCATAATCACCCTTTTGGATGAAATTTTTCTTCACTACTCTAAGCTGTTTTCCTTGCTTCAATTTACACACCCATATCTCCCACTTGACTCATCATTACCCATAAACCTTAGGAGACTATATGTAGTGTTATTTTGCATGCTGGCCGAGAAACCAAACCACTCTTGCCTCTGAGCATCACTCTGCAGTGCTTCTCCCAGAGACCGCTGCCTTTTCCAAGGCCTCAGATGAGATGCCAAAGCACTAATGTCATTTGCCTGAACCTTCAGGCCCTTCTTTTCCTGTTTCTCTTTGCTTAACAAACTCCTGAATCATTCCAACTCCATCAGGTGACTCACAGCTTGTTCCATAATTAATTCGAAGTAGGAAGGATCCAAGAGCAATAAAAACAAAACCTGAAAGTGCTGGAATGAGATCGGTTACCTTAGTGTTGTTTTGTTTGGGTTTTTAAAAAAAAATTCCATAAGGGAACCTGCTCTTTACAAAGGAAAAAGAAAAGTCGTTTGCTTTATTTAGCAGGGGTTAGCAATGCATGCTTTGTTTCCTGCAATGGGCCAAGCTTATGTCACCAGCTTCATACATTCTTCAAAACCTTATACTGAAGCTGGGATGAGAGGATTCTAAGCTGAATGCAAGCCAGAGGAATAAAGTTCCTCTGATTGCTTCATGGTGAGCTGTTGTAGGTATTCATTCAAATACCTCACTTGGAACAGAATAATCCCCATGCATCTTCCCATTAACACTTTACAAATATTAATTAATTAACCTCCAAACAATCCCCAATCCTGTGAAGCAGAAACTTTGTCTATTTTATCTCTATTTTAAAAAGAAGACAAAATGACAGGGGCAAAAATAGATATTAATGCAAACATGGTTAAGAAATCTGTACTAAAATCATGAGTAGAATGAAAGGGCCTCATTTTCTTATCTTGTGATAAGAAAATGCATATGATGTATATTCAGCTGAAAAGGTTAGTTGGATTGGATGAACCACACATAAAACTGTGTTATCTAAGCACCAGGGGAAAGAAGAGGTATCACTGAGCTTTGACACACTATAAAAAAATTGTGGGAATAATACAAGCAAGGAAAGAAGTGGAATTCAGAGCCAAATTTCTCACCAACCGCTTAACAAGCTGCGCTCCAAACCAAGAATCATTTAGTCCTGTGAGAGAGATTTAGCCTGCCTATTTCCCACTCTACATGACTCACTCTATCGATACAGTGGATACGAGCACAGATGTGAAGTTATTACATATTTGGGGCAGGCTGGGAGCTCTGAGCTGTCCCATGCCTCAAACAATCTCCAGTTCATTTATAACAAAAATGTTTTATTGATGATGTTACATGCAGAGCCTAAATGAGCCAGTACTGGTTTCTTGGGGCACTGTGGATTCATCTGGTCACTGTATCTTCTGGACAGTTCACCTCTGGATGCCTCACACAACCTCTTATGAATCTTTCTTCTCTTACCAGTGTCTGTGTTGCCAAATTGGATTAGCTGTCGTGGGTTTGACCCTGGCTAAATGCCAGGCACCTACGACGTTTGCTTTCTATGCTCTCTCCTGCTGCAGCTATGCAGAGGAGAGGAAAAACTAACACAAAACACTGGACTTATGAGTTGAGATGAGATCACTGATAAGGGCCGCACGAGATTCAGGGCAAGAGCAGGCAGGAAACTTAAAGTTGCAAAAAAAGTGATTTATTAATCTAACAGAGTCAGAGGATAAATTGGAGATAAAAATAAGCTCTTAAGACACCATTTCTTCACTCTCCCCTCTTTTCCCTCTTAAGGCACCACTTCTCAGCTCACCCCCTCCCTCCTTTCTAACTAACTAACAACTCCCAGGCAGGGGCAGGGTGTGGGGTTTTTCTTAGGTCAGTCCATCGCAATTCTTCTACTGCAGACACTGTTTCTCTATTTGCCCTCTCTCTCTATTCAACCAACAGATCTGGGCTAGGGCAAGGCATGTGGGGTTTCTTAATCAGTCCAAGGCCACAATTCGTCTGCTACAATCACTGCTTCTCTACTCACCACCCACCCTATTAAGGCCATTTCTCAGCTCGCCCCCTCCCTCCTTCCTTCTAACCAGCAGCTCCGGGGTGGGGGCAGGGTGTGGGGGTTTCCTTTGGTCAGGGTCAGTCCATCAGGGGGAAGAATCCTCTACTTAGCCATGGGGGTCCCTCCCACGAGAGACAGTCCTGTGCGAACTTCTTTGGCGTGGGTCCAATCTCACGAGCAGCCCCGCCCGATTGCTGCTGTCCGAGATTCTCTCCAGGCTGCAGAATTCCAAGCCGAGGCCAGGCTGTTTCCATCCCGGGAGCAAGGCCTTTCTCTCTCCTGCAAGGCCTTTGCAACTCTCAGTCTCTGGGACTCCCACTGGATCACAGCTTCCTGCAGGCATCATCTGCTCCTCTGGCGTGGGCACCTCCCCACGGCTGTGGGGGGTTCTCTGCATCCCCTGGACTCCATGGGCTGCAGGGGGACCACCTGCTCCCCCCATGGTCTTCACCACGGCTGGCAGAGGGTTTTCAGCTCCGGCGCCTAGAGCACTTCCTCCCCCACTTTCTCCACTGACCTTGCTGCCTCCATGTTGTTCTCCCTCACCTATTTTTACCTCCTCCTCCTCCTCCTTCTCTGGCTAAAAAGAAGTGCGTGCTCACATTGTTTTGATTTCTTCTTAACTATGTTTTCACAGAGGCGTAACTAACATCTCTAATTGGCCCAGGTTTGACCAGCAGCATGTCCATCATTTTACAGCCATCAGAGACTGGCTCTGCTGGACATGGTGGGAAATTTCCAGAATCTTTACTCAGGACATGCAGGAACCATCTTTGTACCCCACCCTGTTCACTGGCAAAAACTGGGCCAGGCAAAACTACCACAATTAGCTGACCCACAGCACATTTATGATAGGCGCAACCAAGAAAACAGTTTCATGACTGGCAGGCCTGTATTTGTACAGCAGAATCGTCACAGGGGGAGCATGCTGTATAAAGCAGCTCTGCCTGTGGGGGGATGTGCCTGAGGTGCAAACTTCCTTTTGAATACCTTCAAATCACCCCAGAGATTGTTAACTAATCCATGATTGCAGCTCTGTTGCCAATTGCTACAGGTTCTGGAACAAAATGGGAATCGATGTAAGAGTGTCTCCAGTAAATGTCTGCTAGGAAAGAGCTCTCCTTGAAGTGGTCACAAGAAAAAAGAATAGTATATAAAAATAATAATGGAGCAAGAAAAAAAAAAGTAAAAATTTTCTACAATTTGGATTCGTTTACAGCTGAGGGCTATTTTTCAGTAATTTTGCCATCGAGTGTTTTAAGGCATTTCTTTGCCTTCCAGCCCACCACAGCTCAGGGGATCTGTCACACAGGTCTCTAGTGCCTCAGCTCCTCATGGCTTGGTTATTACTTGTGAGTTAGACCAGCTCCAATCTTTACAGAAAGGCACTACCCTTTTCATCTTCTAAGTTAGTTTTTCTGCCAAACTGTGGCACTGACACCCTCTGGGTGTGATAGAGCCAATTTTCTCATCCACATCAATGAACCTTGACTCTGCACTAAGAGGATAATTTCTTCCCACAGCTTCTGGGAACATCAAATGAAATTGAACTGTCACTGACTGGATCCCATTCTTCTGGCTTTTAGGGCAGCCTAAGTCTCCAGTGTACCATATCTTTTTTATTTTCATTTCTTTCAGCCTCTGTCAACCTACTCTTTTAACTCTGTTTTACTTCCACAACACAAAATAACCTGCCTTGGCCTCATATGTGGTTGGAAATTCACCAGCATGGTTCAGTCTGAGGGGAAAAAGCCATCTCAAACTTCCCTTGTGTAGAAGACCTCAGGTATACAGAAAAGCTGCTCTCATGAAGATGCCACAGCCCTCTAGCAATTTTTCTTGCTGAAAACCTGTCAGGGAAATACCAGCATTAGAGCAGGTAGGAACATCTGTTCAAATATCTGTTAATTCTTCCCACGCTGAAGAAAGCTGCTGTAGAATACACTCTTCTCCTTACCAGTTGCACCCGCCACCTTGGAAAAGCAGATTCTCCGCTCCTGCAAAGCTATCCCAAGCAACATGAAATGAAAACCTTCGTGGGTTTCTCTCTCCCAAAAATCTTTATGGGATGCCAATCCTGGATCTGACTTCATTGAGATAACTGACTTGGGCCAGGGCCAAAAAAAAAATCCTTCCCAGCTTGTCCTTGCTGCTTTTCCTGCCCTAGAGCAGGTATGTGCTGTCCTTAAAATGTATCAGGCCCATTTCTAAAGTATTAAGATATTTTCCCTAAGGCAAACATTCAAACCAGGAAATGTTGCAACCCATATCAAAAGAGAATTCAAAATTAGGAAGAGAAACTCCAGATGAAGAAGGAAGAAATCAACTGGGTGTGTATCTCACTGTCATCACAGTATTATCTCCAAGACAACTTTTCAGCACAGTAATGGCAGGAAGACAGAACGAGCAGGCACCTACCAGGACATTCAGTCTAGGCCAG
The DNA here is from genome assembly GCA_013397895.1 of Origma solitaria. Taxonomy (NCBI): domain Eukaryota; kingdom Metazoa; phylum Chordata; class Aves; order Passeriformes; family Acanthizidae; genus Origma; species Origma solitaria. The sequence continues at coordinate 449,297 of VZRL01001708.1, read as the reverse complement.
TGCTAATACATATGCCCACACCTCCCTTTCCCATTCACCATTGCAGCGAGGTCCATCTTAAAAGCAGTCATGAATCCTGCCTGTGGGGCTACTGTTCAAATTCTTAAAACCGATTTGCTAATTTCAAGCTTAAATTTATTCCTAGTCATTTGTATTCTAAGGCATCCATGGCTCCTTTTCTCCTCTCTGGTATTTACCTTCCTGATACTTTTCCAGACAGCAAACATATACGATTTCTGCTTTTGTTTTGCTAGGTTAAACAAATCATTCCCTTCAATTTCCTACTGCAAAGCAGGATCCCTCTTCTGCTAATCTTTCTCACTGCCCTTTTCTACATCTGCCAACTCCAATTCCCCTTTCTGCAAAGACCGTTGTCAGAACTATATGTGGTATTGGAATTAAAATTAACGATCTCAAAATAGAGAGGAAAAGGATCATTTTTGAGGACCAGCTTAAAACTTGTAAAGAAAACCCCAACAGGATTTATAGCATACATTGTAACTAAACTCACTCTTTATGGAAAAAGACTTTCAGAATGGTGCTATGTGGCTCTTCTGTCTAAGTTACATCTTGTATAACTGTGTCATAATTTCACCCTAGTCTCAAAAAGAGGTTGATAGAAAATAAATTGTAAGGGTCATTGGATTTCCATTGTGTCATGGTAATATTGCTCCTGTCCCTTAACCTGGGATTAAGGGCTTGAGGCAAAGATGGAGATCTCAAGTGAAAGCCTACACACTGATTTCAGCAGGCAGAAAAACAACTCCAGAGGAGTTCTTTTCATATTTCTGATCCAATAGACCTTTGCAAGACCACAGAATTTCCCTTCTTTAGGCAGGAGCAGAGTATGTTGTGTGGCCTGCTGAACATTGGGCTGTACATCCTTACAGCCCCAATGTTTGCCACTGAGGGATGCATCCTACATTAGCCCTGATGCAACCCCTACAAGTAGCCAAAACTATTTTCTGTAGCCTTTTGACCACAGTGTTTCCCTGGAGAAAGATTTGTGCAGTCCTTCCCTATGAGCATCCTCAGACATGCACAGAAGCTCTCAAAGGCAATTTATGAAAGACCATGGACACTTTGTCTCAGTCCAGATGCAGAAACAACCTCATAAAAAAAAGCAAAAGGCCCTGCTTGGTAATCATTTCACTGGCTTTGTTTCCACAATCCCAGGAAGGATTCCTTCAGTTCTGAAGGAAGCGCAATGCAACTACAGCAGATACTATCAATTTGCCACATTAGGAGTCCTTCCTGGGGAAAAGCTTATCATCTCCTGATGACATTTTCCTTTTCATGGATATATTCTCCAAGCTGGAAGAGGGGAAAGCCAAGAGATTTCCACCATCATCTGATTTTTGTCCTTTACACCTTGAAAATTTATTGTATGAACAAAGGAAAGAAATATATGCAGGCACTGAACCTACAATGTCAGCAACATCCTCTGAGTATTGGCTAGACCTTCTCTGTAGACTGTTTTTTGAAGTCATCAGAAATAGAGGGAATTCTTCCCTATTTATAACAGAAATGAAGTTGAGAACAGAAAAATATCTCATGGCTAACTCAAGCAATTGCTTCATTTCAGCACTTCCTTTTCTGCAGTCCTCAAGAATCCTTATTGTCCTCACTGGACCAGGTTAATTCCTATTGTACATCATTTGTAGGTTAGATTTATGCACACATATGCTACTGCCCTACTCACAGACTGCAAAGAAGAACATCCATGGGTTTTAACTTTTATACTTTTCAGCCTTTTTAAGGTCTGTGGTTCATGCTCAGTTGGGTCCATATGACAATGGGAACAAGAAATGTTTATTTCTAGGTCTTTTCCTTTGGAGCATTCTGAAATATACAAATTGTTTGCAGCGCAAAAGCTCATCTGCCTTTGAGTATAAAGTAAATTCAAGCATGCCCACAATGTGTCTATGTCCTCCAACACTGTTACCTATGCTAATAAACCATGAGAGAGTTCCTTGGCATCATCCTTAGCCTGCTCCAACTTTCTCAAGCAACTTCTGGACCTGTTTTGGTAGCAGGAGTCTGCCAGGAGCCACACCCAAGCAGCAATTTGCTTGCAGCCACCTAGCACAGGCCAACAGAGTCCAGCAGTGTAGATGCAGGCTGCTCCATGCCAGTTGGCCTCACTGGCTGGGACCGTTCACAGGCACGTTTAATAAAGTGGTGCAAACCCGGCCTACGTCCTTTTAACAAAATTACAAAGTCAAATCAAATTGTCACTGAAAAGCTGTTATACATATGGTTTTAATAGTGTGCTATTTTGCAAGTGTCTGGCATTTTCTGGGCTCACTACACTTATGCTGTGCTCCAGTTAAAGACATTGATACAATTCCACTGTTAACAGTGGAGTTGCTGAATTCCAGCAAGGTTGTGATGAACTGGCTCCTTTGAAATAACAAGGGTAGAAGAAACTAAAAGAAGATTTTCTAAGGTCAAGTTTGGCCATGACCTGGGTTGCAATCACTGAACATTTTCTACATGTGACAATCTGAGTAAAATTTTCTGCCGTGTCACTGAAATTACCTCCCACAGCCAGGCACCATCTAAAACTATACCGAGAAAGCAACTGCTCTCCTCTTGTGCAAGCACAGTTGGAAACACAGATGTGATCGATTGGAGTTTGGGCAAACTCCAAACTCTATTTTTAACTTCAATCACAAGATCTAGGGTGTCCCATTAAATTACTGAAATAAACATAATACCTTCTTTCCTTCAAAACCAGCATGCAGTGATTCCAGTTGGAAAAGGACTTCTAAAAGTCTCCAGTCCAACCTCCTGCTCAAAGCAGATGTAGTTAAAGCAAGTTGCAGCTGTGTTTTGAAGATCCCCAAGGGTAGAGAGTGTACAGCTTCTCTAAGAATGCATTCCAGTGTTTGACAACCTTCACAGAAGAAAAATTTCCTTATACAAAGTCAGAATTTTCCATGTTGTAGTATAATAACACAGAACTCTGCTGGGGGCAACTGAAAACTCCTAAGAGCAACCAAGAACCCTTGTGGGGGCAACTGTGGGTAACTGGGAACTCCTGGAGAACCTCTAGGAGCACCTAGGGGCAACGGGAAGTAACAGTGAACCCCTGAGGGCAACCCTCAACTCCAGACATGTATCTGGTCAGTCATGTGCAATGAAATCATAAGAGTCAACAAAGATTTTATTCTACTCTCTGTGCCCAAATGAGCCAAATTTAGATTGAACTGTGACCTTAATTCACAGTGTTCTCAGATCCTAAGGGCGAAACTTGAGCAGTTTTTTTTCAATGCAAGATTTAATAGGTATTTGTAAAATATTGTAGAATGCAATATTGACAGTGCAAAGCTTGACAGCTAAAAGCTTGCCCCTCACTCTGTTTCCCAATTCAGAGATAGATGAGCAAGGCACAAACAGGTCTTCCCCTCCCTGTGCTTTTATGTATTTACATGATGCCAGCTATGTAGAGAAACACCAATAAACATCAATCAAAACGTGCAGCATTCTTCACCAGAGGAGTTTTATGAGGCATGGTTTCGCCTTTAAAGTAATTGGTCCGATCCCCTCAAAAGGCCAGCGGAGCTCAGTTAGGTTCATTATGATTGATGATAATTCTGATTGCTTCCATTAGGAGGCTCACTGCACTATGAACAGTCAGGAAAAAAAATCACCACTGTGTTCATTAGGAGAACTTCTACATCATTTAATAAAAGACAAACCCATCAGACCTATGTGTCACAAAAGCTATCCACCACGCTAAAGTGCCTTGCTGGGTCAGGGCAGGAGATGATGACACCATTCACTGAGCATTTAGGGCAGTGTAGGCACATCCCATCGCATGATTAAGCCCTAAGAGAGTCACTGAGGATTAATTACAGGATCTTTTTTTTTGTTAACAAAGGTTCAAAACCTTGTGACAGAAGACAGACTGAGCCTCACTACTACTGAATTCAGTCTTGTACAAGCTGCCAGCTAATGTTATTGTCCTGTCTGCATCTTTTGCAGTGACTCATGTTGTGACACATTTGTCGGGGGAATGGTCACATATACAGAAATACACACACAGGGCAAACAGGCACAGTATTAAAAAGGGAGGTCATATTATGGTTCCATTAACCTTGACAGCATCTCTTTAAAAGGAGATGAAAACTGAAACAACAAACAACCAAACCTAACCTACAGCTAAAAATAGGAGCTCTTCAGCTGAGCGCTTTTGTACCAGAGCAAATATTTATAGATTGCTCAGAAATCCTGAATAATGGGGGGGTTTAATGGACCCTGACAAGTTCTCAACTAATATAGTGCTAATGTATACCATGATGAAGCTTCTCCACCATTTACCACAGAGGCCACTGTGCCACTAGAGGGTTTGCAGTCTCTACAACCATGGATAATTAAAGTTACACAATGAACAACTTCTCAGAGGAAAGCAAATGATCATTCCTGGAGCTTAATGGCAAAGTAGGTAGGTAAATAAATACATAAAACCTACATCTTTCAGATTTCTATCACATCCATCAGGAAAATTTCTGAAGAATAAAATGCAGAGAGGAAGATCTATTAAAGACAAAGCATGAAAACAGCAAGAGTGTGTTTTTGACTACCAGCCATCTGCAACTGTAAGTGATGAAGCATTTAGGGCAGGGGAACAGTGCACTCAAATTTTTAAAATTGCCTGGTTTTGTTTGTTTTATTTAAGAATTTCCAGTATTCATTTCTAGACTTTCCACCAGAAAATAAATGGCTCAATGCATTATCAAAAACTGTCAAGAAATGAGCAAGAGAAATGCAAATTTCTTCATCCAATGCTAAGGAGAGCTCTCTAGTGACAGTGGACAACCCAGAGGGTGTTTAAATAACTCAGATACTAAATCCTGTGGAGAAATGGTGCATTCTATTTGCTAGTTGTAGCATTAATAAACAATCCCTTTTCCATAGAGCTTCATCCTGACACTGTTTTAGGGCATAGGATTTTACAGGAGCCAGCAGGGTCTTTCAAGTCTCAATGTCAATTCAGGGAACTGATATATTTGGCTCTAGAGCTTGGAGAGACAGAAGAGAGAACAAGGACCAGAGCCAAGGCTAAGCCTGGACATCTCTGGACTCATCATACCCATGGTTCACATCTGGAACATCTGTTCACCTCCAGAGCAGCACTGGAGAAGTCCTAACAGTTACAAACATGCAAGATCTGGTACTAATCCCTATGACTTTTATCCCTCCATTACAGAATGTCTTTGTTTATGACTCAATGGCCAAGATATTTTTGGAAGCTTTTATTCTGGCAATCCCAAAGCATTCTTTTTCTCTTACGAAAACTTTAGTGTTTCTTTGGGGTGTGGTATATAACTTGGATACAAATTTTGGCTGAGGGCTAAGGCTAACTAAGAAGAGTGGGAATGACATTTTGCAAGAGATGAACCTTCTTAATTTTTCTCAGACATTAATGTGAATACTTAAGGAAAATTATTTTTGAAACAATCTAAAATACATCTCAGAAGGCTAAAATACACATTGTAAAGTACTGATCCCTACAGCACAGGATTCAGGAAAGTTCAGTGCAAGAAGCTGGCTTTAAACCAGTAAATAAACAATACCTCTTATTTTGTTTCAAAGCTTGAGAGGGTAGCCAAATCACAGCTCAAAACCAGAAAAAAATCAAGTCCAGATTTTCTTATTTTGCTAATAAACATGAATTCATCCTTTTGAGTGAACACTTGATAATGATGATTCCTTGACAAATTTGTTACCTATAAATACTACATCTCTTCAACTTTATGTATTATTACAGTTTCTCTGACTGCCAGTCATAGTAGTATGTGCCAAATACTGTCCTTTTCCTCATAAATGGCAGCCTTCCAAAACCTTTGGCTATATATAACTACTGTAGTGTCTGAGGAATCTGGGGAATGAAAAATCTCCAGCAGATTAATTTGCTCAGGTCTGTAGTAGAAGTTTGAGACCTATCACCGCATTTCCTAATTAATGGCAATTCGAGAATATCTTCCTTTTCTTGCCTCTGCATAGTACATTACATCTGCAATTCACCCAGACCATGGCTCCTGCACATCTCCTTTCATGGCAGTGCTCATGTGAACCTCCATCAGCTCCTGTACCCTTCACAGCTATTCAGTTCCACTACTTCACCACTCCTTCAGCAGTGCCAGGACACTCACTGATTAGAAACTTGTGTTTGAAAAAACCTCAGGTGTATAACTTTGCTCCAGGTTTTAAAACAGGTTCTTTTTAACACAAACAAGTTCCGTGATCTGATTCATCTTTAGAAGTACTGAAGAACAAAACAAAATTGAGATTGATGGTGATGAAGGTGGCACTAGCATCAAGAGTATCCAGAGATACTTTAAACTTTCTTCTCAAGCCCCCAACTTCTAACAAGCTGCCTTAGGACAAAATTGGTGGCTTCATGCCCAAATTGATGTCTTTATCTCACCTGCTGATGGAGCATATCGACATCTGTGGAGGCCTTGAATTAAATTCAAGAGCAGCTTCCCAGGCAGGAGCCAGCAAAAGCATTCAAGGAGTTCATCCTTTGCCAATGATAGTGGGTTCAGATGAAAACCAATGATCCAGAGGAGGGGTCTGCCTTCTCCTAAGCTCAGCATGTGCTAGCTGGGGCCATGCCTCTAGCCAGAGGTGGTCAGGCACTGGGCAAACGTCTGTGTTTTCAAAAGCCATCAAAGCAGTATGTAATGAATTGTTCCACAGAAAAAAAATCTTCAGCTAGCAGTTGAAAATTACATCTTTTTTTAACCATTCTGTCATTGCAGTTTCTCACACCATCACTAGACATTTGAAATTCTATCATAGTACCCTTGTAGAAGGGTATCCAGATAGATACCAGAATGATTTCTACCTTCTTTATTTTATCTCTGCATTTTGTGATATACAGACTTCATCTCAATCCCAGTGTGAATTTCAGGCCTCACACTTCTCAGTTAAAACTGCAGACGTAGCAGATGCAGCAGCAGGTGTTGCGTTTCAAACCAACTATAGCAGAATATTACAGTTCTGAAATGCTTCCTTTTTTCTCAGTCATATTTCTGACTCAATAAAGAGAGTAAGGATACAAATATCTGGTCTCATTCCCTGGAATACACTCTATTTTCTTTTTTCTTCAAAGATTCTGTAGGAAAATCAGCTTCTTGACAGCCAGGCAAAGCCAGCAGTTTCAACAACTACCACCATGAGATGCTTTTACCTGCAGCACAGTGAGTACACTATCCCCATCAGAACTTTATAAACCAGGGTAAAATTTTTCAGTTCTGTTCTGCCTTAACACTATCAAGCATGGGCAAGCACAGTGGAGCTAGCATGTAATTAAGAAGCACCATGTAAAAAGTTTCCATAGATTTGGGGTTTTCTTAAATATCAAAATGTATTACAGAGCTCTCCTATGTTTGTGTACTTGCGCAGCAGCACAGCTGCGAGGATTTTTCTGGCTGTTCCCCACACCCTCACAGAAAGCCATGCAGTAGCTTGAGCTGAACATAAAAAGGAATGCACAGGGAAAAGTTACAAGCTCATAAAATGTTAATGGTCACTTGCTTCTGTTTTTCAGTATATAACAACTAAATAGACTCATCTTGTTAATGCAATCCGAGGTTGTTCTGGTTTTGTGGTATTGTTCTGCTGAATCTCCACTGCATTATATTGGTGTGCACACATACACATACACACACTCAGCTACAAAATTTTCTGCTGTGATTCTCCCCAGCTAAAAAGCATTACAGCCACTAGTGGAACCAGCACAGAAGAGAAGGAGGTAGAGCATATTGTTTAACAATGATGTTAAGCAAGTTAATAATTAGAATTTGCTATGGTCATCTTATTTCCCAAGCACTTTATTGAAGTTTGTCCTTTCTAAAAGATTTTCTCATGAAAGACTCACATTCGTGCAGAAGGCAGATGCACATCTGTGGTTTTCAGCCTTCCAATAAATAAGCTGTTATTATAAGTAAAATTTAACAACCTGGAGAAAGAAATGGATGAACCCAGATTCTAAAGAAGCAAAAGAACTTTTCCTGCTATGAGTATGTCACACGTAAAACTACTTGAATAGAACATCTGTTGTCTTTAATCTGATAGTAGTCAAGGTTTTAAACAGCGCAAAGAGATCCTAACACATGGGCAGATGTGTGGTTAAAGGCAGTGCACAGGATGATCCCCCTCTTTTGCTACCCACTTCCTTAGATGGAAGAACAAAACCTCAGTCCTGCCAGGCTGCCGTTTCACTGTCAGCACACATTTGGACAGCCTAAGACCTCATGGCTTGTTTTATTGAGTACCAGCCTTGTATCAGTCAACCTGAGCCTTTGTCCTTATGAAATCATGCCAGAAAGCTGCTCGGGCCAGGGACAGATGTCCTTTGTTGCAGAACAGATGCGGCCTTGCTTTGTGCCCTTTCTTTCACAGCCTCCTGGCTGGGGCTGCGGTGGCACCCCGTCCCCTAAATTGCCGTGTCTGACATCTGCCGTGGCAGCCCTGGGGACATCCCTCCTTGGATGCAGAGCAGCTGCGTGAGCCATAAGGGCACTGCTGCTGTGCAACTGCAGGATCCACTTGCTGCTGTGGCCGTGTGTGCAGCAGGGGTACGTGTGTGTGTCTGTGTGTGTGTCCCTGTCTGTGTGTTCACCTCCTGTCTGCCTTTGGTGACTGCAGGAGGTGACACCAGCGCTGAGGATGCAAAGCAGCAGGATGTGAGGAAGCGCTGGAGCTGCTGCAGCTGAGTCAGCAAGCCCCAGCTGCTCTCCTGCCTATTTGTCTTACAGCAAGCTGCTGCCTGTGCTGCGAGCTCCCCAGTGCTCCACGCTTGCTCAGGAAGTTAGAAAAGTGAGTAGAATGGTCTCAGCTCTCCCAGAGTTAACCAAAATATCAGAACTTACATCCCTAGGCTGGCTATTTCTGCTCCGAACTTTGCCAACAGAACATCGCTCACAAAGACAGGACAGTGGAGACAGGCTGAGAGGGTTGGGGTTTTTCAGCCTGGAGAAGAAAAGGCTATAGAGCAACAACAGCACAGCCTTCCAGTACCAAAGAGGGCCTGCAAGACAGCTGGAGAGGGACTTTTTGCCAGGGCATGGAGTGACAGGACAAGGGGTGATGGCTTTACATTGACAGAGGGTGGGTCCAGACTAGACATTAGGAAGAAAATCTTTACTTCAAGGGTGGTGATACACTGGAACAGGTTTCCCAGAGAAGTTGTAGGTGACCCCATCCCTGGAAGTATTCAAGGCCAGGTTGGATGGGGCTTTGAGCAACCTGGTCTAGTGGAAGGTGTCCCCCCTCTCCTGCAGATGATCTTTAAGGTCTCTTTCAACATAAACCATTCTATGATCTTATGATTCTATGCTTTCATCTTTCAGATCTTCATGACACTTCTACAGATCTCATTTATGGCGGCAAGGATAAAGACATTTAAATCTGCTTCCCCATACAGTTTTGCTTCTTTACCGTCATTCAGAAAGAAACTCTCTGTCCACAGTTCTTGAAAAATCCCTATCCAACAGCAAGCATGGAATCACTCTGACTGTGTCTAATCTGACCTTAAGCACGTTGCAGGCTGCTGAATCACCCAGATTTTCTGTCTTTGTAGACTCTCTCCCCACCTTTTAATTTGTGCCAGTAGTAAGTAGTGTAGCAACTGAAAAATAAGCTACTTCAAAGAGATTAAAATTAACTTTTCACTTTCTGCTAAATTCCTTTTTACTCAGATCAATTCTTTGAGCAACTCCACTGCCTGACAACAGAAGTAGCTGGGTTGGGAACAAGCATGGACTGACAGCCAGCTGGATTTGGATTGGCTTCAGCCATGACAAAACAGCATCCTCCTTCGAGAAGGGAGACCGCAACCCTGGCATGACTCATGCAGTGACCTGTAAGGTTTAAAAAAGATGTAATGAGTGATAACAGCAAGGTCTGAGAAAGAAAAAAAATGATGCATGAAGTAAGGTGGTATACTTTCTGAGTGATTGGCATCTTGGTGGAGCGTGTAGTGCCTCTCCTTGTCATGCAAACCACTGTTTGTGGCTGAGGATTAAGCTATTTAGTTTCCATCACTGCCCAGTGTGGCAAGCACTTGCTACACACACCTTCTGGATGATGAAGCTACGAAGCTCACATCTATGAACCTCAAACAGAGAAATATCTTCAGACATTCAGAAGAAGAAAAGCTCCCTGTGAAACCTGAGACAGCTAGAAGTGCTCATGGAACTGGAAGGGAGAAGATCTGAGTCTACTTTGAAAGGGTAGGGAGAAAATATCACTATATTCATAGAGGAAGTATCTTAATGTATTTTCAGTCATTGCAGGAATACCCCTGCAATTGTAAAATGTGGAGCGATTTAAAACTGTTGGGAAAAAAAATAATCAAAGAGATGTCCCCTGATGTCTCATGTTCTCTTCCTGAGGCACATATGGTGGTCACGGCTTTTGATGTTTGCTCTCACATCTTTAATTTGTAGGGAAGTTTTCTGTAAGCTATGACACGTAAGGACAAGTGAAGACAGTGTTCTCTGGCCCTCAAGGCATCTGAAATAATTTTTGTCTTGGGAAAAAAGAATCATTAGGCTGAAGTGCACAGGCTTACTCAGAGACCTCACTTTACAGGGCAAATTCATACCTGAAACAGTGAACACAAGAGTTTGAAAAACAGTATCCCACCAATTCAACAATTTTTTCTCACTAAATTCAGAAGTAGTCACAACCCCAACACAGTCACTTTACAAATCTGCTTTTTTCTTCTAGCAGTTGAAGAGGAGATCTCAGCCTGGCGATCAGGGCCAGCAGATGAATGAGAGGGTTAGTCTCCAGTGAAATACAAAGCATCTCTCTCTTCCTCATCCACTGACAGAGGCTTCATATCCCTCCCTCTAGACCAGCCATCACTCAAAGATTATCTTTAATATACAATGTCTTTCAAGCAGACTAATCTTCCCCATTGTCTAGACTGCACAATACAGTCTTCAAACAAGAAGTGCAAATGGGGACACTTCTATGTTCTCTTCTCATCCCTCTTATGTGAACAGCCAAGAGACCAACAGGGAACAGAGCCTTAGATCTTGGATTTAGTTCGTATACTGCAATAAAATTGCAATCCAAACTGTAATAATATGACAGTTTGAGAAAAGATTCCATGGGTATCTTCACAGACTCCACAGGCATTTCCTCAGAGATACTCTTTGACACTCAGGGCAAACAGTTTCCTCCTCAGACAAAGGGTTTTCTATCTTCTCCAGATGACTTGTAGAGGCCTTTCCTTGGCTTGCCACTTGGACTCCAGCTTTCAGATACAGTTTCTTTTTTTGAGAAACCCTCAGAAAGCTTTTGGCGCTGCTGGGGTTTCCCACCGTGGGAAAACCTGTTGGTGCCAGGGAAGAGCAGGCAATGTTTATAATGTGCAACAATTGGGTGGCTCTCAGCCAACATGAAGTGAGGTCCAAGGGTCATGTATGCCCTGCTCTACTGACTATTCTGACTGAATACTAAAGAACCCCAAAAGACAGACGTTGCTACAGATTTGTGTTGCAGGTTCTTTGTTGTTGTTTCAAGGATTTTGTTTTTAAAAATATTTTTCTGACCACAGTTTCCATCTGTTTTTCCTAGAGTTAGTGGATGGTCAATTAACTGGAGTTTGGGGTAATCAGCAGTTTTTTGTTTGCAATCATTCATGCAGATCTTTCTCTGCCTTCAGTCTGAGCTGATTTGCAAAGACAAACAACTAAAATAAACAGAGCTGTAATGTTGCCCGGTTCAGAGTCAACCGAATATTCAGGTCTGGAAGTACTGCATGATTTTTAGGTAAAAGCACAAATCCATCCAAATTTATCTCATGTTTGAAAGAGATCCATCACCAGATGGGCCTGCCTTGGAGCCAGGGGCTGATGGAGTTAGACTATGCTCACACTTCCTTCCCTGGAGCAGCGGCAGCGAATTCAGTGGAAATACTCACAGAGTAAACGCTGAACCCTTAGCCTCATAATTTAGTCTTTTGGCTTAACTCCATTTCCTTGGCTTCTGCATTGACTGGTTGGGAGAAAACACCCCGCAAATAGCTCCCCTGTCTGCCCTGCTCCTCACCCCATGCTGTTCGTCATCAGCTCTGCCAATATCTCCCCTTGCATGGACAAACTGTAAAACCAGTAAGGGGAAGAGTTCAGCTTAAAAAAGGAGCATGGAAATTTGGGGGGGAGGAGGGAAACAAGGAGCCATAACCCATATTGGCTCCCCAAACCCATTTAGGGTGGGATTCCACCAGTCACTGTGCTAGCACAACTGAGCGGGGAGCCTGGAAAGGAGAAGGGGAAAGTAGGCAGAGATGGAGCAAGTCTGGCTGCCGAGCATAGCAGCTCATGAAACCCTAACCTGACCCAACATGGACGGGAGCTCCACAAGCCAGCTAGGATGCTACTAGAGCACCCTCCTGATCCTGCCATGTCACAGGACAGCCTGAGAAGCAGATACAAATCCCTGTGGGCCTTGAAAAGAAGACAAAAACTCCGTGGCTTTGTGGAGGTAAAAGCAGAGGGTATGTTTCAGTGCTCTTTGACTTTTATGATTAGATACTGATCTGAAGTCCACTGAGTTCATTTGAAATACTGAGAGCACTGTTTTTGATCAAGACTACAGATCAAATATTTTAAAGACTCCATCAATTCTTCCGCTGACTACAAAGCACTAAGAAAGATGACTAGGAAAAGATAGAAACAGGCAAAAGAAACACTGAAACAGCTGTACACCATTGAAACAGAATGTTACTGCAAGATGTAGTTTATAATAATTAGTTGATCAACATGCTAGGCAAGGGATTTTTTTCTGTTTTGAACCAGTAGATGCACAGATGGGGTCTATAATAGAACTGGCATGTGTGTGAATTTTTTTTTAAGGCTGCATAATTTTACAACCACTACTAACATTCGCGTGTGTTGATATAATGGAAAGAGTACTCAAACTTCTGAGAATTAACATTGTCAAACTGGCTTCCTGCCCATGAGGTGACATTGAAATGACAATAGTCTTTGTCTGGAGCAGCAGTAGTGGCTACAGCCAGATTGTGCAGACCCATGAGCTGTTCTAATCATAGTAATAGCAGTAGCATCAATATGATCAGAAGCCATTTAAGAAATGTAATTTTCCCCATGTTTTCAGCCAGAGGTACGGTGGCAGTTACCTTGATCAGGATCAAGCAATAGATCTGCTTTTAGGCCAGAGTTAGAAATGAGCTTTTCCAACTTCTCTTGCCATATATTATGTGGTTGCCATGTGAAAGAGAGCATCATCATACATTAACCAATTAGGCCTCATTGACCAAACAGGTCCAAAAGCATTTCCACATGCTCCAATACGCTTCTGTTCATCAGTGAACTACCTGAACATCCTCTTTGTCACAAATTTCAGCTGTGCTCTCCTTAAACCATCACCTGACAGCGTCTTGCAGTTAGAGTGGTCCAATGGACCCTTCCCAAGAGGGGAAGGGGGTTTGCCTCCTCCTGTTCTGGAGGTGAGCTGTCCTGCACAGGTGGCCAACTGCTTGGGTTGTTTGTGCCCACAGCCGTAGACACCACTCCACAAATGTGCCTCCTGATTGTCAGTTCATGCGTTTATCAAGTATCCAGATTTTCAAAGGCAACTTTGAGGAGGGGCCATTACTCCTTCCTCATTTATCAGTGAGAAGTGAAGAAAATGAACAGAATTACATCATCAGTAATAAAGAAAGAAAAAAGGGAAGGTACATCAAGAAATGTGTATTCTGCTTTTCTCCAGGGACAATGTAGGGAGCGCATTTTGTTCTGAGATTTTCACAAGGAAGCAATTAACTCCTGGGAAAAAATAATATGAGTCAAAATTTTAAAATCTGTATGTGTTAGAAAAGATCAGCACTAGGGAAACTCACACAAACATGGTTTCAAAATTCCTCTAATGTTGTCAGTTCAGCTGAATGCCACCAGTTCACATGAAGTGCAGGAGGACCCCTAAGCGACTCAGCACCTTCAAAATGTTTATTTAGAAGAACAGCTAGAGCAGGAAAAGCCTAGCTTTGAGCTATGTATCTGTCAGAGACTCATACATAAACCATTACACTAAAAGAAGCTATTCCAGCATTTGGTCACTCCTAAGAATGGTCCAAACTATGCTGCAAAAATATTGCAGGATGTGTCCTGATCTCTGGGGTACAACCAGAGATTGTATATATGCCACTGCAGTCATACCTGTCAGTGTTTTAAAAGAAAGGCCCATATAATTTTAATCTGATCAAACCCCTAACTCAGTGCTCAAGCAATAAAACTGCAGTTTTATTGGTCCTTTTTACTTCTCAAGTCTTAAAATCTCTGACATGTAATATGACATCTAAAAGACTCATCATAGCTACTTCTAAAAGCATAGCTATCATAGACAGGAAACTAATAGAGTAAAAACATAGCAATAATTGAAGTAACCATAATCCAACTAGCTACTAATCAAAAGCCTCTCTGAAGAGCTTCCTATTTCGGATGAGTTCTGCTGATCCCTTTTATTTGTTTGATTTTATCAGAGACACCAGTGAATCAACAGCCCTAAGAGCTGAGGCCATCACAGGCAGGCACTGACTGGCACCTCACCAATGTGAATCTTACTATTCCAAAATTAGTTCCAAATTCTGGCACATCAGGTGAACAAAGCCCTCTGCCACCAAAAAATAACACAATTCAATCTCTCAAGCATCCAGCACAAAGAAAGCAATGCTGCGCTAGTAGAGACACAGATTTTTTGCAGTATGTTTGTCATTCAGATTATTGCCTCCTCAACTGCTGGTAGCTGAATTCCCATCTCATAAAAGCTTTTTGGAGGAAAATCCCTCAGAGGGAGCTGACTTGCCCATTTTTTCTCTTCATTTCTTTAGCTCTGTAGAAGGCACACCCACAGTTTTGGCTCCCTATTGCAGCTCTCTATTCTGTTTAAGTTCTTTTCTTGAGCAGTTATTTGCGGCTGCCAATTAGAGCAAAATGTCTACAGGGATTTTATTAATTAAAAAAATTATTTTAAAGAAGCCAGAAATGAAAGAAAAATCTTCATTTCAGTGCTAAACCCAAATTTGGAAGGCTACAAACATTTAAAAATAAATCCAGTATTTTTTGTTTGGTTGTTTTTTTGTTCTCTGTCCCAACTATCTGTCTCCAAAATCATTAGCTAGGATGGATAAACACACAAAATACCCCTTCACCTTTGGCAGCAATTGTCTTTTTTAGGTTTGTGAACAACCATACACCATGATGCTTTTCCTCAAAAGATGCCAGAGTGGTTCTCAGAGGGAAAGGGTTGCAGGCATGCTGAAGTTATTACAGCATAAACCACAAGGGCTACAGGACCACCTTTTTGGCATTATAAAATACTTTTGTATAGAGTGGGAGTTTTCACCTGAGTAACAAAGCTCAGTGATAACGCATGAAACCACCTCCGTATCTCCATGAAAGGATATAACCAGAAATATAACCTGTCATCTACACTGGCTTCTTCAGGTTCTGCTTGAAACTCAGACTGTGTAAACCTTTAGCTGGCTTTTGTAAAACATGTTTTCTGCCTCCAAGCCCCCCTCTGGTAGTGGCACATGCATTAATTGATGTCTCATTATAATACGGTTACTTTGGAACCTCTTACGGCACAATTCTCTTTTAGCCCTGAAAAACACTGTTTTCACTGCACTGGCATTTTATCTCACTTTATGCAATTATAAAATAGCATATACATCTGTTAAATATTATTATTAGTGAAGTAAAAAATTCCCTGTAGCAAAAGCAATAAAATTTTTATAGAGAACATATTTATCTTTTGACACATTATTATATTGACTCATGAAAAATCGAAGTAATGTTCTCATTATTTATCCAATCTAACCTGAAGGACACTTTTGTCATTTCCTTCCAGGAAGAAAGGATGTGAAATATTTGATCTATGTGATTAGTGAAGTCTGCAGTGACCTCTTCGAGTATTCTGTATTGTTAACAATCATTGAACCTTGCAGAGGAAGAGAAATAGGGGTTTTAAGAGTTGTCATGCATTTAAATCCTTTAAGTTTCTTGAAAAGCAACAGGTAACTTAAACAAAACATGGTTAAAAGTCATCATCTTAAACAAGAGGTCATGAGAAACCACTTGGGAGGGGTTGAATTCTGTGCTGGAGTGGGATTCCCTGGATACTGTTTAATGCTTGTTATTAAGCGACAACAGGAATATCTCTGGATTTACCTCCCCTTCTCAGCATTAAAATTTCAAATTACTACAGTAATCTAGATTCTTCTACAGCTCATGCCCTCAGCAATTCCGCTGGCTGCTAAAACCAATGTAGAAATGGAGCCAAACCACAATGAGTGCTAGAGGCATCACTTCCACAGTGTCTGTGACACAGGCTCACTCCATCCAGACCCTAGGAGACTAAGAGTGGACAGTGCTTGTAAACAGGATTTTAGCTTGGACTCTCCTCCAGTCCAAAAAGGTCAGTCAAAAAGAAATCAGTTCACATGAACATAAGTGAAAAAGCTGGGATCCCAGCTCAGCTCCTGCTGTGACAGATGTTGAAATTCACCCTCACAGAGCAACCTTGGCGATGGTACTGCACCCAGGACTTCTTTATGCAGCAACTGTGCCAGCTCCAAAGAGCTTTGCTCTTTGGCTGTGAGGCACAGAGAGGGAGGCAGCAGTGTTCAGAAGGGAAAATTCCAGCTGTGGTTGTTTCCCCTTCCCTCCCTTCCTGCCCCACAATAGCTTCACTGTGAGAAACAACAACAAACTGCAGGACTGCATTCATGCTGATCCCCAAGTGCAATTCCTGCCAATTTCAACCCCTCAGTGGAGGCATCATTTTCTTAGGCACATTTAACTAGCTCCAAGCCCTTTTGCCTGTCTAGAAAAGCAGTATCCATTATTAATAAATGATAATACATAATTAATAGCCGTACTCAGAAGCAGTCCTGCCTTTCAGGTCTCTGGCTATTAGCTAATCGAGCTTTACACTGAAGCACACTAGAAAAATGTGCTAACATTATCATATCATTTAAAGGATATTTCACCATATATTTCTCGAATAACCGTCCAGCGACTCTCCCTTTCTCTTCAGAGCACTTTCCAAAGGCATGCCATGATGGCTGGCAGCACCATCGCCATTCTTCAGAGGAGGACAAGGCATGGACAGGTAGAGCAGCTGGCCAGCAGCTCAGAGGCAGAGCCAAGAACAGCAGCCAGGTGCATCAAGTTCTGTGTTTTATCAAGTCAGCCAAAAGCAAGGGAGCACCTCACTAAAATAAGGGGAATATTGCTCTGGTAGAGTTTCCTACACAAGTACAGCAGGAAGAGATTTTGAGTCCCGGTCTTGCTTGCTCACAACCTTTCTCAAGCACTGAGCTCTTTCCAGAAGAATTCACTGAAAAGATTTGTAACTAATTATCAGCCTTCACAGCTTTCAGCATTAACTACTGCAGCTCTCAAAACCACAAAATAAATTGAATGCAGATGAGCAAGACCAGAGACACAGATAATGAGTGAGCTCAGAAGAAGAAAAAAAGAGAATTAAATAGAAAAACACATTCTAAGGCATTCAAATCATGTCAGTGCCCACTAAAGAATGTCAGCAGTGGTCTTTGTGGAATAGGAGCTGTGCTTGGCATGGCATTTCAAGAAAGAGAAGGTTTATTTATGAACTTGATTCTGTTTGGAGAGTTTTAGCTTGACTTTCAGGGTAGGGAAATCTGGGGCACAGGGCAGAACATCATATCATTTTCTGGAAGAAAGTCCCCTTTCAAAGGTTATAGGTACAAAAGCAGCACATTATCACTACAATTTGCTTCATACATCTTTTCCCCGATACCTAAGGGTAAGTAAGGGTCTGTTTCTACACGTGGCAGAAAAAGACAGCAAAGGCAGAGCAGAAATGGTGGTGAGAATACTGTATTATGTATGGAGCAGCAGTACTCCAGGACTGGCTTATAGGTTGGCATGGATTTTAACTCTCTTTTGCCCTTTTGCTCCTCTCCCAGGGTGGAAGAGGGAATTATTTTGGCAGCACTCTATGGCCTGTCTGTATTGCTCCACTTTTGTTTACTACTAGATTTTTCTTGGAAAGAAAGAAATTTTTAGAGCATCTCAGCAAATTCACCTGGGGCTTTTTACAGTGCATGTGGTAGACAAATTCTGACTCCTGCATAGCAGTAGGTGTACAAGAAGTTGTTTTGAAGTCAACTCCTGGATTTTTCAAAGCAGAAAAAAGCATTTCCCCCTTCCTGCTGGGAGCAAGGCTACATATTGCTGATCACTGTGACTTCTCACAGTGATCACTTCCAGAGGCAATAAGTTGTATTTCAGCATTTTTTGACTGTAAGGCTTTAACAATCTCAGCTATAAGCAAGCAACATGTTTTCTGTCAGAGGTATGTGAATTTAAGTTGTAATACCTTAATAAACACTTAATCATGTGCCTTTTTCTGCTACGTTTCTCAAATGCTTTGAGCAGAAGACTTACTTCTGTCCTTCTACAGCTGATCCAACTGGCTTTAAAGCTCAAAACACCCTTGCCACCTTGGAAGCTTCATTTAACCATCCAGCTCTTCCTACATGTCAAACAGATTTGAACACTGAGACAGACACTATAAATTTTTGTAGATAATTTCCACTATAGCCAGATATGGCAAAACCCTCTGTGTACTAGGACTAATCTTAGGAAGCTTCTTTCACATCAGCCTGGGTAGCTTGCAATAGTTCAGAGATATCTAAACAGTGCCGGGTTTTAAATTTCAGGATACAATGCAAAAGACACTTCTGAAATTCCAAATGCTCTTCCCAATATCTGGAGAATTTCTGGGGTTAGAGAATATCTGGGGTTACGGTGGGTGGAATGCCACATTTTCTCCCTTTCCTACGTTATAGAGCCTTTGTCTACCCTGAAATGTACGGTACTTGCAAACTGCTTTTCCCAGAGGTTAAATACTTCTTATTCACAATACCACAAAGGCTTCTCTGTGCAACAGTGCCAGAAATGTCTAGGAATTCTGCTTGGCTTCATTTATATCTCTCTGAATGTTGTGCATGCTATATTTTCATATGTTAAGGATTTCTACAGAATTTATCAATAGCCACAATGATTTCCAAGCGAATCCCTGGCTTGCCTTTAAGAGTGAACAGCTCCATCCTTAGCTTAGCACTTCTGTCAGGCAAGGATCAAATCCAGACACTCTTTCAATTTTTCTCTTAGTGGATCATCTACACTTAATCTTTGCCTCTGACAAACAGGATTAAGAAAACTCTCTATTTTTGTTCAAGGTCCCAAACCCACATATAAACACTGTAATTTACTACATAATGGCAGCTCTTTCAAGGCATAAATATAAGTAGCAATAACAATCGTGCCTTTTTTGAGAAGTTCTTCTTTCTGGAGGTAAAAAACACAGCTGAGGTGGGGTGTGTGTGACCTTCACATGCCTGAACTCCACAATGCACTGAAAATTCTGCTGCAGAACAGGGGATAAACAGTCCCATCTCAACTGGAAAACTGAATGAGATTAAGCAGAACAGCAACAATTTCTCATCTGATCTCTTCTGCAAATAAGATTTGCTAAATTGCCTTGGAGATTTCAGAGGGCAAATTCACCCACTGAGCTGCAGGAGTTACAGCAGGCTTAAATCTGGTTTCGGTACAGTGAATGGCTTTTGAGCACTTCTGAGGTTACTGTGTGCAGAGGTAATGAGATGAAATCACAGATCAGGGAAGGCTTCATTTAGTAAGATATTTTAACAACAATAGAATATTCCTAAGAGTCTACTGCATTTTTTAGTTTAGCTGTTGAAAATAAACTCAACCAAAAAAACCCCCAAATTATTTCCATGGAGACTTTAAACAAGTAAAGAATGGGGTTTCTGAAGTCAAATAGCTTGTTTTTAATTTAACAAACAAAAAGATTTTCTGCTGTAAGGACTTTTGAATGAAACACTTTCCTTTTTATTGGAAAAATTCCTTTTCGGTGAAAACCAAAAAGCTCCAGCTGAGAAAGGGAGAAAAAAAGGTTTTCAAAAACTTCAAATATTCTGGGGAAGCTTTGCCTTCTGGCACAGTCATGGCAGAATTTAAGACAGTATACACTGAATATTTAAAAAACCATATATTGAAATTTCCCAGTTCTGACTCCCTTTACTGCTGAGCTTGTAGAAACAAGAGACTGAGGGGAGGAAAACTCCTGCAAAGGATATCTGTGCCCCTCATGGGCTGGCTTGGTCCTCATTTCAGTCCCTGAAGCAGATTGAGCAGCCCCAGAAAGATTCTCAGGCACAGCACTGTGGTGTTTTTCCTCCCCATGCTGAAGTAATGACCACTTGAATAAATCATTTTTTCCTCTATTCCCCAGCTGTTCCTAAGAGCTGCAAACAGAACCTATTTATTTGAGCACTGTGTTGGAAGGGCGAACACAGACCTAAAGAAAAAGGGGAAGGGAAAAGGGAAATATTCTTTTGTTAGTTTGAAAGTTTGGGTGAACTCTGACATATAGGAAGTGCTTGTTATAATGGTTTCTTTAGCAGATGAGGTTTTAACCTTAGAAACTTTAAATAGATGAATAGTTTTATATAGAATAAGCCGCCTCTGAATAATATTCCAGCAGGGAATATTTCAGTGAGTCCCACAGAAATGAATATAATAAGAGTTAAATTGCTTCTGCTCCAACAGCAGATTTTTCTTAAAATAAATGCAATGAAAACACCATCCCCTGAGTACAATTTGGTACTCTGGAG
Organism: Origma solitaria; assembly: GCA_013397895.1. Taxonomy (NCBI): domain Eukaryota; kingdom Metazoa; phylum Chordata; class Aves; order Passeriformes; family Acanthizidae; genus Origma; species Origma solitaria. The sequence goes on along the minus strand of VZRL01001708.1, from coordinate 428,551 downwards.
CCAAAATCCTCTCATATTTACACATAAATCTAAGGCCTTATTCACAGAGCACCAGTTGCCTTCATTCGTTTCCCAAGGCACGCTCTCTCCATCACTCCAGGTACAACCTGACATCTGCAGTCTGGCTGTGGCTCTCAGTGGACATATTCCAGAGATATATCAGGATAACCACATTCAGCGCTAAATTCTCATGCTTATGGCTAATGAAAGCCCGATGTTTATGTACCAGCAGAGGCCAGCAATATCTGAACAGGGGTGGCTTAAATTACCACATTCTACAGTGTTCAGACTTCTTTTAGGGCAGTAAGGGGGTAAAAAGCACCATTTGAATATGACTCAAGAAAGGCAAGGTTGTAACTCATGTTGCAAGGAGATACGGTGTGTGTGATGAACTGAAAATGTTATTAGAGAAGAACAGATTCCTGTTATGATAGGCCAAGCAAGTACTGGTTTTGCTGGTACACTGTTAATTATACATTCACTCTTGCACATAATGAAAAAAGTCTCGTGTAGTGTCTGCAAAAGGGACTTGCACATTTGCATATAATGAAACCTGTAAAGACAAATGTCAGCAGCACCATACACTGATGCCATGAATAATGCATAACACAGAACAGTCGAGCTAAAAGCAGAGAAATAATCATACCCATTGATCTCCCCCACCCGCTCCCAGCTCCCTACAGGCAGATAAAACCTTATTTTCTGAGCACTTCAAACCCAAATGGTTTCAAGACTTCCATTTCAGATAGAGAAAACTGCTATATGATCATGGCAACTTTGACTTTTAGAGCACCAGTTTAGGTCTGGCCAGTCAAGCACTATCAGTCAGCTCACCTATCTCTCCGTGCACTACCTGGGACTCTGACAGAGGCCAGGATTTACCTGGTCATTTTCCTCCAAGAGCACTGTCTTCATAACAATGGAGCCTGTGAGAGGAGGTATGGAGAGTCACCACTTCCCAATGTATTTACTTCAGGCTCTAAGATTTTTCCATGTCAGCTGGAAACCTCCTGAAAGCCTGCTTTAGAACAATAACTGAGGATGGAGAACCAACGGTCACGTTCTGCTCTTATTTATCCATGCCATATTCTCAAACAATTACAGCTGGGTTATTCAGTTGTACTTTTTGACAGCCTGGCAGGGCAGATGGTACCTAAAACCTGCCAGATCAGAAGTTAATGTTTCCCCACTGGCTATAGGAAGCACTGCAATTGCCTGAGATGAGGGTTTGCTTTGATAATCATTTGATTAAATAAGCAGATGCCCACTGACTTCAGAAGGCATCAGCACATGATCTTGCAGAGGAGTCGGCATGACCAGATTCCCCAGGGGAGAAACAGAAATACCCCACAGGATCATTGGATACTGAGGAAATTTGGGGGAGAGTGGCATTGCTGGTCAGCAAGGATGTCTAGAAGAGATTTCAGGTTGAACAGTTCAATAAAATGCTTTTCTCTCTTATGAGAGGTATTTAAACTCGAATTTGAAAAAAGTCTGACTTGAAGGAGGCAGTACTGATCTAATTTTCCACTGATAATGCTTCACTCTATCACACAAACAAGGAAGGTCACCACCACTCCACAGCTGTCTCTAAACCAGAGCAGGAGGGATGTATCATTTAGCTCACAGCCAAAGCACATTCACATCACAGAAAGTTGCACACTTTTTGTTCATCATCATCTTACTCTGCTCGTTATCTCGATCACTTATGTTCTCCACCACACAGGTTTTTAATATATGTGCAAGCATGTATATATAACGTAGCATTTAATTACTGGTTCACACTCTTAAATACCACCTGTGTCTTTTCCTACACAAAAATCCACATTAGGAGTCCCAACAGGGTTTTTAATCACGTTTCCTCCACACTATACACTCCAACAGACTTATTATTTGATCATATGCTGAATAACCCACAAGAACCAGGCCTTCTTCCCTTTACAGAAGAGATGTCTGTAAGGCAGCAACATTAAAATAATTTGTTTGGGTATCACACCAATACCTATTTGCAAACACCATTTGCTGCACTGATCTGCATCATTTTGTCCCACCTGAACACTTCTTTCCATAGAATTAAAATTATAGGTCTAAGCGAAAAAGACTAACCATAACACACATCACAAGGGGAGAAAAATTATTTCTTTTTAAACAATCTTTGCAGATAAAGATAGAAATTCCATAAAGAGAAACAGGAGTATTGGATCTGGGAAGCCAAACCCCTTCACCCAATGCAGACAAACGGTGAGACAGAGCTGCCGGCAGCAGGAGACAGGACAAGCCCGGAAGCCTTGCTTGCTTACACAAACATCATCACAGACCACATAACAGCAGCCTTTCCATATTAAAAAGCAACATTCTTATGCATGCATGTGCAAACACAATGGGGCACTGAGAGACTGTCTGCTCAATGGGCATTGCCATACTCTTTATATACGCATGCATGGGCAAAGCTAATGAAATGCAGAGAGAACTTGGCTTATTGTATGACCAGTAAGAGTGTATGCAAGAGAAACAGATTTTTAAGAGACTGTTAATTCAGTCCTCTGAGAACTTGTTTCTTCCTGGCACCAAAACACATACCAGCTACCTAGAGGTTGCAGTCCTGTAAAAAATTCAAGCTTATGCTTAATTTTGGGTTTATGTTAATGTGCTGCCAGTCCAGTTACAACCAGAAACTAAAATTTCAGATGATACTTAATGTTTTTCTAAATGAGGATCTTTGTTTCTCTGAAGTATGTTTCTGTTGTCTATGGTTTTGGTTTTTTTTCTAGAGAAGAAAATCAAATATCTTTTCTTCTTGAAAAATTGTTGAACTTCCAGAGAGAAAAAGAAAAAATGTTGATGAACCAAGAACAAGTGTGAAAAGTATGATTCAAAGGAGCAAATGCTGGATTAGACTATCTGAAGACCATGAAATAATGCTTAGCAACCAGCTGAGAACTTACATCCTCCCAGATGCCTGAACAAACTGACCCAGAACAGAACATTTATTTCCTTCATTTCAGCAAATAACACTTTTACTATCCCTGATATTCAAACTCTACATTCCCTTCCCACTGCAAGTTTTTTAAAAAGAAGTAACAGCAAAGAACAAAAATATTACCAAAAAATTGCTTTAAACCAAGAAAAAATATAATTTAATATACACTGCATAACACTAAGGATCTTGAGTAATTTGATCCTTTAGCATAGTTCTAGCATTCTGCTCAGCAGAAATTAACATTGGCTGTATGCCTGTAAGACAGAAAGAGCTCTGGAGAGGACTGGTGTATTTTGAGGACATCCTCATTGCTTCAGGGCTTGGGATTTAATACTGTGTGCCTCAGTTCTGACCACTGCAAGTTGCAAACCAACTTTCTTTATAGAAAACTTGGTATGGGGCTCCCAAAACGTCTTATGTGTAAAGGAAGACAGGTTCCATTGAAGTGACAAACAGTCTGAAGGTGGAGGCACCATCACCATTCTGCTGCCACTGATGGTGTATTTACATGTGTAGCTCACTTGAAAGCTGCTCACCTTTTACTCTGGAATTGTTTCTTACCCAGACATGCTGTTACAAGTTCTGCACAAATAAGCAAGAAGGGATTGGCTGAAGCTGGAGCCCAAAGCACTCAAAACTACCAACTACCTTATGTTGCACCTCCTTGCAACTGTACGTTCAAAACAGCACAAGCAGGAAACTAATTTGAGAGAGAACAGGAGTGAAGCTGCATCAACTTCTAATCTCTTTGTGTTTTGCTCTCTGTAAGGGCAGATGTGTATCATTCCAAGAGCTTTGGATCAGAAAGCCTGAGCTTGAAACTCAATTACTCTAAATCCCACTATTCCAGAGTGATAATTCATAACGCATTTCAGGTCAGGAAGTAAATTGGTTGCTGCGCAGTACTTTAAAAGAAATTTTAGGATCAGAAAAAGATGCAGTGAAGGGCTATTCACACAACTGTCTATTCCTCTTAACCAAATGTGAGAGCTGGGAAAACCAAGTGCAGTTAAGACCATGCTGCTGTTGCCTTACACTGCAGAATCTTCTCCTGCCCTGTTTTGCTTTGGTAGAACATTAACTGCTTACACAAGGACAGACACAGGCCAGCAACATCTCTCAGATGCTTCTGCCCTGGCTTCCTGTCCATCCCCATACTCACCCAGTGCAGCAGCACCAAAGCAAATGCCTCACAAATATGTAGTGTGAAAATTGGTCTGCTCCGATGCAGCCTATCCCGCTGCCATGACCTGGTGGGGTCACAGCTTGTCACCCCACCTCGCCGACTTTGAGGGCAATGTTTGGAAGCAGGGCTGCTAGAGCAACCATTAACAACTGGATAGTTTTGTTAACACAAACTTGCGAAAGCTAACAAGAATCTCCAAGATAGGTCCTCCATTCGGCCTGTACAGCCACAGTGGATGCTCTCAAACTACTGCAGCTGGTTAAGTGAGTTAGGATGCACCAGGAATAGCCCCCAAAGGACAAACCCAGAAGAGCATTTATAACAGGGTTACTGAACATTATGAATGAACCATCAGGTTCACCTTTCAGAGAGGTGGATGTATCATGTCTGCCTCCAGCTTGCATTATGCATTTTTCAAGCTAATGAGAATGACAGAGTTCCTCCAGGCAGAGTAATTCAGGGCAACACTGTGCCTTTTAAGAAAATACACATTCCCAAATGCTGCAAAAATAGCACAAACATCAGGATGGATCTTTTTTACCTTCAAAATCAGTAAAGTGGAGTAGCCTCCTAAACTTTATTTAAAGGTGCTTTCCACTTGCAGGTGGGCTGGTCAGGTTTTTTCATCATATTAGATCAGCACAAGCTTTGGCAGTTCTTTTTTAAAAAGCTTTTCCTGCTACTAGTTTGAAATCCTGTATCTTCTTTTGCTTGATGCAGTAAAATGTCTCATCTTCTCACACTCACATAAAACTCCTCTGCCTGTGCCATGTAGATAGTTATTCATGCTCTTTACTTCACATTTTCAGAACAGTGTAAGTTTGGTGCTAAAAGGACCTACTAGGCTGACAGCAAATCAAATTCTAGAGAGCTCAGCAGTAAATAAAGAGATCTGCAACTTATAACATTATTTGAATTAATAAAACTCACTTGGATATCAAAACGTCCCTCTCCATTGGGGGGTTAAATTCCAAAGCTCACTACCACAAATCACAGAACGGTTTGGGCTGGAAGAGACCTTATCTAGTTCCAACTCTCCTGCCATAGGCAGGGATGCCACCCATTAAAACAGATTGCTCAGGGTCCCTTCAACATTTCCAGAGATGGGACACTCACAGCTCCTCTGGGTAATCTGTTACAGTACCTCGCCACTCTCTGAGTAAAGAGCACCTTCCTAATCAGTGGTACCTGGGAGCAAGGGGTTGGTTGGTTGGTTTTTCATGCCAGGAAAGAAGCAAATTCAACCATGTACCTTTAGGTATTTTCAGTTGTTTATGAGTAAACTCTGAATGAAATGTGTATTTGTGATGCAGGCAAAACCACCTAATAGCTGTTAAGATGACATTCTTTTCTGCAGGGCTTACTAAATGCAGCATGACAACCACAGTGACCAACTGGTAAGATTCAGGTGAAAGTCTCAAGTTTTCAAATAAAAAAGCCCTTTTCTTAATAATTGTGTGGAGTTGTAACATTTTCTACACAGCCCATTCTGACATAATCAGAGCTTGAATTTTTAAAGTTTAAAGATCTCCCTTGCTCTTTACAAGTCTGCTCGTTTGTCTCCTGTGATAGGCATACAAAACCCTTCAGCAGTGCTAATCTGATCAGAAACACAAGAAATGCCAAACCACAGCTGGATGCTCCATACTAAAAGATTTCAAAATCACTTTCAATTGGCTCTCACAAGAGACACTGTAACAACAAATAGAAAAATTGAAGGCTAAAATCAGAATTCATCCCCACAAAAGGCTACTTCCTCTAGGGATGTGTGGTAGAAATTCTAGAGAAGACCCTTTTAAAAACGTAGCAGAGATGACAGTTTTAGATCAGTGAGAGGAGCTAATTATCTTGCTATTGCTTACCCTGTATGTCATTAGCTGGTGTGCTTGCCTATGAGATATTTGGACATACAGTGGATGATCTGTGGGAGTCCATCCAAAAAAAGGTCACTTTTCTTTCTGCTTTAACTAGATGATTTTGGAGAAGGCTTGTAACACTGCTGGTTCAGGCCCTTGGATCATTTACTGTGTTACACTGAAACAAACTGCTGAGCCTTCTTTTCCATCATTTTGCATTCATGTCATTAAAAACGTGTTTAAGTGTTCCAGATGTGTTGCAGAGCAACCGAGCTTCAAGGTTTCTGCATTTGCCTACCAGAACCAGATGTTCCACCACAGCTCTTTCCAGCAGTGTTGACGGCAGCAGTTTTCCTGGTGGTACTTCACTAGTTCTCAGCTTCATTTCACATCACACATACAGAAACTTCTTTCTCTTGCCCTTTAGCTCTACAGGCTATTTTCCTTCTCTTCTGGTATTTCTCTCTGCTATATCTTAATTTGGCAACATACTAAGGGAGATGTCTTAACAAGTCAGTGTAAAGGGGCAGAACTAATTAAACTAACTTATGCAATAAGAGGTATTAAAAATTCAAAGGTTGCTTTATTACATGTTTCAGTAGAAGTCAGTTCCAAATTCGACTAGCAAATGCCTAAAGTTATCAAATACATCCCCAGCTGAGTAGTAAGGATCATTATGACCTACCTAATAAGGATTTATGCTGCACTGACTGGAATGTAACAAATCCCAAACACATGGAGGCCATATACTTGGAGAGGAGGGATGTGAATCCTTTCAGGAGCATATAAGCCAGAGATGAATGCAAGTGCTAATACACATATGAACAAGTTTGTCCCACTTTCCCCATTCTGCCATTGGCAACAATGCCTAGATGATCCAAAACCATGACAAATTACAAAGTAGAAGAATTATGATTCTCTAAGAATCTCCGTGCTGGAAGCATTACTGCAAATCATGTTGCTAAAATAAAGAAAATAGCTAGAATTTTTCTGTAAGATAGCAGCTTGCTTATTTAATATTATTATTAGCCCTGTTTATTATTCATTTCTTGAACCCTATTTATTTTTAACTAGGCAAAAGATCACCGAACCAGGAGAAAGGTTCCATAAATAAGAAGGATGGGAGAGAAAAGAGCCCTTTTAGATGTGAAGCATCTGCTGTTCCCAAGGAGGTACGTGGGTTTGGGATTAGGTTCATGGATGGCCTCCAAAAGCACTGGGAGTTAGGTTGCAGGATAAACATATATATCCAAATCAGATGCAGTATTGCTTATCCTTCATCACTCAAACCCAAACATTGTGTTATGATTTAAAATCCCTGCAAAACATTTCCACTTCCCTTGGTATTATACCAAGGGAATGTCATGTCTTCTGGTGTCTCTTCACAACAATCACCACAAAAAACCCCAAACAAAACAACAACAAAACAAACCCAAACCAAACAACAACAACAAAACCCAAACCAAAATACCTTATGAGTAAACCACAAATTTTTCATAAATGTTGTGTTTGCAAGGGGAGACTCTAATTACTGCTTCACAGGTGTCATGATACACAGGCTGGTATTGGCAGCTTTAACACATCTTTCCCAGTTTACAAAAAACTCAGATCCCCCACTTGCCTAAAGCCTACTAGTTATTAACTGCTAGAGAAGGCAGATTTTAGAAGACGTGTTTCTGATCTATCCTAACAGGACTTTTTGCTGGAGTAACCATTCCAGCCAAAGAATCCAGCAGCGCATCCCTTGCCTGGATCTAATTGAGGAATAGCAGAATGACTGCATTTGGCAATCCTTCTGAAAGTCACCTTGCAACTATATAATAGTTACATTGGGATAATGGCATTAGTATTAGGAGATTCTCCTGGCCTGGCTCCACTAGAAAGAGATGACAACTTTTCATATCCCTGGCTGATATTGCTGTGTCAACAGAAGTCTGCAACATATATCCCTTCCTAGAGAGGGAGTTATGATTGTGTAGGAGAGGCCCAGACACTCCAGTGCAGACCATCATTCTCTTCCCTCACACCACTGCAGAAACAGTGCAAGTCCACTAATGTCTTTGGATATGATCCAAATTTAAACCTGCACAAAAGCAGAAGACACTTAGCTCTAAATCCAACGCTGCTGCAGTGTTTGGTACTTGCGATACAGAATTCTGAATTACTTTCCACTAAGGTTGAGTGGTTTGCAGCTGGATCTAATTTACATCTTCATCTGAAGATGTGGTGGGGTTTTTTTGCTTAAATTATCCCAGTGTTTAGGATTTTTGCCTCGTGTTAATGAAGACAAATTGTTTTGCAGTTGCCATATGATTTTACAAAAAATGAATTAAAGGTTACAAGGGAAATTTGCATCAACATTTGTTTTCACTGTCATGATTTATACCAGCTGCTAGACCTGACCTCAAAACCCCACACTGTGCAAATCAAACTGCACAACACAATGCCATTTCTCAGAGTCCCAAAGCCCCTTCTAGCAGCACTGTGTTTCTCTTACTCTCTTGGGAGATGCATCAGTGACAAAGTTTTGGATACTAGTTTGGATATTAGTTTCCTCTGGTTCTGTGGGCTTCCTACTACTTCTGCCTCACACACATAGCGCTAGCAGGAAAACTGGGCCCTTATATTTGTTGGCAGCACTGACAAAACCACTAAGCCACATGTCCCTCACACTTTCCAGACTTGCTTAGTAGTTCCCAATTTTTTCAGTTGTCACTGCATGGAAAGGTGTTTAAATTGTTCTCTCCTTTCCTGGATGGCAGCCAGCATAAACACACAATTTCAGGCAGGGTCTAAGCAGAAAAAATGTTCCATTTAAGAGCGTGAAAGCATTCCATGAAAGGAAAATAAAAAACAGAAGTAAATGCCTTCTTGCTAATGGCTCAATCCCTTCTGCTTTTTAGCAAATGACATCAATAGCTAAACCCTGGAGTCAGAAGTCAGAAAGCAAAGCCAGAGCAAACGTGTGAGATTTGCCTTCTGACATGCACACACACTTCATTCTACTACTCAGTGTGCAGAGCACAGCACCAGAACTAATAGCACCATGACCTGAAAAGAGCAGAGAGAGATGCAGAGGATGAAAGAGGGGGTGTAAAGGATAGGGGGGTGAGAGTGGGTTATTAAGGGTGTGGAGCTACACTTCTCACCATCTGAGCAATTTGCTTTAGCATATGACTGCCTTGCCATTGCCTTACCCATGCCTGAGTCACAGCAGGGCTTATTTGTTTTTATCCTTGTTCTGATTTAGTAAGATCACCACATAAAAGACAATGGGATTTGGGAAAATCTCCTATGGAAATCTACCAATTCAGGTGCGTACAGTCACTCCTTAAGGCCATGCAAATTGTAAAGCTGGGAAAAAGCCTTTAGAAGCAGATTTCCTGGAAGGCTGTGATTTTACTTCCTCTACCTGAGGATGATTTGGCTCACTCACCACTTGCATGCCGGAAAAACTACTGTCTCTACTATGCAGCTCTAATTTGCCAACAGATAGGTCTTCAACAGCAGTTTTTATTCAAAACACACTTGTCATCTCTAACTCCTCTTCCAGACACAAAACAATTGGGTATTTCTCTCAAAAATCTCAAATGCTGGTAATGGCATGACCAAGCAAGTCTAGAATTTGTGGTGAGAACTAGAAAATTAAGGTAGGAGAGAATCAGAATTCTGGAACAATAGGGCAGGAAAATGACAACACTCAAAACTGAATTTGATAAATTAATCAGCATTCATTTAATTATTGGGAGAAGAGGGGTAAGACACAATCACCCAGAAGATTCTTTGCAGTCCTGTATTTCAGAAGTGATCCTTTTGTGGTGATTTTAGCTGATTATTTCAGAGCTCAGTTGCATATGTAGTTGAAATATATGAATGATGTCCACTTCTTTGTAAGAGGCATGTTTTCCTAGTACATCTTGCTCTAGCATGAGACAGGCAGGGACACTGGCTTCACTCCTAACTGACTTTTAAGGGATAGAGGAAGAGAACATTTCTTCTTTGTAGGACTCCTGCCAGCAGTTCTGAAAGCTGGAGCTGTTGTCCTTATGCCTGGCAATACACATATGCAACACCCCTTCATTTCACTGTAAGGACCATATGGTCTGTCTAGCATGAGCTTGAACCACTGCCATTTCATTCTAGCCTGGCTGTTCTGTAACAGCAGAATAATCTGATTTTCAACCCATCCATTTTGTCACCAGTGTTGTCTTAAACCTATGCAACTCATCACCCAGCTCAAGGCACAGCTGAAGCCAGCAAAGTTTAACTTTACTCTGCAGCAGCACAGGAAAAAAATGACCTGCCAGCACTAATCACTGAATGCGTTAGGTTAAAATGTCTCCAAAAAAAGATACCAGTACACCCTGCATAATTAATGTTTAGTCATAAGGTGAAATGGTTAACTTGACTCTTCTGATCACCCTCAGAGGCTGAGGATTAGGCATTTTACTGTGTCTGCATGAAACCTGCCATGAACAAGAGGTTTTCATCAATCAGTGAGATGGTGCTCTCATGCATCAGATAGGGGCAAACAAAACTGGTGCAAGTATTTACCCAAGAAAATCATGAGAGGATGACCACACTAGATAAAATGGAGACAAACTGTAAACTTAACCACACCTCTTTATTATTGTAGTTAATAAATAAATAAATTACTCCTTCAGAAGGGATTTATAAAAAAGCAAAATCTCATCAAAATACATGCTCTTTCTTCATACGGTTTTAAATCTTTTGTGATGTTCACTTGTCAGGCAAGTTAACATAACAGAGCAGCCTTGATGCTATCCCTGTGCAGGGCAAGGAGTTGAATCAATCAGGATCACTAATCGCATTAGAAAAAAACACAGCACAACACCGCAGAAAGGAACAGCTGGCAATAATAAATTTAAATTGTTCTTCATAGAGAGAAAAATGGAAACATGTAGTGATAGACCAACATCTTCCTGAATGCACACAGTGCTTGGCTTTGAGCAGGGCATTTGGGGATCTCAAAGGAACAGCATGGTCCAACAAATGCTTGCTAATGAATGCAAGAGTTGTAAAAGGAAAACTAAATATAAATATAAAAATGCAACTTCAAATCAGCTGGTTCTACAGCTTGTACTGAAGTAACATCTTTCCAGCCACATTGGAAAGAAAAAAAAAACCCAACAAATTAGTTGATGCTGCCATGCTTACTTAATCATGCATTTGTATCATGCAAAGCAGATAGGAAATGGGATATTGCTCTCTTTCTGAATGATCTGTGCCAGCTAGAGAGCATACTCTAGTCAGAATCTGATAATTAATTTAGAAATTGTTTTTGACCACATTGATTTCAATTACAGAGTGAGAAGTGAGAATATGATGGCTAGAGAAAATGCCCACTCATAGGGGCCCAAAGAATTCAATGTGCTTCATTTATCAAAAAATGAAATCATGAATGATCCAATTACAGCACACACACCCCTCATTGTAAAAGACAGCTAGTCTCAGAGGGTTGTCTAACTTAGCAGAGAAATGCATTGCAAGAATCAATAGCAAAAAGTTAAAGCTAAAAATAACACCAATTTAGAAATAAAATAAGTAACATTTTAACTGTGACACATTGCTGAAGCTGATTATGAACAGAAGCAGTAACCTTTTTTTTAGGTTTAAATGATACAGTATTTTCCTAAAAAACAAGCCACCTCTTGTCTAGCAGGAGTTCTGTGAAATGGACTGCAGAGAACAAGCAAGGTGGGAGATCGGACACAGGCACTTTTCTGTGACTTTTGGGACCAACCACACTATGAAATCAGTCATTTCTCAATACTCTTAACCACAGCACCACACCCCTCACTCTAAATTTATTGCCAAGTTTCCTATGAAAATAAAACTTGTCTTTGCTCTCTACATAGACATGGGTCTGTCCACTGCCTCTTAAGAAATCGGGAACCCAGTGGCTAAGTTTAATGAAATTCAACAAAAAGGTAGGGGGTGGCTAAATATGAAATGCTTAAACAATTTGTGAAAAGAGACAAAAGAGAAAGAATCACAGAATCACACAGAGAATTAATTAGGTTGGAATAGGCCTCTGAGATCCTTGAGTCCAACCTATGAGCAAACACCATCGTGTCAAATAAATCATGTCACAAAGTGTCATGTCCAGTCTTTCCTTAAGTACCTCCAGGGATGGTGACTCCACCACCTTCCTGTGCATGGGAATGGCAGTCCATTCCAGTGTCTATTCACCCTTTCTGTGAAGAAATTCTCCCTAATGTCCAACCTAAACCTCCCCTGGCATGGCTTAAGACTATGATAAGGTCACCTCTGAGTCTCCTTTTCTCCAGGCCAAACAACCCCACCTCTCTCAGCTGCTCCTCATCAGACTTGTCATCCAGCCCCTTCATCAGCTTTGTTGTCCTTCTCTGGACTTGCTTCAGCACCTCAATGTCTTTCTTGTAGTGGGGAATTCCAAACTGGACAGAGTACTCAAAATGTGGCCTCACCAGTGCCAGATGTAGCTCTACATGGGATTGTTGTGGCAAAAGTGTAGGACCTGGCCTCGCTGAACCTTATACGGTTGGTTTCAGCTCACTGATCCAGACTGCCCAGATCCCTCTGCAGGGCCTTCCTACCCTCCAGCAGAACACTCCTGCCCAACTTGGGTAGACCCAGTCCCCTCATCCAGGCCATCAATAAAGATATTAAACAGCCCAGCCAGTCCTTAATACTGCAGATCTCTTCTTAACCCATGGGTCTCTTATTCCCCACAAAGGAACAGACCACAGAATTAGACATCAGAGAATCCACATGGGAGGACATGAAACATGCATATATACACTTTGGGAAAAAGGCTTCAGTAGCTTTGCTGTTCATGAAATTGCTTAAGTGAGATTATTACAAAAGCAATTTTGTGCCACGTCTACAGACAGCATCCAGGCCATGTTTAACTCAGAAGATAAGTTATCTGGGAGATGTCGATCTTATGATCTCTTTTGGCCTTAAAATCTATACCATTGTGTTACTTTTTCTTCAAATCTGCCATATAGTAGGACTCCACCAATCTCAGTCTGAGCAGCTCTCTAAAACATAGTACAGAAAAACATGATGGACAGTACTGCTTTGACTTACCCAAATTCCACATTGACCATGAGACTGCAGGGACTGGTCTTTTTAAAATACCATTGCAGTTTTCAGATGATTGTAAAAAGGAGTTTTAATATTCAATTTGACTATTGACCACATTTAATTTTACAGAAGATATAAGTGAAAAGGACCCCTTGGAGGATTCTCTGGCAAGGCTGGGTTTGCAGAGAGCAGAGATGCTGGCTGTTAGAACACTTCCCACTGCAGCGACAACTAGGAAGCAAACACCTTGCTACCCCACCACCCCAAACAGAATGGGAAGGGTTACTTCGTGGAAACAGATACTGTCTCCATTGCCTCTAGAAAGTATCCAAGTGCCTAATTTTAGATGGAATGCATTACTTCTTAGGCTACTAAAGTTTGCAAAGCTCAATCACACATCTGGCTCCAGGAAAGTTTGAAATTAGTACAAGACCAGGTTGGGAAGAATCAGCTGCAGCCAGCATGACCCCTTGTAGTAGGGTGTGGAGTAAAGCCATTGCTTGCAGAAATGGTACCAGCATTGAACCATATCTGTCATCTACAGGAAGGAAAGTACAATACAAGGAAGGCCATGCTAAGTCCATCCTTAGGAAGCAGGTTTTTTGCCTGAAGAGATTTCCTCAAAGCTTTAACAGGACAAGTTTGCCTCAGTTTAATTAGAGACAGTTTCTATCAAATGATCTGTTTCTGCCTGTTCCACCAGCAGTGACTAAGGCAGGTTTAATTGTGTGCTAGGAAAGGTGTGACGCATTGCTCACTTTCTGTTAAGGAAACAGAAATTAAAGCTGCCACATGAAAATGGAACAGAAGCACCTCCACACAGCAGCTGGCAAGTGAAGAAGGGGCATTCCGGTCACCAAGACATCATTTCTGAAATTCAGACAACAATCCAACGCCTTGAGCCACTTGCCCCGACTATCGCTGAGGAAGTGAAGCTTTCTTAGTATTAGGTTATAACTTTATATGAGGTTGCTGCTTCCTTGTATTTGCGTATGAACAAAGAACAAGACATGAAAACAGTAACAGAGCTATTTACCAGTGCTTGGCCTTCTCCAACACTGGACACACCCACTCCTAGAAACTAGGAGCCAGAGAGGGACATTGTTTCACAGCAAGTGCATCAGTAGCAAAAATCTGGGAACAACTCCCTAAGCAATGGCGCTCTGGACAGGGAATCCCAGTAGTTAACTTCAGTGGTAGGGCCACTTGAGAAATAGACAGGACAAGGAGCCATGATCTCTTGCTAACCCATACTGGCAAGAATACTAAAATTCTGATCAAAGTATTCTTCATGATACAAAAGAGGAGTGCTACAGATTCCCTTCCTTGGGGATAAGAATTACTAATAAGCACAGCAGCACACTCTGTTCTTCAGAAAGACTTGAATCGACACCTATAAAGAGGAAAATTCCTCTGCTCCTGCTAACAGCTATTACTCAGTACAATTCAGACCAGAGTAAATGAACACCAATTAGATGCAATCAGTGCTTTCAGCAACAGCTTATGGGCATACCTTTGCATATGCCTGGCTGGGAACACAAAAAGTGCTTCCTTCTCCCGGGGCTATGGTGGCCTGTCACTGCTGTATGACCACATTACTCAGAGGGTGTGGAGTTATCAAGGCAATGACCCAAAAGAATGCTGAATATTGGTTTACAGCCTGGGACTTTCACCTACCCTACCCTGTTGGTTCATCCTCCCATGCCATCTTCTGGCACACATTTTCTGTGTCTAAGAGTCCACAGGAAGCTGCTTATCATGAAAATACACGGTAAATGAGGAAACATAAATGTTTTCAAGACATTTTCTGCAACGCCGCTGCTGTGTTTGTAGCTGATTTATTTCTGTTGGTCTTTCAGATTTCTCATTATTTGTAGAATTACCTTGAAACAGGAATGTGAAGTTAAAAATACTGATTTAGGTGCAATGCAATCTAAGAGTGTACATCATGTATACCACTAAGTCTTGTATATTTATGACCCAGAAAAGAATAATGAACTTACACAGTGCACTGCCTTGCAGAATTTAGAGCTAGCTCCAAATAATAGCATTAACTATTGGTTCTTAAACAAAAATCAGATTTGAGCAGTTCTATCTGGTTCAGACTTCTCCTTTCTACCTTTTTAGTTTTAGTAGCTATGCTGAATTTGTTTTTAAGGAGAATCTTCTAGGGAAAGAAAGGAAAGAAGTTATCTTTCCTCTCTGTTTTTACTGTTGTCCTAAAGAGGACAAGTATATTTAAAAAGATGCATGCATGAGACAGAACTGTTTTTTCCTTGCCTACCTTCTGGACTTGCTTTGAAGCCTCAGTGAAGAAACAAAAAAACCCTCTTCTGCCTTATGTTATCTCCACCACTCATAAAAAAGGGCTTTGACCATAAAGCTAGACAAACAGCAGTGAAACCACTGCTAAGCAAACAGACTAATTCAGTCACTGTTAGCCATTAGAAAAATAAGAGAAAGTCTATACAACATAACATTTAACATGTGCTGCATGGAATAATGTGACCTAAATCCTGTTCCATTTAATACAGAATATTTGAATATTCTCTAAAATCGAAATTAGAAGCCTGGTCTCCTCATGCATAAATAACACTTTCATAAGAGCACTTGATAAACCCCATTTCCAAAAGGTTATGACCCTTCTTCACTCTCTTTGGAAACACAGAACACAAAACACTGTCCTACCGTGCAATGCAGTCTTCTGAAGACCTGTGCAGTACCTTCACAGAGACAAATAAATTAAGGCAGGGGCACAAAGACTTGCCCAGGTTGTGTCTTCTTTAAGCAAACTCCAGCCACCAACCAAGAGGTGAGAGTTTATGAGCTTATGAGTTAATCAGGACCAGTTGGAGGTGCTTCAGTCTGAAGATTGGGGGTAAAAAGCCAATCCTGTGTTCCACCTTGCCTCTTAACTTGAAGGGTCCCTACTCTATATCAGCATGTTCTGGGTGGGACTCTGAGGCACCTGGCTCACCTGTAACTCAGTACATAACCATGCTGAAACACTGGGTTCCTACAGGCACTCAAAGCTTGGGGTCTGGTGCTCCTACAGCTTTTTCTGAAATCAGCCTTCAGGCATATCTGGAAGGATTCCGCATCACTCAGCATTTCTACGTTTAAATCCTACTGTTTTCCTAAATTTCTCATCTTAGAATCATTCTAGGTGTAAGTTGCTCAGGCCTGCCCACAAACAACAGGAGATTAGGGTGCCCAAAGTGGACACCAATAAAATGACACTGGCCACCCTAATCTGTGTCCTTTTTTTCTACAGTTCTGCAAGCTCTGTGGCAGAGGCTCATTCACTATTTTAATATCCATGCACTACTAAAAGAATTTACAAAATTCATCTTGACACTGTTAAATGAGTTTAAAACAAGACTGATGACGTCATGCAAACAGAAAGGATCTAAATTAATGCAAAAACCAACCTAGCCCAAAGCAGATTACTAGCCTTCACACAGATTAGAACTCGCTTAGACACCACTTTGATAACTGTCCAACATCCTTAGTGAAGTCAGTAGGATGTTATGTTTAGATGAGACCTTAAGGTGTGGTTTTAAATCAATTTAATTAAAATTATAACAAAAGCTGCGTCCATCCTGTTGGATGAGATTAGAATTCCAGATGCATGAATTAGCCAGGTATCAGCCTAGCCACTGTAGTTGTACATGGAGGCCTGAGCCTGTGGCTAACATCAGGCACAGTGTGATTAAACCCAGGAAAATCTGGCAAGAAATGAAAGTTTATTATCTGCTTTTAAACTCATTCCCTAATAATAATTTAATTGAATAGGTATGGTGCACCTTCCAATTAATACCGACCAAGGGAAATGGAAACTAGAATTCTTAATATCAGTGGGTACACAGTCTTGTAACAGTGTTTTATGCAGCTTTTACAATATACAGTGACAGAAATTCCCAGATGATTAGGTAGATATGACATTTGTCTTAATTTATAGGAAGCAGCTCACCTGTGCAGCTAATACGGATGAAGAAAACCAATCACAAATTTGGGGAATGTGTTGCACGTTCAGCACGTCAGCAGGATCTGCCCCTAGAGATTATACTGAAATCAGTGAGCCTTTAGAGATGGATATTTCCATTTGAAGTTTCCAATTAAAACATGCATTATTTATAGCAGTAGAACCTTTGCCTGAATATAACACAAGAGTCTTTTGTCAACTCTGTACAGCCCTTAACCTATGCTGAGCCTGCACTTTGTGGAGCTACTGCTCTATGAAAGGTCTTTCATGAGAGCAAAGTAGGAAGGACAGGGAATGCAAGGATCAGTTTGTTCAAGAGGAAGCACAGTTAACACCTTAACTGTGTTCCCCTGTGTTAACTGGATTCCCTTAAGACCCACAGAAATTGACATTCAAAAAACCACACACATTCCTGTTTGCTGGATTACACAGAAAGAAAATAAAGCATACCAATTCAGATATTCCTCAAAAAATTGTGGAGTCAGAAGCAGACTTGGAAGATTTCTACTATACCTGGCAGTTGGACTAGAAAATAATTGCTTACTGGCCTAAGCACATTTAAAATATTTCATATTATTCTACGACAGTTATACATGAAAGCCTTCCACTACTAGTTGCTCCCAAATTACCAAAGTGTGTGAACTTCTGATAAAAGGCTGGTGTTCCAAGATGTCTTGCAAAGCAAACCAGAAACATGTCAAGATTATTAGTTGCTGCATCTAAATTTTCTTCCTTTCCTAGAGTGCAAAGAAATAATTCTGCTAGAACCTGTCATATGCATATTGAAAGATCACTTAAAAGGACATACCAAAATCCTTCGCTTTACTGCAGAATTATTATACTGCCTGGGGCTGGGATAAAGAACAGATTAGAAATTGGCTCTATAAATCATACCTTGTACATACAAAACCTGCTATCAGCAGTCAGTCTTTTCAGTAAATTAATTAATGCTGAATATTTCTGCCCACTTACAATAGGGCAATAAACATACAGAGAAAATAAAAGAAAGAAAGCACTTATTTTGTATTCAAGGTCCCATTTCTAATTAACTTATCAAGCCTACTATACAGCCTGCTCAAAGAACAGTGGGGGAAAAAATGGAAAAAAAAACTCCAGCACATTAAAAATTCTAGTGGGCATGCAACTGCACCATGCTACACCTGCAGCTCTGCTACTCCAAGATACCCTTTCTTGTTCTCAAATGCTAAGACTGAGCTTGGTGCTTATGTGAAAGATGTAAAAACAGGGTAGAATGCTGCCAGAAGTAATCTCTAGTAATTGCTACTAATTTATTAAGTGGTACAGATCATCCTTCACAACACTACTGAATAAATTCTCTAGAAAAGCAGATTGCTTACAACACAATTGTCAAGGTGACATCAAAATGAAAGCCCAGTTCACTCACCAACTATTACAAGCCTCTTTGTGCTTTTTGCAAGATTGGGACTGTTGATCTGTGTTTTGGCTGAATTCCAATTTGTTTTATTAAATTCCACATACCTACATCTCCTTCGCATCCCTTTGCTACAGCTAAATGCTATTAAACAACCAACATGTTACGTCAGTGTCCTCTGGGCCCAACATCAACAAGGATCAAAACATTTCCCCAATGCAAAATCAGAGAAAAGCTGCTGGAATCCTTTGGAATAAAGTACTGCTGTTGCCATAAATGAGTACTTACCACTCAAGCAATTATAAGTTAAAGAACTATCAGACCGTTGTGCAAACAAGTTAATACTAATCACATTGCACCATTTAAAGGAAAGAAAACCCTTCCCATTAGAGACACTGTATGTAGTCAGTTACAAACGTCCAACTATTATTCCTCCAGATGAAGAGGGACCAAGTGTTTATGTTTGGTATGAATCTCCAACCTTTTCTGTGCCAAGCATACAACAGGAAGATACTTGGGGTGCTCATCAGTTTCTTCCACTATGAGAATTTTCTTCTCTTAAAAGAAACTTCTCTTTAATTCTTTAATAGAGATTCTACTTAGAAATTACCACTAGCTTCTCTCCACGTAACTCTAACTAACATTTCCTGTAAATGAATCTACAACTTACCTGAAGGGAAACTTTTATCCTGTTGCAGTAATAAATTCTTCACAATTATGTTTCAGAGAACAGTGCTTCTGCCTGGAAGAAAGTTGTGATACTATGTTTTTTATCCCCACAGAATTTTTAGAACATAGACAAATAATAAATGCAGAGTCTTAGAGTAAAAGCATTTTAAAGAGCAATTTCTATTTGGCTAAACAAGACTCAGATATATTTAACCACCAAATTTTCAAGTCAAGTTTATTTGATATCATATTCCAATAGTTTATATTTTTATTTCAACATTGGAAAAGCTTGTGATAATGTACTCATTTTGTTGTAAAAAGTAACCATGAAGAAATTTAGTGAATTTTGTTTACTCCCTTGAATGCTACAGCATCAGTAGATTTTCTTGAATAATTTACTGCTTTATGTAGAGACTGCATTAAAAAAGAAAGATGCAACAAAGAAACTGCTTGTAGTGTTCACTGTCAGCTTTGGCACATTTCAACTGATTCTGCCTTGAAATGCCAAACTCTTCAGTTGTGAATAAGCAGAATGTATCAGCAAGAGGTAACCAGAACTAAAATCAACATCCTTTGGACAGCACAAATCCCCATGATCCTCTCAGCACATTGGAGTCACCACCTGTACCATACCCCACGCAAAGTATTTCAGAAAGACCACTCTAAGTGCTTTCAATTGCACAAGAGAACCATTCCTTCTCTTCTTACATATAACCCCTGGCTTTCAGCACAAAACCCTGGCAATGCCAACAACTTCTTTATTTGCTGGAATGCTCAGGTGGAAGTTTAAGAACCTAACGTTCCACAAAGAGCGGTTTGAGGGTAAAGATGGCCTGGGAACTGGATAATGAGATTCCTGAACTCAGGTGATATTTCTTAATGTATTTTCAGAGAAGCTAATTATCAGGAGAAGATCAGCAAAAACTACAGCCATAGTACACTACAGTGTGATGTCAGTGTATGTGAAGGTCCAAGCTCTGCTGAAATGTATCAGTGACTACTACCATCAGCAGCAGCAAGTGAGCACTGCACAAACACAGGCTGTCAGCCTCTGGCTGCAGTGTTCCCAAATCCAGAATAGCCCAACAGTAGGTCAGGGGATGAGTCATTCCTCGCAAGGTCTCCTGGCTCTGCCCAGTAGCAGATCTCACCCAGAACACAGCTCTCCCAATCGGTTTTGCTTACAGCTTAGCTGTATTCCCAAGTGAGGGATTCTAGACCTAAAGTGCCTCTCCTTTTACACAAGCAAGATGATGTCTTTCACCATTTTCCCCCCTACATCTGGAGTAAGTTAGTGGAGTTTGCACCATGTTTTCAGCAATATTTCTATTTCTGTTGTACAGCTGCAGCTGTATCTATTCTTCTAAAATAAAACCTCCATAGAGACAACAAAAAAAACTGAACTCCTACAAACAGGAGTGTCCCAATTTATTTTTCAGTCTTATTAGGACCTATATGCATTTAGATCCTTTGGATATAATTGCTCCAGCGTGCAACTACCTACATCAGAGACACACACATTTGTGTGTGCAAATAATTCCAGCTCAATGTAGTGAAAGCTGTGAACTGCTCTGAACTTGCATTTGTCATTTATTCTGTCCATTCTGTATTATGACAGAGGGATATACCTCAAAATGAAGAACTTAACCCTAACAAAAATACTGTCAAGGATTCATTCTATATTAAAATGTGAGGTTTGCCAAACATTTACTGTGGACCAAAATCCTGCCCTGAGACAGTGGAATAATCATCTAATACTAATCAAAACTTCAGTTCTTTCAGATTCAGGAAATACCAAATCTAGAATCTAAATCTTTGGTTTCTGGCACTTTCCTCATGCAAGACCAGCCAAGAATACAGCTGTGCACAGGCTACAAGAGAACGCAGACTGTGACTTGAGGGTTAGTCTCAGCACTTGTGACCTAACATCGAACAATGAGACTCCAAAACTTACCAATTTGTAACATAAGCTTCTCTGAATTTGAGGTTTCCATTAAACAAATACTGAGGATCCATTTATTTTGGCAGCACTTTTTGCAGACCTACAAGGTTAAGATATTTAAACAATCACCTACAGGAGGATTCATCCCACATAGTGTTAGCCAACAGGTGTATTATCTTCTAGATTTCCGCTGTAAAGTTAACTGCAGGCAGGCAGTAAGAAATCCGAACTGGTGAATTAGCCCACACATTTAAGTGATGTCTCATAAGAAATTAAGATGTCTTGTAGGAATGCCCATCATTCTCCCATGACCACAGAGAGGTCAGATTAAACAATTAAGTTGTAAAAACCTAATTTTTAGACTGAGTAATGTATACACCATACTAGTTTAAAAACCTCATGGCTGGTGATGCCAATATTTATGGGTTTTCTCTGTTTGGGGTAGTGGTATTTGGGTGATGGTGTTATTACACGAATACAACAAGCAAAAAACCCTAGACTTCCTGACATGTATGCTTAATAGAAAAGTTTCATATCTTAACCCTCCTTTTCCTTCACAACTAAAAAAAAAAATTTAATTGGCTTATCTAGCAGAGAAAAGTCCATTTTCAAGCTACGATCTGTACAAAAGTTGAAGCATTTTCCCATACATTATTATTAAAGCATCACAGAACCCTCTCCATCTCTACTATCATCAGGAACACAAAATTTTCAAGAAATCTTCTTGCAGTCTTTGACAGCAAAGCTACAAAAAATGTGAACCTGTCAGATTCTGTGCCATCAGAAGCAGTCATTTGCCTCTTCCAAGCCACTAAGTATAGCAAATATCTCAAGCAAATTTGTGTCCCATCTTCTACACAGCTCTAAGCTCTTGTTAAGACAAAAGCCTTAAAGTAAAAGACTGTTGTGAACAGCCCAGTTACATAGTCACACACATATATACAAATGTTAACACGTATAGAAATGCATTCTTTTCTAATTTAGTATCATTAAGCAACTTATATTTATTAATGAACTATATGAGAATACTATATAGGTTTAAAGATTACACTCTTCTGTAATTTCATCACTGCAGTTATGTTATCCTTAGTCTTGCTTACACTCAGATCTGCATGTGATTTCTACCCTTTACACCTCACTTTTGAACACTGCCCACTGAATCAGTCATTGGGGTCTGTGTGGGTGCAAAGTGTATGCTTGAGGACTGGGTTGGGTTTGTCTAGATTTTTCTCTTTCTTTTTTTTTTTCTTTAATATTCTTAAATTTTATGGTATTTTTTATGTGATTTCAGAAGTAGAGGGTGTTACATTCAATTGTGCTTAAAAATCTTAAGACCAACACAGATCTAAAACAAACTACTTAAAAAAACCCAGAAAAAACCGCAAAACACAAACAAAACCCCAGCGTTAACTGTATTTACCCAATTCAGGCAAACTCTTTCACAAGTGGCAATTTCAAGCATCCTAAATATTTAGGTCAGGAACACTATGCAGATAGGAACTAAATACTTTTTAAGTACAGATACCACATACAACAAAAGAGTACTTTCAGACAGTGTTATTGTTTACTCCAACGAGCACTGGTTAAATGAGTCACTTCCTGATCTCATAGACTCTCATTATAAGTTTTTGACTTATTAAAGAAAAATTCTATTATTTTCAAATGGAGCGAGTTTTACAGCAAAAGTTGAGCATGCAAGGGTTTATAGTATCATGATGTCTCACATGCATCTAACAGGGCAAAGTCGGCTTGTGGAAGGAGCCACACTGGTAATTTGCAAGCAACAAAACAGTTGGTCCCTGTATGAAGGGCTGATTTGTGACAAGTAAATGAAAAAGTACATGCTTCTAAAGTAATACTGCAAAAAGAGACAAAATATCATGACAGATATTACAGAATGATTTATTTTTAAAAGGATTTTTACTAGTATAGGACTTAGAGAGTACAGCTTCCTGTCATTAAGTTGTATCCAATAACTAAGCAAATCATCACAACTAGGTCAGTAAGTGATCATTCCATTTTATGAATTTCCTTCATTTTTTGTTACAACATTCGGATAATGTTTACAACTCTGCATTTTTGCACATGTGCCACAAAAGCTAGAAAAAGGCCTTTTAGCCTGTTATTCCATTACCAGATACTGAAAAGCTCTTGGTGAAGAAAGAACTTACTTTAAGCTCAAGATACTTTATCACTTTTGATAAATGCATTTCCAGATTTTAGTTCTGGCATCAAAATATTCTCCAAACAGAGCATTAGTTTGGTAATCAGAATTACTATTATTATGACAGCTAAAGAACCAGAATAGATTAAGCTTTTTTTTTTTGTTGTTACATAAGTAACAAATACAAACTAATCCAACTCTCCACCAACCACTGCATACCTCAAGAAACGACTCATGGATATTATCTTCTCTTAGTTTAAATCTTTCAGCTTTAGGAAAAAAAATAGACAAAACAAAGTGTACATTATTTAATGTAAAGTGCTTAGATACACATGAATCTAACATTAAACGTCCTCTAAGGATATTAAGTACATACTTTGAACATGTACTTTGGCTTTACTAAGATCAGCTAAAGCTCCCACTCATCACATGACACGCCCTGCCAGCACTGCAAAATGAGATGTGTTTAGCACTATCAAGAATGCGATCATTTCCTCAGTCTGTGGGGGTGGGGGAGAAGGGTGGAATCAAAACACTACAAGCAAAGCTGCAGACAAAATCAGTGAAAAAACTGCGTGGTAAACATACAATTAGTGAATGAACACACTTCTGGTTTTTTTACGTAAGTTACTACCACTTGTCCCAGTACCCCTTAACACTCATGCACTGATACTGTCACCTACTGGATATTTTTGTATTTATTCCATTAGTATTCCTTTTGTCTTCCAGCACAGTCTATGTGGTAGTTATATGTAGAGAGAGCTGTAAAGAAGAGCCAGAAAGAAATTCCCTTAAGCAAAAAAGCCTTCACAGAGCCAAGGTCCCAACAGGAATATATGTAAATGCTTGACTTGGGTAGGAGTGCATACCTTAAAGCGTGGGGTTTTGTCATTTTTTCAAAAGCCACCAGATCTATAGAATCTGTCTGTCAGAGGGATTATTTACACCTACCAACTTTATGAGCAGAGCCAACATTTGTAGGGCCTCTCACTTGCATGTGTTTGCAAGTGCCACCATAGTGGCACAAGAGCAGAGCTCACATTTGAAAGGCTTCTTGCCTATCAGGAAATGAAAAGCAAATAGGATGGATATTGTATTTTCTAGGCAAACACCAAGTGTGTGTGGGAAATTCAGAAGAATGGCAGTGGATCAGCATTTACAGCACATTCTCCAAGCCACAGCTCATCTTTCACATGAACCTGTTGCTAATGAAGCATGATCTTTCTTAGAGAGTGGTCTGGGCAGTAAAAGAGTGCAGTCTGTTTTACCAGTAGCAGATCACTGCATCTAAATTTGGCTTCAGCCATAAGTCTAACCAAGACAGCCTGGCCAGAACCATTTCCAAATACAGTTTGATTCCTTTTCTGAATCAAAGTTCAGGGAGACAACTTTAAGTGTATTCTACACCACCAACTAAAACCAAACAAATTCCCCAGAAAGGGGAAATGTAGCAGAACAGGAAATTTTCAGAGAGCAATAGGAGATTACATTAAGGTAAAATCATTTTAACTTAATGAAGAAAACACACAAAGAATTTTCTGTAAAGACATCAAGGACAACATTTAGGTCACAAAGGAAAAGAATGACTTTCAAAAACAAAAACATTGAAAGGTATGTTCTTAAAGGATAGGCCAGCCCTTTCATCCATATAATGACAAATTCTAATTTGCAATGCTTAATTTCATATTTGTATGAAATTTCTGAAATACTAGTCTTACAGTGGAGAACCTGAAATGAACCTAATTAGGAAGAAAGCACAGACTGAAAAAATGAAACAGAATACAGAATGGTCATGGTTGAACAGAGGACAAGCCCCACGCAGGCAAACCTATTTCCATTTTTACATCAAAAAATAAAACATACCGATGAAAATATGTGAGTTTAGAAAGAATAACAAAAAGTGAATATATTTTAAGAATCTAAGTCCTAACACCAAATCTGGTATAGCAACAATTCTTCTCAAGACAACATTTCATTCCAGCATTATTACAAGTAACTATCCTGTACCAGTTCTCCAACTGTTATCTTTCAATAATTAATGCATTGCATGACCATTGCATAGCCAGCATTCTTTAGGTTTACCTCCAATTGTCAATGTGGAAATGAACAGGAAGAGGCTGACATCATCTTCACAAGCAGCCATCAAGGTAGTAAATTATATTTCATAGGTAATAAGTAGCTTCCTAAAACTGATTACATGTGCTTGCTGTGGGTCACACAGCAGATCAGCAGTACAAGGAACAGGAGACAGCTCTAGATTCGCAGTTGTTCTTCTAGGCAGTGACTTACTGTCTTTTTTTTTTTTTTTGCAAGAGTTTGATTTATTTTGCATGGGTTTCGACACTTGTTTACTTAGGCACCTAAACACCATTAGCAGTGCCCGGCCACACTGCCTAGTCAGCCTCCTAGCAGAAGTCTTTCTTTGCCGATCGCTCTCCTTCTCCTGTACCTTTTGAAGCCCTGTCAGTTGCCTTCTACACAAGCTAAGAATATTTAATAGAGCAAATGTCTGTCTCCGAAGACATGGCACACTTGCTACCACAGAGATTGAGAGCCACCTGTGCCAGTAGCAAGAGACGTCTATCAGCCCTCACACCCATGTTTCCTGCCAGACATCTGCCTACTCTCCTGTGCCACCGCGTGTGATGCCACGGCTCCAACGCTGTGGGATGCAACACCACCCACGGCACTCAAGTGCTGGAGTGCTGCGCTCCTGCCAAGTGATTGCAAGAGTATTTCGCTTCCTCAGCTCAGTGGAAAGTTAATTTTGCCACTACAGACAAAGGTGGGAATTCCCTACCCATTACGCTGCCAGGTCCTATAGGATGAGTTCTCCACAAGCTGTTTTATTTCAGTATTATCACAAGCATTGAATTGGCTCACACTGTCATGTCCACCCACGCACCGTGCACACCAAGTAGGAGGTTTCAGGAAGACATTAACACAACATAACCTGTTTCTATCCTATACATTCACTTAACCTTATTTTCTAATCCTGTAAAATGCTTAATTCAGAAGACAGGAGGAAGGCTTCACTTTTTAAATACCAACAGGATAGAATGGATCCAACCGTTCCAAGCAGACAGTGCAACAAGGTACTTTCTTCTGTGTAATTTCAGAAATTCTAATGTAAGCCCCTTTTTGCAAAGTCTATTTAAACAAATCACTTGATTGAGTCAGAAAGAACACCAGAGCATCAGACACAAAGACTGGGCCTTTGACAGAGGTTCAACAAAGTTCAAAATGAAGAAATTGAAGCAGGGAACTTTCCAGAAAATTAAAGGGAATGTAGTCAAGGTGGAAATTCACTTTACTATATTGAAAATCTTGAAATATGTCTATGAAATATGTGCAAGTTCATTTAAAAAGTTTTGAGAAGAGATTCTTATGTTTAACCTGGCCACGGAGAACCAGAAGAGAAAAAAAAGGTGTGGTTAAAGTCCACATACCTCTTAACTAGCAAAGACACCCTTTTCAGTTAACAAGCCAGAAACATAAGCTGTCCTTGTCTTTGCAGTATTTATATCTTTACATAGGTGTCTTCAGAACACAAATTCTAAAACAGGATCAAACATATCCTTAAAGATCAATATCCCTAATTGCCATAAAATCCCCATTTCAGTTAAAAATTTGCCTGTTTTGTTAAATCAGGATCAGTGTTTGGTTTTTGCATATTCAACATAAAAGGGAAAACTACCAGCACAGAAAAAATACCCCTTTTCTCTAGAAATCCTTTTAATGTCACAAAAGAATCATTCCTACATAGCATTCAATCTTCAACTCTACAGTACTTTTCTTCCCTCCCTAAGCAATTTACATAAGTGCTAACATAAAGAAGACATACATGCAATCCACCTGTAAGTGTTTGCATCTGCTGTGTCAGAGAGACCTTGTTTCCTGCTCCCAGCTGGCAATGAGAGGCTTTGATGCCAGCATGCATTCCCATGTGCTTCTGCAGATCTAACTATAAGAATGCTTCCTGTCAGAAAGGAAATGAACCTTGTCACAGCTGGAAAATCATCATCTGTTCTTCCTGTGTAAGTGGTCTGAAGGGATTACATTTCTCAGTTGCTGTGTTAATTTAGGCTTTTAATGCCTTTTATCATGAGTATTTAAGGCTATTAGTTAGGAAAGATTGATACCACTATAGGAAAGATAAGAGCACAAAGATTCCTATCAGACCTGTATACAATGAAGTACTTCAGTTACTAGTCTATTATCTTTCAATTATTTATTTATATTCCCAAAATGACATCGTTTGCTGTGTTGAATTAATTTCCTAGCAGCCAATACTGCATAGTGCAACATGATCTTATTGGACTTGCTCTATTTTGATGTTTGAATGGTCTCCCAAAGCTTTCTAGAAATTTTTTGTCTATGCTATATGACTTGTTACTTTTTCATGCCTGCAAGGGGAATTTATTTAAAAGGGGGAAAAAACATATGAAAATTATATATGTGCTAATATACAAAGAGAGGATTCCTATGAAGAGAACATTTGAAAAGGCCAATGCAGATTACAGATCCGTTATCCCAAATTCCTTGATTTTCTAGATTATCCCCCTCACCATACTTAGTATATTTCAGCAAAAACAGAGGAAGCATTGGCTGTTCACAAATTCAAACACAAATCTTTAATGCTGTAAAGTCACAGCTTCAACACACAATAATTTCAAAGTGAGAAATACAAGCACAAAAGTTTAAAATCTTTGTCCTGTGGAAACCAACTAGAGGAGATTTCAAAAGTGCTTGCACATCTATCTGGATTATTGACCAGCACGCAGCAAAAGGAAATAATGTCCTTTTAAAACACATTGTAAATAATTAATAACTGAGTAAATACTATTTCCAGATATATGTAATACATTCACATATTAGATGTAATAAACAGGATTAGTCATTCTCTAAACACCATATAAGGAAAACACAGCTATTTTCATGACACATTTGTGAAGGGAATTCAAGCCCAGCTATTTTGAAAACAAAGTATTTTAGAATACTATGGAATTAGTTTATACCATACACAAGACTTCTACTGGTAAAAGTACTCCGGCTAATTATTGCACAAACTAAGAGTGAATCATACAGTTGTTATTTTATGCAACAGTATTCAAAACAAGAAAGAGGTAAAAGGGAATTTAATCCTCAGTTATTTGTGTGGATCTTTCTTGCACCAGAAAAATAAAGCTGACATTGTTTAAGGAATAAAAGCCCTTAACTTGCATAAGGGAACTTAAATACTAGGGGGAGTTGTTGAAGTGTTTGATGCATAGAAGGTGCTAAATCAGTGACCTCAGCAGAACCAAGGGGCTATATGGAAAAATCTGTGATTTAAACCATGGGCTTCAGGATGAAAGCCAAGTCTGAATGGCAAGTTGTGCCATTCTGAATGACTCATTAATAATTTCCTCTTCTCTAAACATTTGTGATCTTTAAAGGGGAAAAATCATCACAAAAGAAAAAAAAAAGTCAAATCATTGATTAAGTTCGAGGCTCCACAAAGGTCCCACATGCACTATAATTTTAATGAAAATCACTACTAATTTTAATGAAAATCATGAAAATCATGAAGGCAAGTCTAACAGTAACTTAGTCCTGTTAGGAATCAGTTTCATTCTTCCCAGTTAGCTTCTGAACACTGACTGTAGGAGCTGATACTCACAGATGCCACTATGGTTTTCCTTTCTTTATATAAACTACTGGATAAAACTGAGCAGCTGAAAAGGTTAGACTGCCCTCTCTCTGTGGCTTCTTGCTAACTACTTAATCTGTAACTTAAACAGAATTACAGCCACACACTTCCAAGAAATTCACGATGGTAGGTAATAATCACTGTTTTCCCTACAGTCTTAAAAGAGACCCCACTATACTCCCAATCAGTAATATGGTACACCGCCATAAAGTTTGGAGATGATAAAACTGCCCTTTATTGCTGAAATAATGCAATAAAATTTGGTTATGTTGTTTAGCATCACTAGCATTGCCTGTGAATTGAGGCCTTTCACTGCCATGCTCTGTCAGCAGAATGCAAAAGCCATCCTTGTACATGAACACATTAATTACACACGAATGAAAAGCATCACTAGATTTAGTGTATTCTCAGTTTTATTTTCTGATGGGAGAAAAATGTCTGTGAGAATATTATTTTGAATTGTAGTATGTAACTTGAAATATAGAAAATAAATATTTGAAAGATTTTAAGCAAGACTTAGGTGACATTAACTAATAATCTCATGAGGTTCTGTTGTTTGGTTATTTTATCCTTTAAAATGTATACACACCTAATGCCATAGTCATAAAAATCTTAAGTCTCAATATAGAACAGCCCTTTTTATAAACTTGAGATAGATTTTACTAAATAAATTCTACTGCTTAATACTGAAAAGAATGAATACTTCCAATTCATACATTCCAGCTATCCTTGTAGCAAACAGGTAGGAATCAGAACTTTAAACTCCTCCATTGGTATGGAGCCCCCGCTGAGCATCACAGGCAGAGAGGGACACTGGAAAAGCGTCTGAAAATTAAAAACCAGCCCGTGTGACGTTGTTCATCTGCTGCCCTCTCTTGGTGGAAAACAAAAAAAGCACCACAGGACTGCCGGGAAAACAGCTGGATTTTCAGGGCCCACTACCTGGTAACCCGCTGGTAACCTCCTGACAGCAGATCTTTCTCAGTTTAAAGGCATTCCTTGAAGTTTTGCAGAATCAATAGACTCTAAAATATACTTCCCAAGTGCACCTGTTAATGTAGGCATGACAATTGTGGGACAAAGAGAAAACGAAGTGGCTTGCTCTGACACTCCGGAGCTCTGTGCAGGGCACAGCCCCTGCTCTCAAGAGACACAGTCAGCACAGCAGGATTATCCTTACGCCGTTCTGCCATCAGCTATTCCATCTGTGCCGTGGTGCACACCACCGAGCTCGCCATGACCCCCAACAGATCCCGTTCTGCCGTGGGGACAGGGCCTTTCGTGGAAAGAATTAAGAGATAACTGCAGGCTGGGACTATGGCTCATTCCAGTTTTATGAGTTTGCACTTCAGGGAGGCTGTAAGAAAGCAACAGCGTGGACATGGAATTTGTTTTGCTGTACAAAAGTCAAGCAAAGCTCGAGTCAGAGCTAGGTATGACAAGTTCAAGTAAGTTCTTAATCTTCGTGGTTCTAGGGAGAGCTCCAGAGACCCAGTCCCTAAAAGCTCATTTTTCTTTCAAAACAGAGATGCAATGAATACATCAGATGATACATTTCAGATAAAATTTGGATTGTTACATTCCACTGGTTCACAAGTAACCGTTGTAATGATGTAACAATATAAAGTGCTTAACTTTTACACTTCTGCAACTTAAAAAAGAAACAAGTTTTGTTAACTGACTACTAAGTTTTCAAAAAGCCCAAATGCAAAAGACAGATGCTTATGTGCAAGGTACTTCATGAGCACATTGGTCTGCTCCCTACTTACTAACAAAATTGCTCTAGCTCACTTCAACCAACTAGGCCTTTCACTAACCAAACCCAAATTCCATTTTTGCTTTCTTTTTATTATACCAACTTCAGCAAGCTACTAAAACATACATTTATCTCTTTCCATGCGAACAGTAACAACTTCAAATGAGGAAATCCAGATTCAGTACAGACAATTACTTCAGTCCTAGTAAAGTGGGATAAAGCCTTTTTTTGTGGAAAAAAAACTTTGATGATTTATGATACACAACTGTGAAAGTCAGAAGTGCTTTCTTTAGTTAAACTATTGTAAAAATGTTTTCTGACAATGTAACAGACATATGTATGGCCATAAACAACAACAAAAAGAGAAAACATCCCAAACCAAATACACATGCTTAGAAGAAAACTAGAGAAAGAGATGTACACAAGCTTCTCTACCTAAATATTAGAAAACTTATCAGAATATTTTGTAATATCAACTCATGGACAGCTGGCTACCAGAGACTACTACCTTCTTTATCAAAGAAAAAGACATCTTTTCTGAATAAAAGGAAAGCGTTAAATGCCTCTTCAAATTCTCTTTGGAAGAAAGGATGCACTTGAGGTCAGGCAAAGTCTTGGTGTTAACTCTTACAAGTGCAGATAAGTAGATTTTACACTAACTAATAAAATTGGTGCTTTAGTCAATATTCCTCTTAAAACTGCAGCCATGACTACAAAGGAAGCTGTTTTTTCACGTAGTTAACTTGCAGAATTCCAGAAGTGTCATTGCATCTCTCTTTGCTCCTCAAAGAGCTTATTTCAGTGGCTCTACTTTGTTATTGCTTGTAACAAACTGTAACAGAAAGCCTTTAGCTGCAACTTTTGATCTGCACCTGCTCAATTTATTCCAAAGACTGGCACTATCACAAACCAAGTAGAAGGCAGCTATTTAAATAGAGTACCTTATTTTTGTTCAGGCTGTCTAAGGGCAATGTTCTTCTAAATATATGTAAGTAAATCACCAAACAAA
Organism: Origma solitaria; assembly: GCA_013397895.1. Taxonomy (NCBI): domain Eukaryota; kingdom Metazoa; phylum Chordata; class Aves; order Passeriformes; family Acanthizidae; genus Origma; species Origma solitaria. Next base: position 396,827 of record VZRL01001708.1, on the reverse strand, counting down.
GAAATATGCCAGTTTACCAAATATTCTCCAATGAAGAAAAAAGTAGCAAGTTTTGCTACAATACAGATCATACCTACTGTAGGTACTGCATTTGAATTAGCTTGAATCCTTCTTTCAAGTTGCTTTAGTGTTGAAATGCACAGGATTATCTTCAGGCTTCTTTCTTCATTTGTGGGTTTGTGGTTTCTTTATGACGGAGTCCACTCATTTGATGTGTGGTTTTGAACACTTGATCCCAAAATGAAGACAAAAGGGCTGTAGAAGTTCTGTAATTTTCCATAGGCTCCTTCAACTCTTCTCTGGATTGCTAATTAAGAAATAAATTAAGTAAACTAATTCAAAAAGAGACCCAAAATACACTACACCAATATTTCACAATACCATCAGTGATGGAAAAACTTAAAAATCTAAAAGATTAAATTTTCAGGTGATGAAAGACAAAGATGTAGAGAAAATAAACCTTGCTCCTCATTCTGTTTGTAAAACACACATAAAACAGAGCTTCTCAAGAAAAGTAATTTGTTTGAGTTGGTTTTTGTTTGTTCATTTGTTGTGTTGTTTGGTTGTTTTAACCTGTAGGGCAAAATTAAGATGCAAGTTAAAGATAAGCAATTTTGAGGAAAGAACTGCCCTATTTTATTTTTGCATATATTACAAATACAATTAATAGGGCAAGTGATTTACAGAAATATTTAACTGCCATTCAAACACATCTTGGACATACAGAATATCATTACTGGATGCACACTTGCATTATAAAATTGCTAAACTGCTGCTCAGCACAATGAAAGATAAAAACAAAATTAGATAAGCACAAATTATAATTATAATCATATTACAATCATAAAAATTACAGCATTTGAAAAGTTACTACTACATTTGACACACTTGCCACGACAATAATTATCCCTTTCTTTTAAAAGTGACAATGAAGGAAGGAGAAACGTAATTTTCAGGTTTCTCATTTGACCTGAATCCATCTGTTTTACCAGATTACAATGTATTTATCACACAAAATCTTTATCCTTCAATGCACATTTTAAGCAGTTGTCTTTTCTAAGTTACACTTCTAATATTACAATATATGTAGATAAAGAACAACCAATCTTTTTACATAATACAGCTACAATACTGCAAGGAATTGATTTACTTTCATTATGTTAGGAATATCCAAGAATTGTTAAAATAACATATAATGCTAATTATGTTGTTAAGACTAATACAAAGACCAGTGTAATGTCAAACCAAGATATAACCTTAAGAAATATAGTGCTGCATACACTTCTAAGTATATACCATACTTTGCAAAATTAGGAAAAAAAATAAGCCAATCACATGATTGAGAAGATACCCAATGTTTGTTTCAGAGTAAATGAAATACTTTCATCTATGCAAGTATCATTAGGCACAGAAAAACTGAATTTGACTCATTTTTTTTGGTCCTGACATAGTTTGTGATATGACTCCTTTTGTACTAGCTAAAATACCAAAAATTCTCCTTTCACTGCCCTCCCAAAAACTTACAAAAAATATATAAAAGCTGATGTTAATCGTTATGTAAATAAATCAATTTCAAAACAGTTGCACCAACTGACGATTATGTGTAAAAACCACAACTTGGTAATGTGAGACATTTCAGCAGACTGCTATTTACAGAAAGAAAAAATTAAAGACCTTTTTCCTCACCCAGTGTCACCAAGACTTATTTATTAAATTGCCCATTCCTCTTAATGTGATGACACAGCAAGGTCCAGATTACAAATACTGCTGGATTCTGGAGTCTCTAGTGACTAAGAGAAAAGGGAGGATCAATTGCCAGTTTTATGACCATTTACAGATTAAAAAATATTAAGAATCTATTGGTTTTTTTCATATGCTGTTTTCAAGCACATATAAACACTTACCTGACCCTCCAAATTGAGTGTACACCAGCGTGGTTCAGTAGTCAAGACACCACCAACACATGTAAGCATGTTGTGATGGAGCTGAAGCCAGTAACTCTAAAGGGTCTACATGTCACAGGACCTAAGGAAGAAATATGTGAACTTTTATATAGCCATGGACCGTATGGCACATACATGGTGCATAGCAATGTCCAGCCTAGTAACTCAGAACATACAGCAGCATGTACTGCTAAAGAAGACAGCATTTCTGGTATTTTATTTTAGCATATTAAAGTAGATTTCCAACATATCTTCCACAGTATAAAATCAAAGCTACATTAAAAATCTCAAACAAACCCTCAACTCATTAAGGCTTCTAAGCCAAGAAATAAAAACTAGGTACTGCCAAAACTAAAGGTGAATTGGCAAAATCAAAGCTCTCTTGGTGACATATTCTCATTGGCTTTTTTGTATATCTGCTCTCTAAAAAATAAAGCAAGGCTAATGAAGCACTACCTATTCTACATGCTGAATTTCAAATGGATCACTGAGGGCAGAAATTTGTATAAAGGCGAATCAGGCAACTGAAGATTTTGCTAGTGTATCCACCCACACAGATGAGTGCTTGGCTTTTCGACCTGCATTAAGAGTTCTCTTAATCTTTTTTTTGTTTTGTGGTTTTGTTTTCTTTTAAACATTCAACAAGTTTTAGGTTTCACTTTTGGAATCAAAATACCTAAGAAGTTCAAACATTAATGCCAGATTTCACAATGGGGAATCATATACATAGAGATACACAGACCAAAAATCTCTGATGCTTGAACTAATTGTCATTTGAGTAACGGCAGCAATAGTAAATGAGAGTGATTGTGTACCCTCTTGGTACACGTGGTACACATGGTTCACATATCTGGGCTATATCCTTTCTGTCCACTTCAGACCAAACTGTTCCCCAAGTTACTCCCATTTTCTGAGACTCTCCATTATTTTATTATTTGCCCACTTTGCCTTGACCCAGTATCACTTTTCCTAACATGACAAATTCTGCTTAAGTTCATCTCTTCACCTCATCTTTATCTCTAGCAACATCTCATAGGTTTTCCAGCCCCACTCATCTTCAGTATCCCACTGCTTTTATATGCTGTCTATAAAAGAATTAAAAACCTTTGCAAGCCAGGTGCCAAAGAAAACTGGCAGGTTTTCTTAGTTCCTGTCCCTGCCTCCCTAAAACAATTAGCTACCTGCAGTAAGGTATTGTCATTGTTGACTGCATTTTTCAGAGACCCTGAAAAGGCCAAATCTCAACAGATTTTTACATCAGCAGTGTGAAGAGGCCAGATCTCAGAGATTTTTGCATCAGGAGTGTGGCCTTTCAGCTATTCTAACAGAAGACACCATCTGAAAATTGTGCATATATTTTCTTCAAGCCATAGACTACTAGGGCTTTTTAAATAAAAGATATCCACAGTCTTGCAGTTTCCATTGAAAACATTATGAACAGAAAGTTTTCTCCACATGCATTCTAGATTTGCTGGATCATTTAGGTCGATTTGTACTTTTGACATCATTAGATGTCCAAAAATGAATCAGAAAGAGATTAAAGTCTTGGATCAAAATAGATCTAAACTGAATACTGAACCTGGATGGTTATCATGAAGAGTATTACAATTCTGGTGTTATTCTAGTCACACTGACACAAAGTTAAACTAAGAAAAACTTCAGACATGAAGCATCCTTCAGCTTTGACATCCTTAGTATCTCCACCCCCAGTTTAATAACACAACAAACAACAAAATGGTGAGGTAATAAAGTCTTCCTTGTATGAAGCAAGGACCTCTCTGCCTCTTGCAAGTGGAATAAAATTCTGCTGAGTAAGATGAAGGAAAATGTGACAAAGGAAGATAGATTTGCTGCTACTAACTTAACAAGGAGGAATTTCCTTTTAAATTAACAACTAGTTATCTAACTAAGCAATTATCAATTGCCAAAAAAAGCCCATCATAAACTCAAATCAACATAAAAAGTATCCAAACCCCAAGCATCTCATCATGTCCTTACATCCAGATTCCCTGCACTGAATGTTGTTGCCTTCTTTTCTACCTACTTAAGAGCTGCTCAGCTGCAAGCTCAATGCAGCTGCCACATCCCGCCCCACCTGCCTTTGAAAGATGGGGATCCTTGTCTAGCGCTTTCAAGCAAACTCTAAGTCCTGAATCCTTTCCCCCTGCCCTTCAAACCACAATTCTAATTTATCTTAAGGAGTTTTAAAGTCCTCCACCAATTAAAACAAATTTACTTGTACATACACTTGTATTAATCAAATAATTAGCACTGCAAGAAAAAAAAAGGAAAATAACTGCAAAAAACATCTCACATCTTGTATTCAGTACAGTTTGAAATGGTATCTGTGGCTGCACAGATGCTTGCAGACCTTGATCCATTCCTTTGTTGTATTAAAAGCCACAGTTCGTTACAATAGCTTAAAACCAGAGCAAATACTATAATTTAAAATAGAAGAAAGATATTTCTCCAGCTTAAACACTCCTTAACATAAATGGTCAAACTAAACTCCTATGTAATTTAAAAGAATTTTGTGGTTATTTAAGCAATATGAGTCCAAACTTGGCAGAGATGCACAGCATTTCAGAAGAGAGAGCAACTATTGATTACGAAGACCTAATTTGACCACGGGGACTCTGGCAGCAAATCCAAGGTTAGCTCAGTTCTAAGAATGCTTAATGCACTCCCAATGTCAAAACAGAACAAAAACCAGACCAAATGAAAACATGCAACAAGGAGCCCTCAAAGATTTCAAACCACAATTAAAAATGGGTTAGCAAAATATGTACTTGCAGTAGAGTTATTTTTTTGTAAATTATGGAGCATACAAAAAATATCGAGAGAACAGATACTTTAGAATACCCAGACTTCAAAGGATTGTTTTTAGTGGCAGACACAATACACTTCACATGTCCATTTTCTCCTAAGCACATCTGCTGACAGTCTAAATTTGGTCTGGAGAAAGTACTGGTTGGAGGTTGCGGAGTTTGCACAGAGGATTTCTGTTTAAAGGGAAATACAGTTGAGACCAGTAACCCTGTCTTTGTAAAGGTTTCAATATAAAATCACTCAGCTTTGCAGCAACTTCTGAACTATTTTTATAAGGTTTAAGATTCAATTTGTACATTGTTTTCCACTAGCCAGTTAGGCTGTCATGTAGATTAAAAGATACAACAAGCACATGATACCAAATAACATTAGCAACTACACAGAGAACTTGACGCTAAGTTAAACACAAGCTCAGTGCTAAGAAGCTGCGTTTAAAACTATTTCAAAAACTATCCCCACAGCCAGCAGGAAGGCTCTCATACTCATTGTATCAGCACCACAAGCACAATAAATCAGCAGACAACAGTTCCTTATAATGTTACAGTAAAGCTTCCTTTAATGGAATGAAACATCTGAAAAACATTAGCAAGTTGAAGATTTCTTGCAGTTTCATTATTGTTTCTTTTGCACCTCAAAAATGTATAGAAACTAGCATGGTGTTAAATAAATATTTAGAAAGGTTTCCTTGGCTCACATTTATCACAAAACTGTAAGCAATATTCAGAAAAAAATTAAAATATTTACAATTCTATAATACTACCAAGAGCTTAAAAAATTGTTAAGTATTTAACCTATTAAATTTTTCACCAGGAACCTAAAATTAAGTAAACTTTCTGTATGTAAACATAACAACAAATGGTAAGTTATAATCCTCAAAAATCATCACCCCCAGACATAATGGAAATTGTCAAAAGAGCATCTCAGAAAACCCAGTCCCAGGTTTTCTCACTACAGTTGTAAGGGAGATGGATTTTTGATCCCCACACCTCCCACCCAAAACGAATGAAATTACTCATTCAAGAGACTATTTATAATTTGTTAATAAAACACAGTTCTCCTTTCACTCAAAAACCCCCAGTTGTTTGTATAAGCACTCATAAATTTTTTCACTGTTGTAGTCATCTCTGTTTTGAAATACTGTGAATTTCAATTGTCTTTCCATATCCTTTCCTTCCCAATCTCTTAGAGAAAAAGTTATACTGGACAGCAGCCTTGCTTTCAGCTTATAGTCGCACACAATTAAGGGGGCACTGTAAGTCATTATGAAGCAAATAAAAAACTTGTTTTGCTTTTAGTTCTAAAAATTACCATTTGCTCAATTACTTTTCCTCCAGTAATTCTGCTATAACCTTTTAAAAATTCTATGGCCTGCCCTTGTCAAGCAGTAAAAGCCTCAGAACAAGCCCACGTACCCCGAAAACAACAAAGGCATCAAATCCAGACAGAATAACATGCAATCTAATCTAAATCTTTCAATCAAAACCCTTCATAATCTAATCTAAACCCTACATCCCGACACAGATGCTTGGCTACAACCACAGGATGCCCTACCACTCCACACTCCTTCGTGTTCCTAACCTTGTCTGTTTTCTTACCTGACCGCTGCCACAAACTCCAGAGCACACCCGTGAGCCATCACCTCATTTCACAGCTACTTGTACTTTCACTTGGCCATACTGAGCAATCAGAACCAAATCAGTAGTTCAGCCCATAAAGCAAGAATTTGGTTTATATCCCAGCAGCAGCCACGGAAACCTTGCTAAAATCAATTAATCACTGCAACCACTCGCAATCACTGCAATCACTGCAGCACTGAATGGTTAAACAGAAAATTGCTCAGACTACCTTTTAAAAGTACACAAGCTTTCAAGATTTTTACCTACAGACCTGAAGGTGAGCACTAAATGCATAGCTTTATTGAGGGCAAAGCACTTGAAATTACTAACAGAAATATTATTTAAGCAATGAGGGAAAAGTATAATTGGTACAAAAGCAACATTTGTAGTTAATGCAAAGGGGAACTGAACTAGAATATGGAATAATGTCCTTTTGTGATTTAGGAGACAGATTATGTTAGTCAAGCTCTTCCATTTATAAATGGGGTTGGCATTTAGCTATTAGAAGTGTCACAAAAAGTAGAGATAAAAGGTATTCACTTTGCTAGAAATACTTTGATAGTAATGTTAAGTCATTAGAAAGCTACTAATGCTGAAATTCTTGGAATATGATATTCAACTACTCATAGAAATATTCAGAATCCAAAATATGAAATGAGACAAGATTTTGCAGAATGAACATTATCAAAATGTGAATATTTACAAGACATTTTTAGAATTTTTACAGTTCTTACATTTTCTTTGCTCAAACCAGCATGAAGATGTTTTATAGTAGCTTGTGATGATAGCATTTACAGTTCATACTGAAAAGCTACAATAAATTTTGCATTGACCAAATAAAGTTACTTGCACTGATAAGTTTAAGCTGAGGAGGCAATGGTATGAGAGTGTAAAATAAAATCTGACTTACTGGTAAAATCTCTGCGTGGGCATGTAACCATATCCTGGTAATACCAAGCAAGGTACATGAAGATTTTTTATTTGCTCAGTTTCAGATGATGTGCATTGAGATGAGGGTTCCTCTGATGGATGTTTCTGTGCACTTTCCAGGCACTTTATAAAGTCGTACAAAAGCACTTTCACAGACAAGGCACTGGTAGGTTTCTTTCACCCACATGTGTGATTTTCAGTGATTTCCATTAAGATCTACTCAGTCACATGACAACAAACACTTTAAAAGCCATGATTCCACATCATGACCCTTTAAAAGGATTTTCTCAGCATCTTGCAACTCTAGTGCTACATTGCACACATTGCAGAAATGCTGCCTTCTCTCAGAAGCCACCTTTAAGTCACAAGTACCTTCCACAGGGCAAGCTCAGCCTTTAGATCCAGCTTTCAAGTGATTTTCTTGTGATGCTTACACCTTGATTGAGCTTTAGGGATTTTTATCTCCCCAGTGAATGTCTGGGTTCTAAGACTGGAAATGTGACAGATGCACAGACTGGGCTTATCCATCCTTTTTCTTGGAATATGGAAGACAAATCAGCGCTGCAGGGTTCCTCAAGTCGCAAATAAGCTGCTGCTTTTCCAAAGGAGTGAGAGGCATGAGGATTATGCTCGGGCTCATGTTACAACAGCAACGACTCTTATTTTGAGGCACCTGATACACAAGCAATAAGACAGTAATTTTTTGCAAGATTTTCTTTGTTTTCATTATTTTCATCTCCCATGCTATACAGCTCATTTTTATCTTGGTCCATTTTAGGACAGCCTGAAATTCGACATGCCATATCTGTTTCATGCATTTGAGCCAGATGTATCCTGATCTGACTTTTGATTCTGCTTGTGAAATGGCAGAGTTTGCACCTGCATATGTCCACCAGAAATATGTCCACCAGTCCAGGCAATCTGGGCTTCAAAACCCTCAAGCAGAGCAGCATACAACCGGGATGTTGTGATGACCTCACGGTGATGTGTGGGTTCGTTGACAGAACACATCGGTATTTGCAGTTAAATTTGTTACTTTTCTGTAGCTATAGTTGGTTAGAACATGGTGCTAGTAACACCAAGGCGGTGGGTGGAATCCCTGAATGGGTCATTCAATTAAGAGTTGGACTCGAGGATCTTTTTGGATCCCTTCCAACTCAGAATATTCTGTGAATCTGCAAAAAGACAATAAACAAAAGAGTTAAAATCCACTTCATGATTTCAAGTGTCTTATCCAAAGTGTGGGGAGCAATGACATCCAGATTCAGATTCCAGTCCTAGAGATGTCTGTAGATTTTACGACTATCTGAAAGAAGTGAGGGTCCTGCATGAAAGAAATGATGCCATAAATGACTGTTCAAATCACCTGCTGAAATCAAATATGAACTACAGGTTAGCAATGTCACGGCGTTTCTCTGTTAAGTTTATAACAGCTCCTGCTATAAAGGCAGCAGCGATCTTAAATCTAATACTGATTTTAAAAGACGAGAACGCTGGTGAGAAACCTGCACCCTCCAGTCCAGGAGCCACCTCAGCGCCCCGAGACACAACCCATCCCCAAACCCCACCGACCCTTTCCCTGCAGCTCGGCACAGCCAGGCCGAGACTGGAAGGGCAAATTAACCGGAGCAACGCCTTACAATAGGATCACAGAATGGCTTGGACTGGAAGAGACTTAAATATCACCCAGTTCCAACCCCCAGCCATGGGCAGGAAAGCCTTTCGACTCGACCAAGCTGCTCAGAGCTCCAACCAAGCCAGACTCGAACACTCCCAAGGATGAGGAATCCACGACTTCTCTGGGCAACTTGTTCCAGCGCCTCACGGCCCTCACGGCGAAGGGCTCCCTCCCCGTACCTTATCCAAGCCCGCCGACTCCCGGCCCGCTCCTTTCCCGCCGCCGCCTCCCTTCGGCCGCCCCCAGAGGGAGGGGGGCGGGGCCTCCGGCGCGCTCCCGGCCCCGCGCGCGGGGTTCACTTCCGGCCCCGCGTCCCCCCCGCCCCCTCCCAGCGGCGGCGGCGGCAGCGAAGGAGTTCGGAAGTTCAAAATGGCCGCCGCGGCCGAGCCCGAGCAGCGACCGCCCGAGTAAGGACTGGCTGGAGGCGGGGAGGCTCCTCACCCTGGAGCCTCGTGGGGGAGGAGGAGGGAGACGGCGGGAGAAGCGCGGGCTAGAGGATTGGGGAGGGGGGCACACACACGGGACAGGGACGATGAGAAACGGCCCGGGTGGAAGTGGCGAGGGAGGAGAGGAAGGAGGAGGAAGGGGTAGGGAGAGGAGGATGAGGGAAGGCGGCTGCTCTGGGGGAAAGGGGTTGCTGTGGGCGCCGCTGGCCCCGCGGCGAGGCGGCCCGGCGGGGCCCGGGGCTCTGGATCCGCCCGTGGGCTCGGGAGGGCCGCGCGGGGGGAGGGGGGAG
>VZRL01001708.1:185910-387067 GCA_013397895.1 Origma solitaria | reverse complement strand
GCGTGTCCCCGGGAGTCCCGCGTGCGCCTTCCCGCCCTGGTGGCGCTCTGGCCGCGGGCAGCCAGCCGGGACTGCCGCCGGCGAGCCGGCTTTGCTGCCGGCACGGGGGACGTGGGACAGAGGGACGCGGGGGAGGGATGCGCATCCTCCGCGTGGCTGCGAGGCCGCTGCCCGCCCGGGCGCGCAGGGCTCGGGCATCCCTGAGGCGGATCCGGGCCGGCGCTCCCCGGGATTCCTCCCGCCGCCACTCAAACGTACACGCGCACCCGAGCGGGGCCGGGGGGCTCCGGGCCGGCGGGTGCCTTGGGGCTGCCCGGGAGCCGCCGAACCGCTGCCCGCCCTGCGGCGAGCCCTCCTCCCTCCCTCCTTCCCCCGGGCCCCGGCCGCTCTCGCGGTATGGAGAGTGCCCGTGCTGGTGGAAGCCGAAAGTGATTTGTTGCCGCCAGCTCCTCCTTCCAGCCCTCGAAATGACTGGCAACTCCGGGCTCCCGTTGGGAAGCGAAGACCGAGCTGCCGCCTCCCCGCCGGAACGGGGCTCCGGCGTGCGTTTTCCTGGCACCCCCGTTAGTGCCGTGGGGTCTGGGTTTGTCCGCGCTCAGGAGCTCGTGAGCACAGTCTTCTAGAAATTTTGCTGAGAGTTAGCAACCTAATGCTTACTCTATCGCCCCTCTTTCCTACATAAATATTTTAGCCATATAAACTGTTTTCTGTAATTTTTTCTGCCTTAAAAAGTTTTGATTTGAGTCTTGATTTTATTGTTAATCCTGGGAGTAGAAAACAGGTGAGGAAGAGCAGTGGGAGTCATTATATGAGCCATATAATAAATGTGCATATGAAGGAGAATGTTTTATGTTGTAGAGAGAAAGTTAATAAGATAGAGGCTGATGATAGGAACACTGTATGTAGGAAAAGATGAGTGAAATCACTTTGCACATCCTTATGAACTCCTGTAATTCCTGTCCTTGAATTCAAAAATAGGAAAAAGCAGGGCTGTTGCAAGATCATGTCACAATTCCTCTCTAAAGCCATTTACGCTTAAGCATGTAGGCTGCTTCACCACCTTCTAAAATATTCTTAAATGGTTTTTTCATCCACGTGATTTTACCTCTGAAGCATTTAACTGAAGTAAAAGTTTATTCACAATTTAATGAAATTACTTGAAATAAACGTATCTCTGTACTTGGAGGAAAATTTGAACCATTTCTTGCATATTAATGAACTTAATTTTATTGTTGAGTTACAAAGACATCTGGCAGTTGTGTTGGCAGCCTGTAGTGGCCTGAGATGCTGCTGGGGTGATGTGTCTCATCTGGCACCTTTGCTGCCAGCTGGCTTTTCCAGAATTTAAGATGACATTATTACATAACTTTGAAATACATGCGATAACAAAGTAACGTCCTTAAAAATCATTTGGTGTCACTTTCTGCTATTAAGAGAAGGAAGACTTATCTGGAACAACTTGAATGGATGTGATTTTTATTGGTCTTTATTATTTTTATAATGACTTGAAGTACCTTTAAGGTGTTAATTGGGGACTTACACAGCATCCTGCGTCCAGCTAAAAGAAATTTTGAAAGGCACATAGTTTCCTTAAAATTCTCCTTGTGGCATTTCTCCACCAATTTATGTCACAGATAGACTTGCTTAGGACTGCAAATCCAAGACAAAGAAGTTTTGCATTTAATACCTTTTCGAGTTTTGGGTTTTTTTTTAATGCCAAGCACAACATAGAAAAATCTCTTTTAAAGACAGTTTTTCCTCTTTTGTTTTGATAGTGTCAGGAGGAAGCAATTAAGAAAAACACCTTTCTCTATGCCTATAATAAGGAGAAGTAGTAATAAAAATGTAAAAGAAAAGATAAGCAGCATTCTGAGTTAAGTCTCTGAATATTTTATATTTTTAACTCAGTTTGTTCCTTTTCGAAGTTCCTCATTTCAGAGCACTAAGGTGCTAATGAGCAAATCATTTTAGTGTACTTTGCAGAAAAGTCAGCATTGTTTACTAGTGCAAGAATTTGCATTAGCTCAAGCAGGAGAGAGTAAATGTGTGCTGCTTGAAGATCCTGTCCATAATGAGGAAGAGGCTAATAAAATTTGTAGTGAGGTGCTGTCCTTTAGGTCTGGCTTAGAATATCTCTGATACATTTATTCTGTCAGATTATTGATTGTACTCTCCAGAAACAACTGTTGTATGAAACCAGTAGAGTTCAGAAGATAATTTCTGCATTTCTGTGTACTTTCACCCCTGCTCCTGACTGTCATGTTTAGGGGATTTCTTTTCACCTGATGAGGCTTGGGATACAGCAAAGAGCTATGTTTAAGTTGTTAAAGTGCTAGCTAGTAAATTCTAAAACTGTAGTTTAGATGGGGTGAGTTGGTAGAAAGGTGAGCTCTGGCACCTGTAATATTTGGCAACAGATTTTAAAAGGCAAATGTCTGTATTACCACAGACAGTAACTTAATTGATGTTCTGAAGGAGATCAGGAGCTATTTGCTTATCACTGTCAAAACCCCTATTGTTGAGCCAGTTTCAGTGTCTGTGGAAGATAATATGAGGGAGTGTGCAATATCAGAACTGAATTTTATATTTTTTGAAGCAGTTACAGTTAATTGAAACTATTCTTTTTAGAAGAAACATTGTGTATTGTTGTTTTAATAACCTGCTGAAGGCTTATTTTCAGCTTTTTCGGTCAATGCCATTTTATAGGTGTAAAGATGAGCAACTTCAAAAAATGCAGTAGTCCGCTGTATACTTTCAGAAAACTGCTCTGAAATTAGACTTCCTTAATTTATCCTGTTCCTCAATAGTGTTCCCTGTATTGCCTAACTAATATAAATGCGTAAGAAAAATTCTCCATTTTCCTACAGGTATGTGCACTTAGAGAAAAAAATTGTAGCTAAGAGAGTCAGTCAACTCTGTGTGAGATTTTGTAAGATGGTTTTATTAGGTGGTCAGCATCACACCTCAAAGTAAATTTTGGTCTTTGGAGCACAACTCTTTTCTGCCATTTGAAAATACTTTTCAAAGGCATGGCTTGAGTTAGGCATTGGAGTGGAGCAGAAAGTGAGATAGATAATGATGGACTGACAAATAAATGTTTAGTACTATTGTATGCTATTAACAGATATGTTCAGAATTCAATGTAAAGGCATAAGCATTGATTCCATCCGCACATTTGGTTTTGTCAGTGCATTTGCTGTCTGTTCCTTTTGTAGTATTTCTTTCTGCAGCCATAGCTGTCTATTCCTGAGGAAGTGTATCTGCGTTATAACTTACTTAAATTAGTGGTACATTTTTAATTCCACAAAGGTAGGTGAATAAATGCCAGTTAGTTTCTATCATAAAAGGCTGTCTACTTTATATGAGATAAAGGACTACAGTCAGTTTATAGTACTGATCTCTTTATTTTTTGCAGGGTTGAGGATGCTGAAGCATCCGAGAAAAGCGTGAATGAAGAAAATGGGGAAGTATCAGAGGCAGACCAACCTCAGAACAAGCACAGCCGACACAAAAAAAAGAAACACAAACACCGAAGTAAACACAAGAAACATAAACATTCTTCAGAAGATGATAAGGACAAAAAACATAAACACAGACACAAACATAAGAAACATAAATGGAAAGAGGTGGCTGATGCCTCTGACAAAGAAGATGGTCCAGCTAAAAGAACTAAAATTGATTTTTTGGCTCCTCTGGAAGACTTAGAGAAACAAAGAGCATTGCTGAAAGCTGAACTTGAAAATGAATTAATGGAAGGAAAAGTCCAGTCTGGGATGGGATTAATATTACAAGGTTATGAGTCAGGATCTGAAGAAGAGGGGGAGATTAATGAAAAAGCACGAAATGGGGCAAGACCTACAACGAAGTCAAATACTAAGGGGAAGTTAGAACCTGTGGACAATAAAACTAGTTCCAAGAAAGCAAGTAAGAGTGAATCAAAAGAAAGGACTAGGCACAGATCTGACAAAAAGAAAGCCAAGGCAAGCGTTGATGGAGTCAAAGAGAAGACTACTAGAAGCAAGTCAAAAGAAAGGAGGAAATCTAAAAGCCCTTATAAGAGAAGTAAGTCTCAAGATCAGACAAGGAAATCTAGGTCTCCAATACTTAAGAGGAGATCTCAGGAGAAGAACAGAAAGTCTAAATCTCCTCCAGAGGATAGAAATAAGGCTGACGATAAAAGCAAATCAAGAGACCGCAGAAAGTCTCCAGTTGTAAATGAAAACAAAAGCAGAGATCGTGGCAGAAAATCTAAATCTCCAGCAGAACTAAGAAGCAAATCCAAAGATAGAAGATCACGGTCCAAAGATAGAAAACCTAGGAGATCAGAGACTGACAAAGAAAAAAAGCCAATTAAATCTCCTTCTAAAGATGCTTCTTCAGGGAAAGAAAACAGGTCCCCTAGACGACCTGGCCGTAGCCCAAAGGGAAGAAGCTTATCTCCCAAACAACGCGAAAAGTCAAGAAGAAGCAGATCCCCTCTCTTTAACGATCGTAGATCTAAACAGAGTAGATCCCCCTCTCAAACCCGGTCTCCGGTTAGAAGAGTGAGGAGTAGATCTGCAGAAAGGAAAAGAAGAGAATCAGAAAGGAGGCGTCTTTCTTCTCCCAGGTAACTTAAAGATGTCATGAGCCATTACAAAAATGCATTTTGGGGTGAACTGTCTTCTAGTTCAGTGTTTATCTCCTTGTTTTATTCTGAAAATAGGTATAAAAAAAGGTAATCAGATTGTATATTATATCATGAGCTTACTTTGTATGTATTCAGTTTTTTTAAAAACTATTCCTCCCAGCTGTCAGATATGCAAATTCAACTTGTGGTTGTTAAAGTGCTAAGTTACTTGCTGCTCACACCATTACTGGGAACAAGTTTTGTAACTGTTCTCCTTTCTATTGCTGGTTGGATTCAGAATTTGGCTTCTGTTTGGTTTCTTTGTCAATAGTTCTGTTGCTTTCAGAAATTTCTGTGGAATGAGAATCCGCTCCAGTGTTACATATTAGTGTTGGCTAAAAGTGGGTAATTAACCCCTCTTACCCCTCAAAAAAAGTCCTAATGATAGAGTCAGTATGTGTGAATGTAAGCAAATTTTTATATCAAGATATCCTCAGAGTCTTTTTTTGTCTTCAAAATATTGTGGATTTTTCATTTGCTAGAGGGATGGTAGTGTTGCTTTTTTATTGGACTGCTGTGTATAATTCACATACTTTGCATATACTTTAAGGAGAAGGATGGAAATCTGTTTAATGTGTTGGTGTAGTATTGGCATTTTTTGAAAAAGACAGATTTAGCCTTTCATATGCTAAATCTGTCTTTTTTTGTCTTGAAATTTGAAAGCTAATAATGTCTGGATGGCGAGTTTCCAAGAAGAGAACAATAGAAGTGTATGCATTTTTGGAAATTAATTCATTAGCTGTAAGAAGTTTAAGAGGCAGAAGAGTTCAACATTGGATTATAAATAATTAAAAACTTTGTATCAGGTGGGTTTAGCTTCACCTAGCTTGAGAACTAAGAACAAAGAAGTATGAATTTAAAATGGGAATTGGAACCACAAAGATTGAGCTTAGGAAATAGGCACTTAAAAATGTGAAAGTTTCAGCCTGAGTCACTGAAGGTTGCTCTGGTTTCAGGTATGGGGTATCTTTGGGTACTTTGGAGAATGGCCCCAGTGGTGTTAACCCAATCAAGCAAGTATTGTTAATGGTACCAGTTAATCTGGCTGCTTTATGGTGAATCGGGAACGTGTCAGCCCAACCACCGACTTATTCTGGCATAGTACTTGACTTTTCCTCTGTAGCGTTTTGCATCTTTGAGTTTTCGTTTTTCCTGACAGCTTGCATTGCAGCCAGTTTGAATTGGTTGTCTAGACACTTATTTCAAGTGATGCATGTGTCTAGAATTTTGCTGTCAAATTCATACTTCTGTAGCTGCGTGGTGAGCAGCATGTGAGTGGGGGACTATGAAAATATTTTCTGCTGGAGGTGTTTGCAGATCAGCAGGAATAATCTTTCATTGTAAGACATCTGAACTACCTCCACCTATGTTTAAGTTTTAACTACTTGTAATTACTCAATCTGCCAGAGAATTTCAGGAGCTTTAGTGAACAGTTTTAACAAAAAAAAAAAAAATCCCACTAATTTAATTTTTCAAGTTTGTTTCCAGTGTTTTAATCTTGTAAGACACTTCTTGACTGCAGTTACTCATTATGTGATGTTACTATGAATTCTTAATCAGCTTCTACCTTTTATCTAATCCCTGTGATCTCTGAACTGATTATTTTTTGTAACAGATATTTTGATTTGGTTTTGGCAGTACAACCACTTTGTTAGTAAGGAAGCCTGGAACTCTCTTCATCCTGTGACTTTTTATGTAATATTGTTCCCAAGAACATAACATAAATTAATTGGGCTGAAGGTATTGGCCTACTCCAGCATTTGAGTACAGTAATTTCTTGTAGAAACCGCCAATACTCTGCACCTGTATAAATTTTCCTTTTGCCCCACTGTTTACTATTTTGCATCAGTTTTGTGTGTCTGATCATTGTCTGTAGTTAAGGTAATTGAAACTGATGTAGCAGTCTCAAAACAAAAAAATCACAGAATGGGTGGAATTAGTCTTTCAGACCCAAGATACATTGTTCATTGATGAGATACAACACCTCTAATGAGTTGTTCCAACTTGATTTTTAAAAAAATCAAAAATAAGTGGCAGGAAAAAGATAGAGTAGCAACATTTCCTTTGAAATAGTGTAAAACTATTTTTCAATTTCTAATGCAGCCTCATTAGAATAGTTGTTAAATTTTTAATTTATATTCTTTCCAGTTTTTGATTGAACTCTTGCTGTCGTGGAGTTAAGCTTTTTAATGTAGTAGTCCCATCAGGGATTTTTTTTCTTGAATAATTGTGAATCTGTGTAGGCAAAAATATACAAATCGTGAATAGTGTATATAGTATCAGACTTGAATTATTTTTTCAATTTGAGAAGGGTTAGTTTACATGTTCATTAAGAATTCTAGTTTTCATTTACTGTTCCAGAATGTGTGAAATGTTGAAGCCATGCAGTTGTAGTGCCCAAATTGAAACAGACATTATTGTCACTACTGTGAAGTGGTATGATCCTAAGCCTAAATTTCAGTGCCATGGTGGGAAGTTGGTGAAGTAATTCTCAAGAATAAGATTTTGGGTTTTATATATTGTTTAAAACTGTTTCTGGTAAATATGAAAAAAGACCACTATTTATGTAAGATCTAAACACAAGCTTTGTTTTAAAACCTCTCTTAGCTCCGTGGTGGTAATTAATGAGCTGTTTCCAGACTTGTCCTGAACTAGATCTTTGTATGGGCATACACTTCCCAGGGTGGGGAGAGACACGCAGGAAGGGCAGCCAGCTCTGCAGCCTACTTATCCATCCTTCCCTCAGAAGCCCATCTGGTGGTCCCTCACCTGCAGTAAGAGTTTTCAAGTGAGTTTTTAGAGGGAATGGATTTTTCTTGTTTTCAGCACACTCCTGATTTTTAGTACCACTCTCTTCCTCTGTTTAAAGAACACGGACCAGGGATGACATTTTGTCTAGACGTGAAAGATCAAAGGATGTTAGCCCACCCAGCAGATGGTCCCCATCCAGAAGAAGGTCTCGGTCCCCCATTAGGAGGAGATCTCGAACACCCCTTCGACGTAGCCGATCTCCCAGAAGGCGGAGTAGATCTCCTCGGAGGAGGTAAAGACACACTGTATTTTTAAGTGTATTTTGTGAGATATTACAGGAAGAATAAGAATTGCTATCTTATGTGTAAAAAGACTACGCTATATTTTGTCTATGTTAATGCATGCTAGCATAGTTAAATTAATTTTGTCTTCCATGAATTAAATTGTTTTATTACTTTGAATGATCATGTATATTTATGTTTTCTGAAAAGATTTTCCTTCTTTTCTTAAAAAAACCCCAAAAAACAAACCCCCCAAAATCCAAATCTCTTGTTATTATCAAACAGGGATAGAGGCCGGAGAAGTAGGTCTCGCCTTCGAAGGAGGTCCAGGTCACGTGGTGGCCATAGACGAAGGAGCAGAAGCAAAGTTAAAGAAGACAAATTTAAAGGTAGTCTTTCTGAGGGCATGAAAGCTGAACAGGAGTCTTCATCTGATGAAAAGTAAGGATAAATTTCTAACTTGCAATGGTTATTTAAAACCTACAGTTCCGCTGATATCAAGAACTAACTAACAGTTATCTTCATGGTGTAGTTTTTGAGCTGTCACCTGAAGTCATAATCATGTCTTAGTACTTGCAATCTTGTCAAGTTGCTGTTGGGAGGTTCTGAAAAACTTTGTAATTTGCAAAAAATACCAAGACCTGTTGGCTAGCGGGCAGACCTGAGAGGAGGTTATGTCGTTAGGTTTTTAAATTCAACTTGACCAGTATCTTGTGAAAACTTTTGATCTGATTCCTGAAGCTTACTGCTTGAGTAAAAACTTTTAATAGCTGAAAGGATTAATTGCTCTCTGCAAATTGTGTTCCTATTTTGTAAACATCTACTTATTCAATTGTGCAAGAGTATGCATTCTTAATCAAATTATTGAGGAAGAATGATGCTGCTGTGAAAAGGAACAAGTTTTTTTTGTTTGATGTCTTTTAAAAGATGGCTGTTAATTGTTTGCAATTAAAAATGAAATACAGAAAGTCCCAATGAGATACCAAGAGATAAATTTTCTTTGTAAGGAAATGTAAATATATGCAGTGGGATTTAACACACACTTTCTGAGTCACTTGAACAGCTATTGTTTAATATATTCTGTGCTTTATATGCCAAGGAACTGCACTTGGTAAAATTCAGTAGATAATTATATGTTTATGAAGTTAGATAAAAAATTCATATTTTTATAGTCTTGAAGACTTTGATTTGGAAGAAGAGGATGAAGAAGCAGAGATAAGACAAAGGAGATTACAGCGGCAAGCAATTGTTCAGGTACATGGTTGCAGAAGTTAATTCTGTGTATTTAGTGTAAAATGTTGTGGTAAAGGAAGGCTCTTCACCTTTTGCTGCATTGCAATAATAATTCTTATTGCTGTATTTTTCCAGTTAGTAAATGGTAAATGGTAGTCTCTCTTAAACTTTACACGTCTATTGTCACAGCATTGCTTTTAAAACTGAAGTGACTCTTCTGTGAGTCTTTTTTTTTACAGTTAAATGTTCTCTGAGAGTCTTTAGACCTGTTAAAAATGTTCTTCTTCAGTTATCTTCATCTGTTGTTTTTTTTTCTATAGCTGTATCATTGATATAATAATGTTAGTATAGCAGTAAGTTGTATATTAATTAACCTAACTGGTCAGTTTGTTTCAAGTAGAAGTTGTCCTTTCAATTTCCAAAACTTTGTAAAGTCACTGTCATGGGTTCCTCCCTAAAAGTAGATAATGTATTCATGCACATGTGAGTTCCCATGAACTTGTTCCAGGTAACAAGGGCACAGTAATCTCAGGTGTAATGTGTGATCGAGACTCCTGGAAGGAGCTGTGGCCGAAGGCGATATAATTGTACAGTACAAATCAGATGTCTCTTTTCAGCAGTGGGATTTGGCACACAATTAGAACATAGCAAGCAAAATGCTGTAGCATATTTATTTGCTATCAGGTACAAAATCACTGGCTTTAATGTACTGCTTATTTTAAATAGCACTAAAAATACTATTCATGATTTGAGTTTTATGCAAAGCCCATTTTAAAATCCTTCAGAGCTATAACTGAGCCAAACCATATAAATTCTTTTTAAAGGCTGGTTATACCTGATGTTGGTGCAGGCAGGAAGCAAATTGCAGAGCTTAATTCCCTAAATGAAAACCTCTGCTTGTATTATTGAATAGTTTGACCTTGACAGCTGAGTGGTGTCAGCATTTCTTCATCTTGATTTTTAACTTTTGGGATAGGAAGTGAGATATGTATGATTTCATAGTACTTAAGGGTAAAAAAACTTGCAAAGGTGTTGTTTGAACTTTTCTAATGCTTCTGAATTTTTCCCACACAGATTAATGAATAAATAGGATTTCCAGTTCACATAAAAAACTGGAATCTAAAAGCTACATTTCTGTACCAAAACACTAATAAAAATGGGAAAGATTCTAGAATGTAGGATATAAAATAATTAATTTTTCCTGAAAGACTGTATTTCAATGTTTGTGTGCTAGAATGGTTTAGTAATAAATCTGTTGCTGCTGACATTTTGTTGTGCATAACCAAATAGTTAATATTCAGTAATAATTGCTTTTTAAGTGTAAAGATGTAAAGGACACCACGAGTGTTTCAGTCTTGTGGTCTGGGCTGTGGTGCATTGTGACAAAATGGGTTTTCAGAAGTTGTATCCTATTCTACAAATAATCTCTTGTCTTTAGAGACGTGGGTGATTATGAAAGCAAAGATTAAGGTTTCAGCTTAAAGCACAAACCATTGAAAGGGTGGACATGAAAATGTTTAAATTGTGATAAGCTATGATGGTGAGATTAAAACTTAAATTTCTTTTCAGAAATACAAAGGCCAGACAGAAGACAGTAATATATCTGTACCATCAGAACCAAGCAGTCCTCAAAGTAGTACACGTAGTCGCTCAAATTCTCCTGATGACATCCTAGAAAGAGTTGCTGCTGATGTTAAGGAGTATGAACGGGAAAATGTGGACACATTTGAGGCATCAGTGAAAGCCAAGCACAACCTCATGACAGTTGAACAGAACAACGGTAAGATTCTGAAATCTCTCTAACATAATTGATGAAAGCTCAGACACTTGGCTTAGTTTACTTATATACTTCCAGACTTGGAAGTAGATTGGCTTTTTGGATGGAATTTAAGAATGTTTTCACAAATATTATGGTACTTAAAATCTAACATTAAAATAAAGCTTCCTCATTGGCAAAGATAATATGAGTGGTACATGTTCTCTATATTTCTGATAACTCTTAATGCAATTTGTGCTTAATATTTGGAAGAGCAAACAACAATGTCTGTCTTTATGGTTAAGAATTACCCTTCCAAATTTTTCTTTTCACTTAGATATGTTGTTTTCTTAGAAGCTTAGTATAGTCCTAGGCCTCACTTTTTGTGGGTTGGAAATTATGCTCCTTTTCTACCTTTTTTTAGTCAAAACCACTGTGACAGAAGAATATAGGTGGGTCTGTAGTAATTTAGAATGATTAAAGCTTCTGAGGGTCATTGCTAGTAAGTCCATTTCAGCAGCGTAGCTAATTGCTGAAATGGGTATTTTCTTTCTCTTCCCCCCTGCATGTACTCTGTTGTGCAGCAACGTTGAAATGAAATAAATCTTTATATAAAAACTGCTTTGTGCCAGTTGCAGCAAAAGGAAGGCGGAACATCTTGCAGTGCACCCTCTAGTATTGAAAGTCTGCTGCTTTTTTTGTCTTTTGAAAGTGGATTACTGTACATCTTCCAAGTAGTCAAAGGTGTGTGTAGTGCTGTGTGGTCATACTTGAGTTACTTTAAGTTGCTTTGGTTTCTCTCTACAGTTTAATTTCAATAGCACTGTTCAGCAAGGGTCATGGAGCCTGCCCAACCCCTCTGAGGGAAAGAGTTGCACTTAGCTTGTATTTCATGTCCTGTGCCACACGTATCCCTGGGGGCTAAATATACTGTCTCTAATGGATACTGCTCTTCTAAGTAATAAAGCTGCATCTCTTTGGGACTGCTCTACTGCTCTCTCATTTATCCTGTTCTTCCCTTGAGCAGTGTGTTTTCAGATTGTTCTCCTCCTGAGACATTGGTGAAAATAACTATTCTAGTGCTTTGTTTGCATACCACAACTTTAGACTTAGTCTTATTATGTCTAACTGACAATGGGCTTTTCCTTTTTTGTCAAAGCATGTACTGCTCTCTGATTTTGTCTGTTAAAGCATATGCAAATATAAGTCTTGACTACATAGGCATTTTCCACATAGACATGAAAAAGGTTTTCAAAACCAGATCAGTTACACTTGCATCTGGGTTGGAGGTGGCTGTAACAGCCAAAACCAGTGGATTATCTTTCTCTGCAAGAGTTATTTTTTATTTCTGTCCTGACCTCTTATAGGGCCAGAGTAGTAAGTTGCTAAGAAACTAGTTAATAACTCATTGTAGCCCAGTGCAGTTAACTGGAACTAAAACGAAATTTTGAGGAAGTTTCTGGAGGGGTCTGTGGCTCAAAACAGTGGTATAAACTGTCTCTCCACAAGTGTGAGGTGACAGGTCTTTACCTTGGAACAGTAGTATCACCATCCTGGATGATTTTTTATGCTGTCAGATTTCACTCCAGTTATTTGGTATGGAAGTGGTTGGCTGTGTGCATCATGAGACCTGATGCCTCTGAGCTTAATTAGCTCTTTATTTTTCTCCGTTGCATAGTGAAGGGAAGGTCTCTGATTTACTATGGTCGTGAAGGGCTGCTGCCATAATGTGTGTTATGAAATAGTTTGAAGTTTGCTTGCTTTTGCTAATGTGTACTTAATTTGTATTTCTTTGCTTTTATTTTATCAACCAAGTAAAATGTCTTTGGGATTTAAAGATGATTAAAAGGTGAGAAAGGGATAATCTTGCCCACAATAAAAATGTTTCTCTTTAAAACAATAGGAAATGTGTTTGACAAAAAGCTGCACACCAGGTCCTTTTTGGCAGGTCTCCTTTTGGAGAAAACATTTTCCAAAGAAAGAATTTCTGGGCTTTACAACTTTGGTTTTTAGTAAAATGCCCTGTGATTAGCAGAAAAGCCTGAACTTGTATATTGAAAACATGACTCTGTTTTTTAATATATACACATAGTCATTTTATACTACTTCTTATGTATATATACATAGTCATTATTCGTAGGGAGCGCATAAGTATGTAGTTCTTTCTGCTGTGCTTACTTGAAAGCTATTATACGTAGTTTTTCAAGGAGGTATAAATTTTTGAGTGCTTTGAAGAACTTAACTAGTGTGAGTTTTGTACTCTAGAATGTGGAATAGGTGAAATTATATTTGCTAGAAACAATTGGTAGAGCTACCTGTTTGCCAATGTACTTATTTTAGATTATGTTGTAAAGAGACCAAGTGCCAAATTACACTGGCAACAGAGTTATCGTTTGACATGTTTTTCATGTTGAGTAATCTAAATTTCATTTTAAGGTTCATCTCAGAAGAAACTGCTAGCTCCCGATATGTTCACAGAATCAGATGATATGTTCGCTGCATACTTTGATGTAGGTAATTCTTGGAGATGAAATGTATGAATTTTTTCTGCTTGATTTTTGTTAGTCACTGTCACTTGAGGGTTGTGAGAACTTTGATTTGTAAAAGCATGGGCAGCTAAGTGACTTATATGTTCCTAATCTTTTGATCAGCCAAGGCAAGCAAAGTAGTTCTTAATTAGTATTTCAGTGAAATAAAACCTGCTGAAATTAGTGGCAGTTTTACCAGAGTAAACAATTGGGGAATTCACCTGCTGTTTGAATACAATGGGACATGGTAGAAACATGAATCTGTTTATAAGTTCAGCTTTTTATTAATGTTACCATCCTGCAGTGTTCTAAATAGAAGCTTTTTCCAGAGGTTCATTTATGATTAATTAAAAAATGTGTAAGATACTATAACTGGCTAATGATGCTATGTTGGAGTAATTTGGTGGTTTGTTTTGAGATTTTTTGGGATGAAGAGGTAGATTTTCTGGTTTTGCTATAACACTATTTCATTAGCTTTTCTCTAAATGTGCTGCAGTGGCCTGCAGATATTGGCAGTCCAGTGACTGGTTTTGAGACTTTACATGCCATTCTCTATAAATCCTCTGCATTGCTGCTGATGCACAACACTGAGAAATAAGTAAAGACAAGAACTTTCTTCTTAACTTAAAAATTCTCCAGTTAATTTTGGTTTATGGCAGATAGAACATATTAATTATGATGGCTGTATTGGTGACAAAAGGCTGCCATGGTGTTACTCTAGTGACACTGGTGTCCCTTTGACCTGGAAAAAGATGAGTACTTGAAGGATAGTGTGTGTGTGAGGGTGGATTTTTAAAAGTTCAGAGGTTACGAACGGGGATTTATATAGCTTGTAGGTGAGCAGCTCCCCCTTCCAGAAACTGTTGTTCAATTGAAGATACTCTTTACTATGTACACTTTTGAATTTGTGCTAAAATATTGCCCAGTCTGTTAAGAGATGTCAACAGCAATTGTAGAAGTGTTAATAGTTGTTTGTATAACAGTATGAAACAAGTGGCATGGAATGAACAGAAATTCAAGGCTTAAACAGTTGTATTTTCCCTGCAAATGGCTAAACTTTTTTACTATAAATTTACTGTAAATAAGAAGTCTTACTTAGATGATCCAAAATGTGCATCCTAATGTGTCTTTTGTAAATTCCTTGTGGGTATTAATTGAAACTGCCCATTTATGTTTAATAATACTTCTGTTGGTAGATTCCATCCTCTTTCCTTGCATGAGTCTTTAGGTACTGGTATGTAAAAAATAGTATGTTATTTCTCTCTCCTACGAGATAAGTGTGCTTGTATTGTGGAGAGAAACAGTATTTCAGTAGGGAAAAAGGGCTTTAGTAAGTTAATGTTGAGGAAGAATATAGAGCACGTAAGCAAAGCTGTTACTTTTCTTTCTATTTCAGAGTGCTCGTCTAAGGGCTGCTGGGTTTGGAAAAGACTTCAAAGAAAACCCCAATCTCAGGGATAACTGGACAGATGCAGAAGGCTATTACCGTAAGTTGTTTATCGATAAGGACAGAATGAGTGCTGAGTGGAGAAGATCCTCATGTATAAAAGTATTGAAATGTTGTTCTAATGTAGATGTATCCCAGAGCCCTCTCCAAGTGTGTAATGTAATGAATGGGTGAAATTAGCATGCAGCTTTTAAACTCAGTTTAGAAATGACTCCAGGGTTAGAGAATCACCCTTTCTTCCCATGATTTCCGCAAAGTTAGGTGATTCAAAACATTGTACACCATGAAAATAATGGACTTTGCTATTTACCCTAATATTTTGTAATGATAGAGAATGGGGTTTTTTTCATTAAAAGTTCCATTACGTTTATCCCTCATAACTTGAACTTGCTTGGTTTTATCCCTCAGGTGTTAATATAGGTGAAGTTCTAGATAAACGTTACAATGTCTATGGTTACACTGGTCAGGGAGTCTTCAGTAACGTAGTGCGAGCCAGGGACATGGCCAGAGCAAACCAAGAAGTAGCCGTGAAAATCATCAGGAACAATGAACTTATGTAAGTAATGTTTTTGTTTGATGGTAATAAAGCATGTGGAACAGTTGGAAGTCTTTCATTATGTGATTTGCGTCTCCCTTTATTTCAAGTGAAGTAACAGATCACAGCTGTGATTCCTGCCTTTTCTGCTAATATGAGCCAGATAATGGGAAGCGCTTGAGGACTATGTATCCACACTTCTTTACAGCTATCACAGGAAGAAGGGTACTTGCATTTTCATCAGGCACTTTCTCATTTGCAAAACTGCAGGGAACAGTGATAGCAAGAAACAAGGTTATAGCTAATTATGAACCCTACATTTTTTGAGATGGGAGTTGCGGACTGTAAAAATTTCATTTCAATGGACCAAATCCATTTGGCAGGGTATGGGTTGGATCCCAGTCAATCATCTGCAACTTACAATAAGACCTCCATATATTTAATTATTTTTGTGTATTCTCATATATTTGTATATATGCATATTATGTTTGTATGTTTGAATATATATAAGACATGTAAAAAGAGATGGGACTCTCACCGATGAAATACAAAAAAGAAGAGGTCTTTCAGAATGAGTGAACATTAACAAATACGATCTTTTAAACTGTTATTTGAGGACTTGTCTACAATACTCATTTTCACTATCTGCTGCAATATTTATATGCTCATTTATTATGTCCTTTTCTGTTAAAGACAACTTAAATGAAAATATTTTCCATGCATTTTGCCTTGAAAGTTTTAAAAGTTGTCTTAACTGTGTGTGTAAGTGGGTTGGTTTTAGTTATATGAATAAGTATCTAGACAAGTTTTAAAGGCAAAAGGGGTAAGCTATTTTATTTTGGTGTGTAGGTAATAAGCTTGGATGTGTAACTGAATCTATAGTCAGTTCCATTTAAATCTTCTTTTAATAATGATGTGTGTGGTGAAGTACTTCTTTAAAAAGTAAACTTCTCAAGTGAGTGCTGTTTGAAATCTGTCATATTACAGGACGAAATCCAGTTTTAGCTTTACATGCAACTGAGACTGAGGAGGAAAGGATAAGTAGGTTACAAAAGTACAGTGAAGAACCAAGAATTAAACTTACCCAGTGTGTAGTCACTGACAGTCACTGGTTTTTCTAGCCGTGGTACATTAAGTAATGACAAGACACTTCTCATTCCTGTAAAATTATAACCACACAAGTGAATGTCTAGATTTAATAAAATACTAGAATTTAACTGATTTTGTTTTATAATTGCATTTTTCTGCTTTCAGGCAAAAAACTGGCCTAAAAGAACTGGAATTTTTAAAGAAGCTCAATGATGCTGATCCTGATGACAAGTTTCATTGTCTACGGTTGTTTAGGCATTTCTACCACAAACAACATCTCTGTCTGGTATTTGAGCCACTCAGGTAAGATGACCAGTGTCTGGGGTTCTTTGTGAAAGGTAAAGTACTATTGAGTGTTCCTTACCTTTCTGGGTTTGGCTGTTGTTTGGATACCTTGTTCTAGTTCAAGATTCAAGAATGCAAGGAACTTGGAAACAAAAAAAAATTGTCTCCAGGCACAAATTCACAGACTACTGAACTATTTCTGATTTACTTTTAGCATTGTTCTGAATTTTCTGCCTGGAAAATATTTGAAACAAGATAATGTATGGTTCATATGGTGGTTATATAATGATGGTTCATATCACTAGTACTGCTTTTAATGATTTTTTGTGTATGACAGTATTTTTATTATTTTCATAATTCTTCATTTTAAGGGTTTGTATTAAGAATGCATTCCCAGAGAGATTCAGGAAATGCTGTATATTCTGTGAAGAGTACATATATAATAACGGTCTAAGGAAGAAAATGGTTATAGTGGTTCTTTGCATGCTCACTTTCTGTTCAAGTAGTTAACCTCTGTGACAGGTTGATTGTAGATATTTTTTATGGTAGATCCAGATATATTAATTGCCTTTGTCCCCATTATCCTAAGTTTTCTGTCTATGTCATATTTTAATTTTTGCCATATTTGGGGTGAAGATAAGTTATATACTGAAATAACACAAATTTTGTGTAATTACTCTTATATATCATCATTAAGCCATAGAACAAATTATTGTCTTGTGGTGCACTGTCTCTTGATAACACACTTGTACCTTATTTATGTCCAATTTTGTTTTTGTCCTGAAGTTTAGAAGGCCAGTATAGGTTTTTTTGTTAAGCTTTTTCCAATTCTTTCTTTCCCCCTTGCCCTTAACAGCATGAATTTACGAGAGGTGTTGAAGAAGTACGGGAAAGATGTTGGACTCCATATTAAAGCTGTGCGTTCCTACAGCCAGCAATTGTTCCTGGCTTTAAAACTTCTTAAAAGATGCAATATCCTACATGCAGATATTAAACCAGATAATATTTTGGTAAGTAACAAATAATTAAAACTTTTTTTGCATGGCCTATAGTGTAAAATAAAGTATTTGAAATTCATATCATTCTGTTAATTTAGGTAAAGTGAAATTTACTGATAATGTTAAGGCTTCACACTTTAATTTAACTTGTTTTTCAAACAAACGTGCATGCACTTCTATCTTTATAGAAAGCAGATTTTCCAAAGTAAGACAATGTCTTACAGGAGAAATATTTGTAATTTTCCCATCAATAGTTGAAAGAGGTTTTTGCTTTCTCCAAAATGGAAGTAGATTGTTTGAGTCTGGATGGAGATTTTGTTTATGTGAGTGAGGTAATGGGGAAAGGTCCTTAATGCCTCTTTTCTCACAGGGCATGAGAGCTACATCAGAGGAATCCAGTGGTTTCCTTTGGTTTTTTTGGACGTCATCCCTGTGACAAACTCAGATTTTTAATTTATCTAAAATGTTCTCTTATTACTATCTCAGCAGTAAAATTTACTGTGTAAGCATGAGATATGAATAATATGCTGTTTTATAAGTGGTACTCTGGATACTGGAGTTGCAAGACTAAATTCATAAAATTTAAGTATCTGGAATGAAATCTTTTGTTATGGGAAAAGTACATGAAGCTGACTTTTTTGTATTTTGTAGAATCTGAAGACATTAACTGTCACTTTCAGTTTGGGCAAGTTTTACAATTGTCTTAGAATACAGAGAGGAAGGAACTTCCAATTTAAAGGCTGAATGTTTTTCCTATCTCTGACTTAAATGTGTTGTCACTTTTACAGTGCTATTATCAATTCTGTCCACAAATAGTGCTAATAGCTATTTATGTTAAACTTTCAGGTGAATGAGTCTAAAACGATACTAAAGCTTTGTGATTTCGGATCAGCTTCACATGTCGCAGATAACGACATCACACCCTATCTAGTTAGTAGATTTTATCGAGCTCCAGAAATCAGTAAGTACATTTTGGAATAGCTACATCTATCACATACGAGGAAATGCCATTATTAGGAGATGAAAAATTTTCTTTCATTTATTCTCTAGTCTTAACAAAACATGACTCTGGAAATATGATGGCTGTCAAAATTTCAGACTTTTGAGAGCATGTCCATGTGACTCTTCATGTATGTTGGTGATCAGCTTAGTGAGAAGTCATTCTGATGGGTTGTAGTTTTCTTAATTTAGAGGTGTTGTTCCGACTTTTTGGTTTTTTCTTATTTAATGCTGATCAGTTTAGGTGTTAGGTAAAAACCTCCCTTTCTAAAATAGGGGTACTTTAAAAGCTAAAAGGTTTATATCCTTGTTTTACAGTAACTTTATTCCTAAGAGGAGTAGCACCAATATAGTTTACAAATCAGAATTTTTTTCATCTGTCTACTTTTGTGATACTGTATCAAAGTCTATCTTTATGGAATTAACTGGAATTGCTCTGTTTCAGTTATAGGAAAAATCTATGACTATGGTATAGATATGTGGTCTGTAGGCTGCACATTATATGAGCTTTATACAGGAAAAATACTGTTTCCTGGCAAAACCAATAATCATATGTTGAAACTTGCCATGGATCTCAAAGGAAAGATGCCAAACAAGGTAAGGAAAACAAATACTTACTATCTGAAATTGCTATAATGAACAGTAGAACATACGTTCTTTGATCTCCTGGAATTCTGTTTCTTATCATATACATCTTTTCTTAACAGTAGGTAAGTACTAGACTTTGCTGTGACTGTGTAATTTATACTGATTTAAAATCTTATGAGGTGAAAGTATACAGCTTCTTTTTCATAGACTAAGTATAAAGTGAAAGCAGAAACCTTCTAAGCACTGACCTGAAAAAAAAAGCGTAAGTCAATGAAAGATACTGTGTCCTTTTTCAAAGGGTTTGAACTGTATCTTTGTATTCAATCTCAACATTTCTTCCTGTCCTTTTGATACCTTTTTTTATTAGTATTAAATTATTCATGTTGCAATAAATTAGTAGACATTGATGTTAAATGTGAAGTTTGTAAGACACAGAGAAGTTGCCTGAAACTCTTGCCTCTTCCTCATTTTCCAGATGATTCGAAAAGGTGTGTTCAAAGATCAGCACTTTGATCAAAATCTCAACTTTATGTATATAGAAGTAGATAAAGTAACGGAAAGGGTAAGTCCTCAATGTGTTGACTAACCCATGACTTTTCTCCAAGTTTTCCTACTATATGGTCCTTCAAATGTACTGTGGCATCCTAATTAAAAACAAGATTTTATAAGCTATTAAAATGTCCTTATGCAGCAGTATGGACAGATTACATAGTTTCATAATGGCAAATGAGATTTTTTTTCCTGGGATGTAGGAACACAAGAGAAATCTAAGTTTAATCTAGTAAATATACAGGATGTCTCCACATAATCTTTCCTTAAATTACTAATAAAATAAATTCTGCCTTCATTTTGTAGAAGGATGTTCAACTTCAGTACAATGTGGTTATATTGTGTAATGTCACTATTAATTTTGGTATAATTGTGACATATAATATTTAAGAAGAATCACAAAATAGTGGTCAGATATGGGAACTTTTCATGTGGACTTCCATGTTCTCATTTATCTGGGATGTTAGGTTCATGTGTGAACCTGTGTTGGTGGCTTCCCCCCGGCAGTGTTTTTTCCACTCTTCTCCCTGCCACATGATGATTTTATGAGGCCATATGGGGCAAGGGTGTTGCTGCTCAGATACACGAGAACCCTGCAGAAAAGCAGCTGCTGAAACTCTGCAAAAGGGATGGATGGGGGTCTGTGCGTTACTTCTGTTCTACAAGGCTTCCGTTTTTGTGTTTGTAGGAGAAAGTTACTGTTATGAGCACCATTAATCCAACCAAGGACCTATTAGCAGACTTGATCGGGTGCCAACGACTCCCTGAAGACCAGCGTAAAAAAGTGCACCAGCTAAAGGACTTGTTGGACCAGATTCTAATGCTAGACCCAGCTAAACGGATTAGCATCAACCAGGCTCTACAGCATGCCTTCATCCAGGAGAAAATTTAAACCAGATGAAGAAGTTCAAAGGGTTTGATTAATTAAGATACAAAGACTGAAGAAATTTCACAGCAGTTATTAATGTATATAAACATAAATATTTCCCCTGCAAAGTTGAGGATGAAATGATACATTTGAATTAACATCAAGCTGATATTTCTTTTAGAAATGTTAGAGTAATTCTGTTTTGTGTCTTATGTGAAAATTTTCACTGTAGAACTGTTTTAATTGCCAAGACTGCACAAAAGTACAGTGCTAATGTATATGGTTGCAGTTCGTATATATTATAAAAAGAAAAAAGCATCTGTTATAAAAAAAAAGAAAGAAAAAAAAAAGAGAGCAGTAATACTGGGTGGTTGATTTGTTTTTAGCAGACTTGGCTTCATTTTTGTCTTTACAAAATGGCCAGCATAAATGCTGTTTATATTCACATTTTCCTAGGTGTGTGTGTGCAGGCCACAGCAGCATGCCCTTGGTGTAGTCAGTGCCGAAGGGGGTCTGTTCCTTCTTGAGCCTGCCCGCAGGGATGGTCTCCTCTTTTAAAGCAGGTTGTGTACAACTTTCAGTACACTGAAGGTAAGCTAACCCATCAACATCACCGGTGTTTAAGCTGTTATTTTACTGGAACAACTGACAAATGAGAGACAATAGCATTGTGGCAGAATTCCCTGCATGTTTGAGAAATGATCTTGTTTTATTTTCTGGCATTGCAACCGTGGCATAGTTACAACTTCTGTTATGTTCATCACATTTAAAACTGGGAGAGAGCGCACTTGATGGATAGAGCGCCTTCAGTGTACTGTTTCTTATTACTTTAATTTTTTTAATCAACTTGCTATAGACTTTGTATACATTTTGTTAAATACAGTTCACTATGACATAGAACCAATACTTACAGAAGAGTTTTCATTTAGTAATTACATATGTTGGGATCTCATTCAAAAGACCTTATATCTAAAGGATAGATAACATAATGAAATTTTTAACTATTTGTATGTCATTTTGAAAGTGTACTGCTTTATGCTAAAAGTGTTTCATTTGTTCATTGTTTTCATTATTTGTGATCATGTTGTCTTTCAATACAGGCATAAACCTTCCACTCTTGAACAAAGCAGCTGCTTTTTAAAAGCGGTAATTGCTTCTTTACCTTTTATTTCTTTTGTAAATGAAGCTTTTCTTTAAGAAATGTGACTTTAAAGTGTTGTCTCTTGCATAAAACAGTTGACACTTACTTATTGTAAAGTGAAGATTGTTCTGCTGCATGTAAAGTGGACCATGCAGATTTCTGTATGTTTTCAGTATGCATCATTAGATAATAAAGTCTTTTGTGAACAAGGCATTTGTAGCCATTTTTAAAAGAATCTGTCTTCAGTGATGGTAAATCAGGTAATTTGTAAGACCCACCCCTGCATTTCCTATTAATCATTTAATTAAAAGGATTATTAAATGTTACGATCTTGGGGAGAGCTATAGGCTATGTTAATTGGATATATAATTATCACTGCTTAAAAACAAAGCAAAAAACCCTACAGATACTGTCTGTCTGCTTTCATTGTAATGAAATTATTCCTGTAGAACATGGGATTAAATTCAGGCTTTAACTAATGTTTGTGCTGTTTTTCTCACTTTTCCTTTTGATGGTGCTGAAAGAGAAAAAAGGAAAGCGAGTCACAGGCCACTCAACGCCTACTCCATGGGTCTGATTTGCTGAGACACCAACTTCACCTTCCTAACAAGGTTATTTCTGACAGCATGTGTAGATAAACATTTAGCTACAAGTTAAAAGAGCTTGAGACAATTGAGTTGGTTATACAGGGTGAGGAAAACAGAAGCAACTTTTCCAGGTCCCTACTGCTGTTTTAATGTTCTCTTTGACAATATTAAGTTCAGCTGTTCATTTTTTATTAATATACTCTGACAGGCTGTGAAAACCCCACTGGTTTCACATACTTTATAATCTTTGAACTAAGAAGGATTTTTGTATCCATCTAGGTACATAATGGCAACAATCATGCACTCTTAGTGCACTCAGGAATGAGGAAAAATGCCACAAAGCAGGTCATTCTGCTGGTGGGGAATACCCCACCAAGGAGATGTAATGAGCTACGAAAACAAGCAGGAGATGGGTGGCTTTGTATGCCTATTTGGAACCTTCAACCTGTCTCTTCTCAGTTTATATTGTAAAATTCCTAATAAAAACCCATCTTTCCCTATTTCCACGTATTTAAGGTATCTTTTCATACAGGAAATGAAAAAGTTAGTTTTCACGTTTGGTGAAACACTAGTTGCTTGCTAGTTTAAATACAGAAAGTGTAACTTGGCACTTTTACAACATAGGCAGCACTTCTGAGGGCACTTTTACACAGTTGTAGTAATACCTTATTCTTTCTGTTGCTTTGTACTTTATTCTTAAAATAGGAATGTGAAACAATGAAATGAGTTGGTGATGCAGAAACAAAGCAGTAGAAAAGATGCCCCTAAATGCCTGCAGAACTGTTTTAAGCTATTCTGGAGAAGCATAAAGTTGCTCGTTTACTTGTTCTTTGTGTTGTAGGTGCAGCTCAAAAGAAGATGAAGGCTACCAGAAGACATGAACAAAGGTTTCTGTCCTATAAAAGATATGAAAAATACTCTTCATCTAGTTCTGTCTTAATCTTTTAGTTTCCAGCATTTCAGTTTAGAATTGATTAACACTGCTGCATTACTGATAATTCCTGAAACATACTTGCTGTATTAAAATATATTACATAGATTGTTCCATTTCTGTTTGAAAAGATTTTTTAAAATTGTAATTAAATGTAGGCAAATAGCATTACGCTTTAAATGTAGTTTTCATAATGAGCAGTACAAAATCTGTGACATGTAGGAATAGAACCTGGCCAGTCTATTTGGTTAAAATAAATGTATTAACTAGTAAATATTTAAGCAGATGATGCACTTTTCCCTTTAACTTCACTAGCTTCATTATTTATTTTAATTCTGTCAGACTTAGTTGTTGATACAGAAAATAGCTGTTAACTGTTATTAAGGGGCTATTTTCAACAAGTGGATTTCAGTCCCCTATCCAGCTGATACTTCTTATTGGCAACAGTAGAAAAATCTGGAGTTCAGGCTTCAAAAACCTCTGGAACTGAGGACTTTTTGACACTGTTAAAGACCCTTTCCAGTTTTGGGCAATACCTGTCCCTGTAGCCTGAGGTTTCTGAGGAGAGTAGCTGTGGCTGCCACTACAGCTGAATTCTCATGGCTGTGGTTGGGTGCAAACAGAACAGCTGTGCAACAGAGTGAATCATTTCTCAGCTGATCTAAGAGGGAGAATAACTTATCTTTTCCTCCTGAACAAAAAGATTTAATTTATATCTTTGCTAGAGGTCCTACATACAGAAAGTTTGGCTAAATCTACTGTGCTGATTTCTGTTTCCTTCTCCCTCATAGTGACAAGGAGCTTCACATTTAACATACTCAGTTTTCAAAGCCTTCAGAAAAAACAAGATTCCAGCCCTGTGGAGTTAGAATGTGTTTTTATTACCTTGGTGTATACTACTTAGTTTAAAAATTAATTACTATTCAAGAGTTTTTAATAGAAGATAACAATTCCTTTAAAACCTTTTTAATAATACTTTATCTCCATACATAGGGTAAGTGGCATTAAACCTCTGAAGAACCTTTATGTGTATATTGACCCCCACACAGAAGGCAGACCAGACTGTGATACTGCTGGAGATAGAGGGATCTTCTACAGCATGTGTACAATTGTAATGTGAGTGGAGGATCTTGAGAAGTGGCAGCTGCTTGAAATTAATAAACTATGCTTAAAATTTGCTTGCATCCTGTCTTCTGTTATGCTTACACATGCTACTGCAAAGCTGTGAAATGTTTGAACTATTTTTAAATGCACTAAAAATACAGTTCTTTGAATGGGGTTTTCTGCTTAGGTATCAGAGGCATTAGACTATCTCTGAGAGAAGTCTTCCAGGATATGTAAAATGGAGTTTTATTAAGTTGCCTCTTCCCTGGTTTTGGAAGCCCCCTCAGCACCAAAGATTTCATGGGAATTCACTTTAATTTTCACTGTGCCTTTTTGATCTTTTATAGTGAGGCATTAACCTATATTTAGTTGGGATGAAAGAATTGCATTGTATTGCAGTGAAGAGAAGTTGTGTATACTTACAGATTAATCTTTATAAGAGAAAAAAATAGATTGGGAGTAGCAGCATGGTGAAGGGGGAGGGAATGTGTGTTTTCATGTATTCTAAATTATGTATCACGTTATTAAGTATATTTGTGTGTGGGTACAGAAGGGAGACTACCAAATTGTCTTCTAGACTTCCATGTCTTGTTTAAGTACTTAGTTTTGTTCATCTAACTAAAACTTAATTAAAACCTGTGACAATACTTTAAATGGAAGACTTTGCCCTTTCTTCCACCTATTGAATTCTTCATTGTCTTAATTACTTCCTCATAAACACTGATTTTGATGATTATGGCCCAGATCGTTCTATAAAACAGGTATGAACTAATTATGTATAAAATAATGAAAACACATGAATATTTACAAAGATTTGGCATTTGGTTTAGGTTAATGTGAAATAATTTGAAGCTTCTTAGGGACAGGTATAAACAAATAGCCCATAACTGATAGAGTAACTGTTGATGGTTCAGTCTCAGAAGTGATTTTTTTAAGTGAGAGTGCAACAAAGGTGTCTTTGTGTTCTTGTGGAAAGAAACTTGGAGGGGGTCACTGCGATAACTGAAATACACCCTATTTAAAGAATGGGACTGATGGTAGCTAACAAGACATAAATATAGCAAGTCTGCACAGCTTGAAAAAGAAAGGAGTTGATAACAAAGGTTACGTGGCACAAGAAGGCAGAGAAGAAAGCACTCTTGATTTCCAGTAACATGTCAAAACCCTAATTCTGTATTGTTACAGGAAATGGATCTTTTCATAGAGTCAGTGAAGCTTTGACATGTGCTTCAAGACTTTGAAAGCCAATTTAAACCTGCAGCTACAATAGGCTCCCCTTTGGAGAGGCAGATCTGTCACAGAATCTAACACAGTATCAGGCAGAAGTACGATTTTTTTAGAGGATGCAGGTGAATTTCTTCATTGGTGAAAAGACAGGTAACTACCTTCTGTCTAAGCAGGAAAAAGGGTATTTAAAATAGTCTGGGTTTGACATTCTGCATATTCACTTTTCAAACAGCTCTTTACCACCAATTGCAAAACTCCCTGCGTAAAGGGGACAGCTCAGACATACTACAAATC
Source organism: Origma solitaria (assembly GCA_013397895.1). Classification (NCBI taxonomy): domain Eukaryota; kingdom Metazoa; phylum Chordata; class Aves; order Passeriformes; family Acanthizidae; genus Origma; species Origma solitaria. The sequence continues at coordinate 361,207 of VZRL01001708.1, read as the reverse complement.
TTTCTTCTATGTTTAAACAAGGCTCATCCTAAAAATGTTATCCAGATGAGGTACTCCATGTAGAAAAACCTGACATTTGGGCTGCTGCTTTTCCAAGGGAAAGAACAAGGTTTTGCTTAACTAAAGCCAAGCTGACCTACCATGATTATTTGTGTATCTACTAGACAACTAGAAAGGCAACACACAGAATTCTGTAAATTTCATAAAATTTAGTCTGGTTTTAATACTCAGACAGATTAAGCCAGCTGGGTTAATCTGGTACAGGTGCCATTCCTGAATGAAGATGCTGCATCGTGGCTGAATGTGAGGACTTGCCTGCAATCACTCTTCCTTTCCGTGACTCCTTCACACAGGATAGTGAGAATTTGGTCCCTCTTTCTGTGAGTTCTTAGGTTAAATCTGAAATGCACAGAATGCCTATCCCTTTCCTTCCCCTAGGAGGCTTATATACACCTGGCAGAGCAAATTTAGGCATAGAGGTCCCTTCCTCTTTTACAGAGAACATCCTGCACTCTCTGACAGGGTAGGAAATGTACCCCAGCTTGGTATCCCAGCTTGACCCAAATTGCTCTGTAGCTCATTAAAGCTAATATACTAAGTACATTCCTATTTGCAAGTAATTTGCAATCTATGTTTGTAAAGACTTAATAAAAATCTCAGCTATGCATACATGAAAATCCCAAATATGCCTAGATCAAAATCCCTCTCTTTTTGAGGTTTTTCTTCTTTAAAAATAATCCAGAACTCCTCATTCCCTGTAGTAAACTACAGAGTATTTGAATATATGCAATTGAGAGCAATTTAGGACATCTCACAGAAGATCGGCTGCAAAGACTGAAACTAATGCCATGTAACTGACTTCCAAATTTGTTCTGGACTCCCGTGAGAAGGTGCACACCCCCTTTAGCTTCTCATGCTCCTAGGGCTGGGTGTGGGGGGAGGCTGAGGATGCTTTCTGTACTGTTCCTACTCAATTCACAACATTTATGTGCTTATGATTTTCTAGTACACTGTGAACAGAACAAAGCAAGCACATAAACCAAGACATCAAAACACAACAAACTACTGGCAACATCACGGCTTCCCTCCTGCTTCCCAGCTGACCCTCCATGAGAGAAATTTGACTGTGGCAAAGCACAGTCTTGTGCAGAGTATGTGCTGTAATGTTATGAATTAAAAGCTATCCAAACTTCCATAACACAGCTAGATGCCAGGCAAAATAAATTAATCAAAATCATAAACCACAATCTGGTTTTAAAAACCAAAACCCAAAACCTCTGGTTTTGGACTAAAAACCATTGTTCTAGCTCCAGTCTCATTTTTCCCATAACTATGAGCAGTCCGGTGCCCTGTGATGAATGCCCTGTGATAAGATACTGGCCAGAGGAAAATAGGGCATTATCACTGTGTTTATCTGCAATAGGAATGGTGAAAGGAAATTAAGCTGGAAAGGCACAAGGGAAACTCTGATTTGGTTTAAGCTGATTTTGAATGCAGGAACTTAAAAAATTTTAGTGGTTTCTTGGTTTAATATCCATCACAGAGGTAAAATATTATTTGCCTTTGCTGAGTACTGCATAAGCCACTGGACTTCCACAGGGTTTTATGGAGTAGGGAAAGGGAGAGTGGCAGAAACCTCCATCCCAGTTTCTAGCTGACTCCCAGCAGAGACAATCAAGCATATTTTCATTGCTTTCCTGATTTACTATAGAAACAGATGGCACAACTGTTACAAGAATGTCTTGTAACAGGAGATGTAATAGCAGAGAGATTCTTCCTACATCTTTTGAAATGCAGAGTTTACAAAAAACCTGCAAGCGCATATTAAAAAGAAAAAACTTTTGAAAACTTAGTCATGCCCTCTCTGCTAGCTACAGCACCTAGTAACAAAACTTGGAAGATTCCCCTCTCCATCTCATTAGTATCACCTTTCTCTATGTTTTCCAACAAGTGAAAAGGGAGAGCACATTCTCAGAGACTAAGAACTACAAGGGAAGTGGAGGGTTTGGGAAAGGGAAGTGTTTAATAGAGGGGGTTTTGGGGTTCTTACAGAATTTGTTTTTCCTTGATGGGTAGATTTGCAAGAACTAAATTTAAAACAAACCTATTTAAGGTTTGCAAAAAAGTTAATCATTATTGAAATGGTTCTGAGGTAACAATTTTAAAGCAATGTCAGTTCTTTGGGTATCCAATTTCAGCATGGCTGGACATTAATTTAATTGGTAGTAGAATCATCAAAAGAAAATAGAGCAGTAGTAGTATGAGAGGAACAGTGCTCCTCTGCATTCAAATTCATCCTTTTGATTATGAACAATCCAGCTCATGATTGTTAAAACTTGGTGTTTTATAAAATAATGCTTTGTTCTGACATCCAACTCATTTACAAACACAATCAGCAAAAGCAGCAGCAGAAAATTCTGTGTGCTTTTCCAGTAAAAAATATATATGAAGATACACGCCATTACCACACTTGGATTGTTTAGCAGGGCCTGTTGTGAAATGCAGGGTGTAATTGTTTTAAACTGAGGGGGAGAACAAGTTCAGACTGGATATAAGAACAAAGTCTTCTACAATGAGGGTGATGAAACACTGGAACAAGTTGCCCAGAGATGTGGGGAATGCCCTATCCCTGAAAAATTCAAGGTGATCTTAGGTGGGGCTCTGAGCAACCTGTTCTAGTTAAAGATGTTCCTTCTCATTGCAGGGAGATTGGAACTATATAATCCTTAAAGGTCATTTCCAGCCCAAACTGTTCTGTAATTCCTGCAGATCCCAGTCTGTGCCCTCTCACTTTGATAACCTGCTGACTGCCGCTTAGTTGAGTGTTGAGCCAATTCTACAACCCTACAACTGTGGTTTAATCTAGATCCCATTTCCTGGAATTGTTTATTGCAGCTGCACGGCAGAATAGTACAAAAACCTTACTGAACTTACATGCCATTCACTGCTGTCTACTTACACACCAAGCAGATCACACTGAAGAAGGAAATTAGATTGGTTTGACACTGTTTGTCCTTGACAAAATGTTATGGTCTATTTCTGCAGAATAGGGACGAGATTTCCAAGAAATTCTCTCCACTAGTTTTGTGTACTTACCTGTGTCTTCTTTTACTTCTTTTACAATGGTAGATCTTGATTAAAAAAATCCAGCATTCTGTACTTGTATAACAATAGAATTATAAAGTCACACATTTTTAAAAGATCAGGACTAATGAACAATATAGTCAGAAGTTGGCTTCTGTTGCTCAGATGCTTTTTAAAAAAAAGTTTTAAAATATTGCAGTCATCACTTTAAATGTCAAAAAGAAATAGAACAATCTTCTGCAGTGCTGTGAGACAGCAGAAATACCCCTTCAATGCAAATTGTAGCAGCTTAGAAATAGTTCTGTTGTCTTCTTTTAGGTATGTTGTTGCAAATTCCATGGAGTTTCTGTAAGGACTTTGATTCTTTTTTTTTAAATCTATGCAAATCTTTTACAGATTTTTAAATTAACATTCATATGAATAGGTAAAGAATTCCTTATTTCTAGAAGGATAAGATACTTATTTCTATAAGTAGTATAAAAGTTATACTACTTTTGTCTAAAATACCAGGTAAAATACATTTGCAATAGATATTTTACTGTCTGAAAAATATGAAACTCTACAGATCCCTAAACGTTAATTAAAGTGAACACATTTCATATCCCTCCTTCTCATGAGATATACAAACTGGAGATATCATTATTTGTGTATACATTTAGGGAAAACAAGGTGATTATTCAACGTTCAGGTTGAACTTCTCAATCTGCATAAACATTTCCTATGGATTAGAATACATGGTGCACAAGAAATGTTGTTTGAATTTGAAAGTACTGATGTGGTTCTTGCAGTTCTAGGGTCTTAACTAAACTGGAAGAGAAAGCCCAGTACCAATAAAAGACAACCAACCAGGCAAAAACCTCCCTTCCTGCTGTATCCTACTTGCTCAGAGCAATTTTACCTTCATTTGCTTTCTTCCAGGCATAAAACATTCATTCTTTGTTGATATTTTGAGTTAGCTAAGGTAAAGAAAATTTTGTTCAAATATCAGGAATGTGTTTCAGAATAAGCACAAGGAATATGAAATAAAACAGGATACCTAATTTATTTGGCCAACAAAGTTCACCTCTGTTATGCTACACAGATGTTCGGGTGACCTCAAATTTAGCAAAAGGTCCACAAGAGTCCTGTAAAAAGAAAAATCCAGTTTGTGCATGTGAAAACACTTCTCAGAAATTATCAACTTGGCTTTTTCCTTTGATCTTTTACTAGAAAGTTTTAACCTGCTTGTTGGAGGTTGAGGGCGGCGGGGTGGGGGGAAGTGGAATTTTTACCATTCCGTTGCCAGGTAACTAACGATCGGTACTCAGGGGCCATTTACTCTCACAAAAGAGACAAAGACGTTCTGGTTGGGCAGAGACGAGAACAAGAGATTTGGGAACTTGATAAGGGCACTCACTCCTCGCCGGGTTCGGAGGAGAGAGGAGTGGGAAAAACATGGCTGTCTGCTTTTTTGGCTGCGACTGCAGGAAGAGAAGCCTGGCTCTGCACTAGCTTTTCTCTACCTGGTGAGTGAGTTTCTCAGGGCATGGGATTCCAATCCTCTCTTCCCCTCTGGGAGGGTACATCTCCCAGCTGCGCTGCAGCGGAACGGGACCCCCGCCTGCTGCTGCCGCCCTGCGCCCTGCCTGCCACCACCCCGCGCCCTGCCTGCTGCCGCCCCGCACTCTGCCTGCCCTAACTGCAGTGTTTCCTGCCGCCTCCTCTGCTGGCTGGCCCAGGTGTGCTGACCAGGCCGCTCCATCTCCCGGCTCTGGGCTCTCTGCTGCACCCCCTCCATCTGCGCTCCACCCTGCTCCAGCCCGTCTGCCATCACACGCGACACAGATCCAACCTCACGCCACAGCGCCATCTGCAGCTCCCCGGGAGTCATCGCACCTGCCCTGCTGGGCTGGGAGCCCAACAGCGCCCCTGCTGGCCGTGACCGTGACTGCACCAAACGGGAAAGTGCCTGGCAGCCCAGGGACATCTGACACCGAGTTTTTGGTTTTGTTTACTGTTTTTTACCTTGTTTACTGTTTTTGTTACTGATTGTTTACCTCATTATAGATACTAGTAAAAAACTCTTATTCCTTTTCCCATACCTTTGCCTGAGAGCCCTTGATTCTAAAGTTATAACAATTTGGAGGGAGCGGGGTTCACATTCTCTGTTCTAAGGAAGGTTCCCACCTTCCTTAGCAGATACCTGTCTATCAAACGAAGACACTGCTACAAGCATGTAACTTACTTTCAGTGAGCTGAACTTGGCCTTTAACAGACCTCAGGTGTTGGGCCTGCATGAACAAGATGGGGATTTTAAGTAGGGAACAAGGGTTTGGGTTTGCTTCCCCCCACCCATGTTTAACATATTGCATTCTAGACCTCCACCTACTTATGGCTAAAATGTATTAATATTGATTGATATTGATAGTACATATATGCTATAGGCAGAGTGCATTTTAATGTTAGCTCACTTGCAAATCAAAGAAACATAATCTTCAAAGAAAATCTTGCAAATGGAAACATTTTTCCTGATTTCTACAAGATTATATAACATGCATAATTGAGAGTATCCAGGAAACCTTGTAGATGCAAGGAAACCTTTTAAGAATGACTATAAGTTTGAGATTTTCATCATAAACTCTAACTCATTTGAAAACCCTTTAAGTCCCTGCTCAGATCAGAGATCTCTCACATTACCTTCACGGAAGTGTTCATGTCCAGCTGGAAAAAGGGAAAGGCATTTCAACACAGCAGAGACATTATGGAATATTTACTGTAAATTCAGTGTTAGAAACAAAAGCTGGCTTCATGATGCACCCTGAAAATACTGAGTATATCACTTCTATGCAAAGTTTTGTGGGTTCTGACAGACTTTGGATTTCTAACTGTTGGGCTCAAATGTGCTTTTAGTCAAACAGGTGTTATATTAGCAGTAACTATAACAAATATAATCCCTGAATGCTGCAGGTCTAATCAGTGTAAGCTTAGTACGCCTTATTTTCTGAAATTCGCTGCGGGTATCTTGCCCCTGGAATTGGTGTGCTCTATTTGATTGGTTACCTGTGATTCTATGCAAACACAGAGGCAGATATTAGGTGTGCCAAGCAGGACATGAATCCTATTGTACATTGCACCCCCTTTAGGAAAATGGGCACCACCTAGCAGTGATACCTTGGAAGAGAATACTAATGTAATTCTCACAATTATAATAGATAAAATTAAGAAGTGATTTATTTCAGAAGAAATTATCTAAAGTTGCTGCTTTGTTGTACGGAGTAAATAGAAATTGTCTTAAGAGATTCATCAGACTTCATTGTTCTTAATACCAGACACCTATAAAATGTGTATAAATTACTGAAAATGCTAATTTGAAACAAACATTTTGTGAACATAAAAGTTATGAACTAAGTGATCTGAGATGATGATTTAACTTTTCCAAAAGTTAACCAAAATCACACAGGGCTTCCATTTCCTAGAGGTAATGTTGATTTATTCTCATTACTCACAGAGAGCAGTGGTTTATCTCCAATTGCTGTAAGAAGTATGCTGGCATCTTCGGATCAAGAAATCCCTGTTTCTGCTATTTCATCCACCAACAGGTTATCAAGGGCTGCATTTTTGCTTAAGAAAAGCAAACACATCACACTTTTCCACAGAAAAGGGTCACATGAAGCAATTAATGGAAAAATACATTGGAGATAGACCCACAAAGCTCAAAACAAACATCTTTTGAGACGAATGTGAAGTCAAATGAAAGCTTTTTTGTAAGACTGTTGTATTTATAGGCCTCCCAGGAGCTACCTTCCCTCGCACTGAGGATGTTTCACTGAAAGAATAAGAATCACCACAACAGTAATTAAATACTTCTATTTATTTTTTTTTTATTAATACAGTATTTCTTTCCCCACAGATGAATAAAAAGAATCACTCATAAGATATTTATTAAAGAGCTATCAAAATAGGGTGCTATAGAATCAGCTGCTTCTTTTGGAAGACAATCTGCTTTAATATTATTCAGAAACATCACTGATGCCTACAGAATAATGAATCTTTTTTCCCCCAGCGTAAATATCCATAATGGATCCAAGGCACATAATAGTGTGTCAACTTTGTGAACCAGGTTTAACCCAGTACTCAGAACAGAAATATACCACATGAAAAGGTATAAGAATTATTATTTGAAGAGAAAGTTTATTAACAATGATTAGGCTACTGTCAGATGCTGAATTATTCTACTGGTGAAGATTAGAGTTTTGATTTTTTCTGGAAGAAGCTGACAATAGCATTTATACATTCATCAGACAACCACCTCTCTGTCAGGACTTCACACTCTCTACTGTTGACTGCATGGAGTTTCTCCTTTTCCATACTTCGCAACAGCTGCTTGGACACTGCCAAGGACTGGAGGAGAAAGAGGAGCATTAGGAAGGTAAATTTTCAATACTTTAATGCTTCAGGAAATAATACAAAACCCACACTGGAATCCTAATCCAACTGCACTAACATCACATCTCTTAGACTTTAGTCAACCTTTTCACTGGAAGTATTTATTGCATTTAATTCCCAAGACTGCTAATATGGTGAAGAAGGCTCATGGGAAGCAAACCAGGAGTCCACTAAGTGCTCATAATCAGAGTAGATGGGCGTAAGAAGTGAAACCCATTCAACTGTCGGCAGTGTCAAATGCAACCCACATTATCGTTAGTAATACCACTGTGACTTCAGTAGTTTTGCAAAACCTAAACTAGGAAGCAGGATCGCTGAGTTCAGCAAAAAATTAAAGCCACCCAGCATTACCTTGAGCACCCAGAGTGCACACAGTACAATTAATATTGCAGAATCAGTGGAAAGGATCTTAAATGTAAACAACTGCCAAAATAAAAACCTAACAGAACCACCCAAGGCACTCAGAGACACACTGCACAAGAGGATTAATCAGTTAATTTGTAAGGCTTTCAAGCCACTGCATCTCTGTGGACACTGCAGTCTTAGATGCAGACACAGAAGAAGAATGGGATCTGTTTTCCAGCAGCAGAGGACAGAGCTGTGCTTGAAGGAAAGCCTCATTATTTCAATTAAGGATGAAGTGAAACCAAGTGACAGGATAGGTTTGGCAAAAGAATTGGGAATGCTACAAGGGTTAGAAGGTGGAGAAAAATTTAAAATACTGACATTTTTCGGGAGGCTTGCATAAGCTTCTAATCTTGCCCAAACTTCCTTCTGGAAACTGCTGTCGGGGAAGACTTCAGTCACAAGTCCCTGGGCACAGGCTTCTGCTGCAGTCAGCTTTTTATTGAAAAGCAACATCTCACTTGCCTATGTAAAAAAAAGAATGTGTGATTCAACAAGACACAAGACTTGAGTAATCTGACAGAGAAGCTGCATGCTTCCATATCACATTCATTTGACTCTCTTGCTCGTTAATATCTGCCCTCTGAAAAGAATACAGAATCACAGAACAGATTTATTATTATCATTATTATTACTATTTTTATTAAGGACCTCCAGATACTGCCTACTTCAAAGCCCCTGCTCGAGCAGGGTACTCAGTCCCATCATCCAGGCCATAATGAAGAGGTTAAGTAAGTTTTACACCCAGTATCAACCCCAGGGCTTCATCACTAGGGACTGGCCTACAGTTCCTACTGTTCTATAGGAATGTACTGTCTTTTTGAGAAGAGCTCCAAGGTTGCAATGTGAAACTACCTCATCATAAATGTGTTTGCTCACTTCTGCAGTGACTCCAAGATTTCTAGAACATATACTGGCAGGCTGTGTCTCACTGAACAGACTACTCTTGATCCTTGGATGTCTAGGAAGCACTTGCTCTACTCTTCACAGATTTAAACCCTGCTCAAAAAAATACACTATATTAATACATGAAATATCAGATAAGTATTTAAAACTACCCAGATTTTTCCTGTGGGATTTTGAAAGAAGCAGAAATGATTTATGCTGTTCTGAGAAAACTTGGATACTGCTTCTTCATTTTCTTTTTTTTTTTTTTTTTTTTTTTTTTTTTTTTTTTTATTTTTTTTTTTAGTTACTATTATTCAGTTTCCTTATTTCTAGACTAGAGAGAGAAAATAAGAGTATGGACAGACCACACTTGTTCTCACAGTCAGAGGATACCAACAGACAAAGGTCAGATGACCCCATAGGCAGAGCAGACATTCTTACCTTGGCTAAGCCCATGATTTTTGGAAACAGGTAAGAGGAACATCCCTCTGGACTCTGCCCAAGCTGACTAAATGGGCTGTGAAAAGTAGCCTGGAAAAAAAAAAAAGGAACAAAATAAAGGAAACCTTACATCAGAGCATGCAATTAAAGTACTAGGATTTAATTTTCATTTTAAAGCTTCTTCTGAGACAGAATTCACCAAACACATCTGAACTGTTACCATAATAAGCTTCAAATGCCATCTGGTAACATTGCTTCATCCTCTCAATACATCCAAGAACTGATTTTGTGTAATTCCATTCCCTTATCCAACAACCTTATTCACGAAGTCGTACTATTTGAATACAGCACTTAGAGAAACTAAAGTGTATGTGCAAAATCTTTACAGAAAGGATGTTCTTGCACATCTGCCTTAAGAGTTATTAAATACATATTCCAAATAACATGTAGGCAAAAAGCATTTTTGCCTTTCTGACGGCACACCAAGTTTATTCTTCTCCTGAAAAATACAAATTACTGAATCCTCTTTGCCCAAATTTTAAGCAAATCTAAAAAGAGCCTGTGCCAGAAATGCAGCAAGGAGTCATACAAAATAATACCATAATTGCAAGTTAGAACTGAACAGTGAACAATCTGTTAGAACAGAGAACAATCAACTTTGAGAAGGCTTCAATAAACTTGAAGGTAACAGGAAAATTCTCAGGAAGGATAACCTAAGTGAAAGGCTAGGTTAGATCCTATAGAAATCCTCCAAGAACTGTTACCAAGGTTACAAGCCCCAGTGCAGGTAGGAAGGTACTAGCAGACTCTAAATAAAGAGCTTGTCACGGACTTTAAACACAGATGCATACAAAGAGAAAACTATGCCAGAAAATAAATATGAAACTAACATAAGTATGCAGAGACTTAAAAAAAAGAAAAAAGAAACACAAGGAAAAAATAAGATGCATTATATATACAACCAGTAAAAGGAAGTTTAAGTATGAATTTCAAGCCGTTGAAGAAAGGAGGATAATAATAACAGGACAAAATACTTCATGCTTATTTGGATTAAACTTCAACTAAATCTACACAAACATGAGCTGTAAGGAGATGTTATGCTGAGGGGAAGTGATTAGACTTCCAAATAATCTTAATAAAATAGAGAGGTATGAGTAAGAAGATACTGTTGAATACAGACAAGTTAAAGTTTGTCAGGAATAACTTGGTATGTAGCATGTGAGATACGATAGGGAAAACTGTTCTACTGGCAACTCTACAGTAAGGGATCCAGGTGTTAGATCAGATCACAAGTATGCAAATCAAACAACACAGTGGGATGTCACATCAGAAATACAGGCTACAGAATGTGGAGAAGTTCTTCTGCTCCACTTCACATCAGTAAGACATGAGCCGGAGTGATATGCCCAGCTTGTACCACTATGCTTAAAGAGACACAGAACAACTGGAAGGAGTCCAGAGGAATGTGACTGCAGGCCACATGAGGAAAAGCTGAACAATGGCAGCTGTTTAGCTCAAAAAAAGAAAAAGCCAGAGAGAGAGAAGATATTTCGAGACGTGAAATACATCGAACAGTCTAGGTACACTGATGGCTAAGGTTATTCTAAGGGAGGATCACAATAGTCTGATCTTTAAACTGAGGAACAAGAAACAACAGGTTCAACCTGTGGCAAAAAAAAGATCAGATGAGAGGGGCAAAAGAGGGAGAATCCAACACTTTTCTAGTAAAAGATCTATGGACCACAATTGACTGAATAAATCATAAACATTAGACAGGCATGTCAGGAGTGACACAGTCATAAGTGATCTGTAATGAATTACTTCAGCCAGTTCTGAACTTCCATTCCATAATAAAATTTTGTTCTCCCTTTCCCACCTAAAAGGGGCCTTACAAACATAATTTCATATCAGTTTAGAAAAAGGGCTCTTAAAAATGTGCCTCTAAGCTGCCAGTCAGTAATTTGACAAGCATAACTACAACATGGGAAATTCCATGCATGTGAGCCACTGGCTGATGCACCCCTGTGCTGGTGACTAATACAAGCAGGTGTTCCTTGACCTGATATAAAAAGCCTTTAGACTTTTCTAAAGTGTTCTTTTCTCTCAAATTACCTCAAATCAAATAATATTTGATACAGAAAAAGACTTAAAGACAGTCTTGGGATAAGCCATGTAATGTACTTACCCTGTCAGAAGCATAGACAAGGTCACACAACCCAAGGACTGTTACACAGATTCCAATAGCTGGGCCATTTACCACTGCAATCAGTGGTTTAGGAAAATCAATAAAATGACCCACAAAGTCTCTAGAGAGAAGGGAAAATAGAAGATGTAAGAGACACATCTGAAGTGTTTTTCATCCAAATTTCAAAACATGTGATTAGACACTGCATAACAAAACACTTGAGTTAGATAGAAACTACGTAGGGTATGGTTTTTGAGCTTTTCAGAAATGAATTCTGATGAAGTAAGAACTCTTTGAAACAGTTGCAGGTCCTTAGCAACTAAAAACCAAACAGGTACATGTCAGTAGAGCTTTCCTAGTTCCCATGATCAAGTTATGGAAGTGTTTTCCTCTTCAGCTACAGTTGCTGAATACAGCTCACTGACAAGAGTCTTCTGCCTATACATCCATCCCAACCCCACCCATGGGATTGCCATTCTCTTCACAGACTCTGTTCTTCAGTGAAGCCCCAACAGGCACCAACACTGTGATGTTACACAACACAGAATTCCCTGGTGCTCTTCTGCAAAGGTTCAAGAAACAGCATTTGCTTTCATCTGACAGCTGCTTCTCCATCCAAGAGGTGCAAAACACATTCTCAAAATAAAACATTTTCCATAAGTGAACAGTGTTGTAAGAACTCCATTTCCCTGGCATCTCTGTGCATTGGTTGTAGTGAAGCACTGTGCTTGTGCAATAGTAACAGCCCAGCAAACACAGGCTTCTGGCAAGAGCAAGGTGAAAGACCATAAGGCACACTTAAGAGACCCTGCATTGTGCTGAGCACCCTACAAAACACTGCAGGCTGAAACACTTGCCAGGTACTACTGAGTAACATCTTCACAACAGGCTCACACTGCATCATTACCACTTCGAGGGGCAACTGTGATCCACAGAGAGCTCACCTAAGTAAAAGCTGCAAAACTGAGTACTTTACTTGCAGTTCATCTTTAAAACATAAATCAAAACCACTGCTTTTCTGTGTATTTTAGCTTTTCCACCAATTGCAAGTGCCTGAGGAAACAATCCAACTTGGAAGCATCTCTCGGATGCAATCATCACGTACAGAAGTAAAAGAGAAGACAAAACCTGCTTAAGTAGGGGAAAAAAAGAAACAGCCCCTTGTGTCAGATGACATCCCTAAATTTCTTGGCTTTAGAAAATATATTTGTTTAACAGGTAAATTCAAACTTAAAGCAGAACCAAGATCTCAGAATTACTGGGCAATTTTTAACAAGTTCATTTCACCTGTCTCTATTCAAAGAAGTCTGACAGTAAAGGTATTTTGGCATTTCCTGCTAGTGTAGAAACGGTTGGATACCAAAAACCCCACAATTTTTCCATATACAGTTAAAACAATATTTTTGTCACTGTATCTGCAGGTACTTTGGGGACTAAACAATGAAATCAAGTCTTTAGCATCACTGTACTTAAAAAGACTTATTAATCTATTTATTTCATGCAATTAATACAACTTCCTCCCAACATGATCTTTGTGTTTATGCACATGGTGAGCCCTTAGACACAGTCACCTAAATAAATGAATCGTAGCATAACTGGGTCCCTGCTGTTGTGTTTTCTAACAACATCTGCAAATCATATTTTACCCTTTACAGTAACTTATGCATATATGAAACCAAGATGTTCTACTTGAGTAATACTGCTCCATCTTTTGCCATCTTCTCCATTTCACCAGGCTGGACATTAACGAAATTATTCAGATCATTTCCACTACTATAGTAGTCTCCATTTCCTGCAGAGAACACATAGGAGTAAATGCACCAATGGTTTCTGAGTAGAAAAGAGAAGCTTTAATTTATTACATTTACAAAAGAATTTAATCCTGTCTCATATTATTAAGTAATTAGAGGGATTTTCTCAAAGTATACACAATATCTTAAAAGACATCTATGGTTTAAAAGTAAGTTTTACTGTCAATTTGTTGAAAAAAACAATCAATAAAAAGCCAAAGAATATTTACTGTGACAGGGAAAATTAGTTTTCTTCTTCTTCTTCTGTAACAGTGTCAGATGGAAAAAATATTTTATTTCTTTCCCTGCATACCTCCTCAGGGTTTGGTTTTTTCTGTCAGTTCACCACCATTCAAAAAATTAGATGTGAGAAACTTTTTTTTAAACAGGACAATGGAAATGTAAGTTGATGCATCTCCCTTCACCCACCTTCAAACTGATGAAGGAACCAAAAGTAGACAGAAAAACCTATTTAATATGTGGTAGAGTTTCACATTTTTTATGATCTATTTAGAAAGAGGCACAGAAGATTATATAAGCTTATATAAGAAGCATATAAGACTGACAGCACTGCATTGACATCATTGTACTGGAAAATGGATTCTTCAGTATGAAACAGATAAGCTGATATTCAATATGTAAGTCAGTTTGAGGCACCACCAAAATAGCAAGAAGCATTTAAAAGCTAGACTGCATGACCTAATTGCCTAAATCACCCTATGTTCCATGAGGACATTCACAGGATGGGACTTACTTTACACTGCAGTGCTCTCATTCACTGGGTGAAAAGGAACAGAAAGGTTTGTGCAGAGGTGTTTGCTATGGGCTCACAGCTATACATGTTAGACATTCCAGCCCTAGTTCTGTGAATCACCCTTCTCATCTTGTAAAGGCAGCAGTGCCCACTCATTGCTGCTAAAAGGAAATTCAGCATCCTGGGAATGGGAACCAGGTGCAGGAGAATTTGCATGCATTACCTCAGAGTAAACAGGTTTAAGCCCAAATTCACATTAATTTCACACTACTTAGCTGCCAGCCAAAACTCAAGTTTTGGCTAATTTCTTAAAAAAACACTTCTCTGCAATGAGGATGGGCCAGACTGGCAGCTACTCAAAAGTAATAAAGCCCTTAGGAGTATTCCATGTCCATCTTCTCAGCTGAGAAAGATGTTTTGATGTAACAGCAAGCTTACTTAAGAATTTGAAACACCAACTTGAAGAAAATTTGCCAAAACACTTTGGAAAACCTTTGGTCTATAACAGAGGAAAGAATTTCCTCACTTAATTTTATCTTAGTCTAAACACAGGTAGGTATTTCATGTCAGTACTATACTTTGGTACAACATAAAACATACCAGTAATAACTGCTATGGTAGAATCATTTTTTCCAGCTTCTTCAAGCGCTTTGATAATTTCTCTGTACATCTGCATAAAAGGAAAATCAACAAAGTACAAATGAGATGCTGCAAAAGAACACAAAAATGAGATTGACACTGACAACAAGGAACTCAGGAGGCACATTACCTATGATTCTTTTAAGTACTGAAAACTTTGTCATGCACAGAAAGTTTAATATTACATCTGAAGTACTTCTGACCATAAAGACACACTCTTGCAATATTCAAATCTTCCAGTGCAAATCTAAAGGACAAAATAAGGTCCTTTGGAAAAATGAACACTGACTCGAAACAGCTAATTTCCATACAGCTGTTTAAGTGGATAAAATGACGTAGTAAAGAATCAGCAGCAGTGGGGTGAAGACCCTGCTCTGGTATCTCTGCAGTTGTGAACCAGGATGATCACCATGCTTCCAACAGGAAGGACTTCCTCATGAAGGTAACTATGAGAAACAGACCATCAGCTACACATACACAGAGCACTGCTGAGCCAAATTTGCTGCACAAATGCTTAGTTATACTCAAGACTGTGGTCAAATCTTGCATCCAAAACACAGGCTAGTCTTCCTGCAGTTTGCCATCTTAATTTAGTGTATACTATAATCCTATATTAAGTTTGAAAGAAATCAAGAGTCACAAAAAAAACTACTCTGTAAAATTTTAGCTGAGTAATTGTACTAGATATTTATTCCTTAGGTTGTTGTTGGAGTCAAAATACAACCCCTCATAAAATTCAGACCACCATGCTTCAGTCAATTCTGTTAAACCGGTAGTAAGGACTCTTTAAAGATTTAAGTAGCTTATCCAGAAAGAAAAAAGTCATTAATCCTCCCAAGTTCATTTCTTCACCTGATGGTTGATGGCATTTTTCCTATCAGGTCGGTTAAACATTATCTTTGTGATATTGTTTTTGGTAGTAACTATCAATGTTTCATAGCCATCATGTCTGCCCTCTTCTGGAGAAGCCTCTTTCTTCTGGCCAGCAGATTCTGCAGAGACCAGACTTGAGACAAGTTCAGCATATTTCTGTCTGGCATTATCCTGCAATAAAAGAAAAGAAATTAAAAAATAGGGAAGTAAAAAAGGGGGAAGAAAAAAAAAACCTTAACAAAAGTAAGAAGAAAACAACATACACAAGATTGTGAAAAGCTAAAATTGAAATCAGTTATAGTATTAATAAAATAGATACTGGGGGGAGGGGGAAGGGAAGGTGACTGCTTCAGGACAAAAGAAAACGAAAATCTCCACTATAATATATTCCAATTAGGGGGGTGAGGAGGGGAACATATTGTATTTGAACACTGCAGAACACGCTTCAAGTCACTTTAAAAGTAACAGCAATAGATTCACAAAATAAAAGTGCATAGATGCTGGGATGATTACATTTATTTTGGTGGAAGAGTGCCCCCATCCATGGCTAAGATTACCAGAGAGACCTCCGTCATACTTCCAGCATTTACACATTTCCGTGGATCCTTTGTTTCTGCTTTCCAGTCAGACATTTCTCCAACAAAATTTTTTATTTTAGAATATGTGCTGCTGAAAATAAGAGCACTGAAATGGATCTGACAGCATTTTAAAATTGCTTGAAGATAATAGTTTTCATTTAACGCTAACATGACACACAGAAGCCTGAAGAATGCTGTCTCCCTATTTCTAAAGTAAGCAGTGATGTAAAAGAATTTTAAGTACTTGGTTGTTACAACCTCTTGGCTTGAAAGGATGACATACTTGGAACAATTCTATAATCCATAATGAGTAGCACATGAAATTGTCTATCCACTCGCCACTTTAACTTGAAGAACTGACTCTTTTCCTTAAGTGTTTCTTGACTACTCCTAAAAGCTGCAGGGCCATCACAAAAATTACCCCAAAACCCCAAACTAAACAAAAGATCAAAATGCAAAACCCCAAAAACCCCAAAGCAGAACACAACAGTATGTTATATTCACAAAATTATGCAATGGTGTTTTCTTAAAAAACAAAAATACAAAAAACCCCCTCTATATTAAAGAATCTTTTTGAGTGAGCTCAGCAAGTACTAGTGAGCAGCAGGCCTAATGCAGCACTGACACAGCTGATTTGAAAAGCTTGTTTCCTTAATTTAATAGCAGCTGAGGAAACTGCGGTAGCTATATGCAGTCAGACTTACTAAAGCCTGCAGGAAAAAGGAATGCTTATGTATCTCTGCGTCTTTATTCTTCCTGCTTGCTTCACTTGACTTCTCTAAAGGTTATGAAAAATGTCAAGACATATTGAGAAAGAAAGAATGAAGAGAGGCTCTCAATACACCAATTTTTTCTATTCTTTTAGTCAACAGCATAAGAGACTGACTTTTTAAAATGACTAAGTCATGAATATGCTGAATTCAGAGATTTGGGTTTTGTTGTAAGAACCGAGAAGCTCAATCTATCTTTCTTAAACAGAACAGCAGAACAGACCATAATGCAAAAACCTCTACTTTTATTGGAAGTCACCACATAAGATCTCTCACACAGATACAAGCTGGTAGTAATAATGCAGAACTAGGACTACACACTAAGAAAAAAAAATAAAGTCTCCAAACACTGAAACAGTGAAGTGATTGAGGAATACAGTACAAAACATTCTGATGGCTGAAGCAGAATTGTTCAGCTAGCATGTAATATTTTTAGTCATCAGTCACTCACTTAAAGACCAGGCACTTCAAGGTAGAGTAATCTACAAAGTAGCTAAGTGAAATTATAGGATTTGTCACCTGAGACAAATTGCCAAGAGAGTTCCATGCATCCCACTTGGCTTTCTTGACAAAGTCCAGCATACCTGGTTTTGGAGCATTGCAGGGACCTTCAGTAGCCTGAAAAGAGAGTGAAACAAATTTCATCAAACCTTTGATTAATGTACAGATGATTTGGTAGAAAAGGCAACTAAATCTTATCCGATCAGGATACAGAATTCGAATCTGAGACAAAAGGAATACCTACTGGTTGGAAAATATTCTGACAGTTCATACACCATGAGGTTTTCAGTTGGGCTTCCAGAAGCACCCAACCAATATGAGAGACACTGGTTTCCAAAACACCCATGCATGTGAAGTTCTCCTGCCTCAAAAACTATGGAAATTTTATACTTTAAAAGAAAGCTAAAGACTTGTTAGCTGTGTGAAGACACCATTAAATAGGATCTATTAATTTGGATCTTCAAAGCTGGCCCTTCTATGAGCAAGGGCATTGGACCAGTTGAACTGCAAGAGCCTGGGCTTTCCTGAATAAACTATTGGAAAGAAATGTTTCAAGTGGGAGGCAGGAAAGAAAGAAAGAATACATTTATAAGCTCATTATTAATAATCAGTAAAGTTACCTGGTACAATCAGCTGTCTTTAAGTTTTTGTTTAAATGAGCCTTCCTCAACATAACGAGCCTGTACTGACACTGCAGTCAATCCTGATCCACAAATACATCCCCAAATACCAATACAAGCTGTGCTGTGGACATAAAGGTATTTCTACAAAGTCTCCTTTCATGCTGTGGTAAAGAATAACCTTCACTTGAACTGTGGAGGAAAGGTTCCTTGAATTCAAAATAACCAAACAAAAAAACCTTAAAAAAAACCTACAATTACCATACTTAAAAAAAGAGAGAAAAAAACCCCAGAAATCAACTTTCAAATGTCAACACCATTATATTATAGGCCCGGCTGACTGTAGATATAATAAATTTAAGAGGAAGCATGCAGCATACTCTCTTTTTCCTAGGCATAAGTCATTTTCCAAAGTGAAATC
Source organism: Origma solitaria (assembly GCA_013397895.1). Taxonomy (NCBI): domain Eukaryota; kingdom Metazoa; phylum Chordata; class Aves; order Passeriformes; family Acanthizidae; genus Origma; species Origma solitaria. Next base: position 342,833 of record VZRL01001708.1, on the reverse strand, counting down.
AATATTATTATATGGAAGGCATCACACAACAGATGTAATTTGGCTCTATTTCTTTGAATAAAGGTTTCTACTCAAAGCATGAAAGAACAGGTTTGGCTTCCCTCAGAATTGTATTTTAAGGGGCTGACATTTCAAAAACAGAATTTGAGCACTTAAAATGAAGAGCCTGTTAAGACACAATACATTTGAACAGCCTGTATTTTAAACAAATTTTAGAGGTCCATCCCCTCAGGTTAAAAATGCTCCTTACCAAACACAGTAAGTCAAGTCAAGCCTACCTGTTTAAACAGAGCATAGAGTTTCAACTTAGTTTCATTCCCAGGATCCTTTTTCAAAAGCTTCAGCTGTTCTTGAGCCTTTTGGAAGTCCTCCTGGCTGACCTGCATGGTGGCTGCAGTCATGTGCAGGTGAATCACTGGAATGCAAGCAGCTTGTGTTGGCCTGGCCGTAAGTGGGGAAAAAAAATCCCATTACTTGATTTTTGTGACAGACTAGAGGAGAAACAAATATGCTGCTTTTTAAGACATTTATTTTAAATGTGCAACATTACATACTGCACTAATCAAAACAACAAGGAGAAAGATATTAAAAGTCACAAGAAAGTTGTTTTAGGAGTTTGCTTTTGCTGTGATATAACTAACCTTTGGAAATTATTTCTTTTTATTAATTATTTAAATCTCATCCCCTTGTACTCAGCACCTTGAATAATGCATTCGGTTCTGGGCCCCTCGCTACAAGACAGACATTTTGGTGCTGGAATGCATCCAGAGAAGGGAACAAAGTTGGTGAAGGGTCTGGAGAACAAGTCCTACGAGGAGCAGCTGAGGGAGCTGGGATTGCTCAGCCTAGAGAAAAGGAGATTTAGGGGGGACCTTATCACTCTCTACAATTGCCTGAAAGGAGGCTGCAGCCAGGTAGGGGGTGGTCTCTTCTCACAACTGACAGGATGAGAGGAAACAGCTTCAAGATGCGACAGCAGAAGTTTAGATTGGCAATGAAAATTTTCCTAATGTCCAGACGGGTGGTCAGGCATTGGAAGAGGCTGCCCAGGGAGGCACTGGAGTCCCCATGCCTGGAGGTATTTAAAAGAAGTGTCTATGTGGCATCTGGGGACATGGTTTAGTGGTGGACTTGGCAGTACTGGGCTAATGGTTGGACCTGATGATCTCAAAGGCCCTTTCCAACCAAAATGATTCTATGATTAGCAGTTTTTTATGTCCACAAATTAAGATGAGTATGCAACCTGTCTGCTTTTTGGAATCTTTTCAAGTGAGTGTGCTTCTGGCTAGAAACACTTCAATTTGAAAGCAGGGTCCTCCAATCAGGGCAGCACAAGTGAAGACTAATTTCAAAATGTACTTTGGAAAAGGACTGGCTGTAAACCAGCTTGTAGACACTTGAGAAAAAAAAAGGCAGTCAAAATATACTGGGAGAGCAACTTTCTACCAGAAAAAGGTAATTCCATCAAAACCTTCCCCAAAAATCCCAAACCTAACCCAACTCTATAATACTTTGTAAAAGCAGGTTTACTTCAGTCAAGTTTGGAACCAAAAGCCAAGAAGTCTAACAATTTTCACTTATTTCAGGAGGGCAAAAGCATGTTGTCACAGCTTTCTTTTTGTTAAATTGCAATATATGCTAAGCATTTTTACTAATTTTTAAATGTTTGCAGTTTATGTATGGACCTTCCTTTTCTACTTTAGCAAAAGGAAAATGCCCAACTTTCCCCATTCTAACTTACAGACACATGTTAGAACATCAATATATGAGAGATTTCATAATCAGTGTCATTTTGAAAATTAAGAGTATCTCAGATGGAGACTGACAGAATGCTTAATCAACTTAATGTTAATATCTCAGTTACAGAACAATCATTTTAAAATCACAGAAATTCTGCCTTTTTATTCAGACCTAATGAGAATTTTAAAGAAATTATACCGCCTACCTCAAAAATATCCTTGTTGCTCTTATTTCTTAAAGAAATTGCAAGCCTAAAAGTTGCTGGCAGAAAAAGTGAAGAATGCCAACCATGTCCCATTAATTTCACTGCTCTTTCCTTTTATGCAGTTAGGTGGTTTAGGTGTCTTGTAAAAATGTTTGTAATATCTATCGTGTTTATGTCCTATAACAGGCCTTCTGTGTCAATACAATCTAAGTTCTGATATTTTGGAGATACCAAGTTTGAATGACAGACATGGAAAGAATATTTTCTATTACACACAGAAATTCTTTCAAAATGAAAGAATGTCAAAATCTGCTTCAAAATCTTATGCCAGTAGCAAGAAACCAACCTGAACAATACAAAATTGAATCGCCAAAATTGAACAGCCTGAGAAAAGGCTGCAGGAACAGAAAGTCCTTTTACTTAGGCTGATCAGCTGTTAAGCCTTTATTAAGAGAGCTGCACACCCAGACAAACATGGGGTAAACAACTGTCACTGTGACCAGCATTCAAGCTGGTGTGCTCAAAAGACTCTGTCAGAGTTTAACAAGTTCATCTCTTTAACAGTCAGGAGGTTATTTAACTAACTTGTGGACTTCATTGCCAGCATCAATAAAAGACCTTCAACAGGAAAAATGTGAACCTAAACGGATACAGATCCAAGTTTTTAAATACTGCATCTCATTGATTAGTCTGTCCTGGAGTCCCAGAACATTACACTTTCAGACCCTATTCCCAAACATGTCTTTGAAGCCATGCTTACAGGTAGAAGAAATGAGAGTGCAGGAAGAGTAGTTGTTTGTTTTATTTGGCTTTTTGTTCCCTCCAATTTTGTTACCCATCTTTGAAATTACTTGAATGCTACTGTCCCCAATATGATCTGTGCATCTGCTACAAATTTTCTTGTCAGTCTAGGCAGTGACTGAGGTAGATCCAGTGTTTAAGTCTGGAGATTCACGTTTACACCGTGTCTGACAATCTGGACTTCACTCCAGCCTGGCTATGGCCAATATCATTAAAAGGCTTTAAGAATCTCTTTTATATACAATTTGATAGAGATCATAAATGAACAAAAGTTGAGGATGAGGAGCTGGGGAGAAAAGAACGCCATAGCAGCCAGTCTGAAGGTATGTACACACATATATTTATGGTAAAGGTTGTTTTGGGGTTTTGGTTTTTTTTTGCATTTAGCAGGTCACAGTTCTCTCCCTTATTAAGGATGCAAAGTAGACACATTAGAAGAGGATGAGAAAACAACTGGTTGAGTTAAAAAAAACTGGCTGGGGAAAAGTGGAATAATATTTCAGTAAGTCTAGACTCAGAGGAACTTTCCTGTTTGGTTATATTCACTTTTGCTTCTTAGTTACAAAATGTTTGGGTAAAATAGGTATCTATCCACTTCAAAAACTCTATCTTTCATTCTGTTCCTCCTTACCTACTGATTTGTAATAGGAGATTGTGCAAACTAGGTGTTTATTGAAGTCTGTTTATAAGAAAAGGCCTTTTATCTTTCATTCTTCCTTGCTTCTTGTATCTCAGTTCTCTGCAGGATATTAATGATTCACTCCATTCCTTCTGTCTTCTGATCTCTAGACATTTCCTACACATCAGAGATGCTCATCAATTCCTAACATGCTAAGGCTAAGCTGATTACTATTATTTCTCTATTAAAATAACAACAAAGGATGAAAACACAAAGGAAAAATTAAGTTATTTCACAATTAATTAATCTTGGCCAGGACCTCATTCTTCAGAGGCACACACAAACAGCAGGAGGAAAGCTCCTCCACCCCAAGTAGACAACACCAAGTGAGGAGATGACTCAACACCTCTCAGCACACACAACAGTGCTGCCACCTCTGGCACTGCACAGTGGTGCCATGCCACGGTCCCAAGGACAGAGGAGCAGAGAGGCTGTTGCAGTACGAAGATGGAGAAGCAGGAGAGGCTGCTGCAGTACACTGTGGGACAACTTGCTCCCTCGCTGTGACACTGAATCCTTTTTAGTCACTCAGTGAGCAAATCCATGCCCCATTTTAGCGGCCACGCAAGATTTTGTGGAAACTACACAAGGCAGGCAGAGAGCCTGGAACCTGATACACAAGCTTTTAATCCAAGCAGAAAAAGAAGCCTAGGAAAGGCAATCAAAAAACCCTCTGTATTTCCCTTTCTCATCTTCTCACTGCAACAAAGTGAAATAATTTCCTTTACAAAGCTTCCTGTTTATTGCCCTGCACCCTGTGGCCAGCTTGCTGCCACTGCCCCACTGCTACAAATTACCTTTGCTGTAGTGGCACCCACAGAAGAGTGGTGAGGGCTTGGCAACCTCCCCTAGCTGGGTAAAAAGCCAGCTCCCACCAGAGAGAAGCAAGAGGAGTCACAACTTGGCAGAGCAGTCAGAGTCCATGACAAATGCTTGTGCAAGATCAGTCACTGGGTACTTCACAAGTTGTACACTCTGAAAAAAGAAATAAATCCTGGGCATCACTGCCTGAACTTGAAATATCCAGGCTGACAATAATTTAGTATTTATTCCCTTGCTTCAGACATCTCTTTGTTGCCATTCAGTCGTTCAGGATATCTTGGAGGCTCACCATTCATCTATTCACTCTACCTGTTCACTTAAATGTCTCTTATCTCAATAAACATTCAAATATAAGTCTCTTAAATTTGAGAATTCAGTTACACTGAAAGTAATTTCTCACTGTTTATATGATTCACAAAAAGACTGCAAAGCCTGTTAAAGGCAGGCCTCTCATTTCTGTGTAGTTCTGTCACTTGCATAAGGTCTTTTAAACAGTTAAAACCACCAACATTAGTAAAATACTGCTCACTTTCTAACTTTTAAAGCAACATAGCAGTTTCCTCATTAAGATTAAACAGAAGTCAAAAGATGTCTTTGCACAGGAAACATCAGACACACTCAGCAAAAGAAAGGGATGGATATACCTGAAATCCACCTTCCATTTACTTAGTAAAAGTTTTCCTTTAAACGTTAGTAGATCCTGGGGAAATAAAGCACATAGAAAACCAGTTAAAAATCCTATTAGGATTAAAAGCAGCGAGTGGTGCTAGATATATGTGGGTTTAAAACTCCTGACAGAAATGGAAAATGCTCATTTTACATTATTTTAAGTAGCTTTAGGGAAACAAGGTAGGAAAAGAACAGGAAGTGTTGTTAGACAGAAGCAAGAAGTACATTAAACTGTCACTTGGATGAATCCTGGAACATCTTTTGTCCATTATGTGTAACACTTCAGATAATGTGCACAACCATCCCTTCTTTGCCATGATCACTATCTCAAGGTGCTATCATCTTTTCCATTGCTCTTTCCACACATTCCTCACACAGAACAGTGAAAGGCATGGTAGCCACTCCTTCCAATTGCGCACACACAAATGGTATTACAGCATCATAAAGTGGCATTATTTCTCCTCATGCTCTTTCCATCGTAAGAGAAAATTAAATAATGGTTTGCTGCTGCTTTGTTTAAAGAGTTGTATGGGTTGTTTTTTGTTGGGTTTTTTTTAGTTATGACACAAAGGAATCAATTTCCACAAGCCTCAAGGGGGTAAATGTTTGGTTACAACCTAAAACAAGCTTCTAATTGCATGTCTCTCCAGAGCCCCTGCAAAGAAGAGACAGCACACACTTCCCCGCCCAGCCCACAACTGATTTGCAGGCACCAGCCAGACCTTCAATCATTCCACACGGTTCAGGAGCCTAAAACCTATCCCAAAAGCTTTACCTGCTTCAGCACCAGCAAGTGCTACTCTAAGGGGTGCTGCGAAGTCACACAGGAGAGCAACCAAATGAGACCTCTTGCTCCCTCCCTTTCCTCCTTCTCTTGGAACACATCCATCCACGGCGAGGAACCATACAGGTTCCATGAACCCCTGCCAGGGTGACTGGAGCGGTCCTTGCCTGCTGGTGCCTGGACAGTACCACTCCAACCAGTTTCAAGTTTCTTTCAGTAGCACGTCTCTCATTTTGATCCTCCCTTAAAATTACCCTGATTTTCCTCCCCAGAGGGGAAAAGAGATCTGGAGAAGGAATAGCAACTTTGGACCATTAGTTCAGCTACATCAAGAGGTGCAGGAGCAGAGCTGGTGGGAAAGCTTGTCCCCACTGGCAATTGCAGCAACTGTTAGGAAATGAGGCATGTGAGGGGAATAGAAACCTGTATTTAAACTGTAACCCTGAGAAAATGAATAGACCATCTGAAAAAAGAACTTTAACCTGACACACCAACTTCTCTCATTCCCCCACCCAGGCCTTCATATCAGAATCTCTACCAAGATTAAAAAAAAGAAAGTTTGATTACCAAATAATGACAATGAGCAAAGCATTAACAGTACCACACTTCCATTGTAACCAGGAAAATAATGTTTATCATTTTCCATATTCACTTGCAGTATTTTCTGCACACAGTAAATTTAAAGTTGTACTTCACTTTATTTTGCTGACAAGAGGAAGCTATTGTCTACACTGTTGACATAAAAATGATAAGAAAATTTTAATCTGCAGGTTCCACAGGCTATCATTCATGATGCCATTGGTTATATTCTACTGAATCCAAACAGATAATAATGTAACATTAAGGACTCATAAATTTTTTAGATAGCCCGAGCACTTACACAGCAATATAAGAGCCTTCCCCATACAGCTTACAGTGGAGAGGGCTCATTTCTGCCATTTCTCTCCAGTTATTCTCCCCATACAAGCTACCTAGACCTGAAATGGGAAAAAGAACAGGCACCTGACAATGCTAAAGCAAACTGAACAACCTGTGGCATGTTTGGAACACTCATTGCTCCTTTGCTGTTGGAAAAAAAAAAAAAAAAAAAAAAAGAGAGGTATGGAAAGCACAGATAGTAAATTTACAGATAAATTCTGGGTAGTTTCTTCTGGCTGTAGAAGAAAAGCAACCCTTTCTTTCTTTATGCCATCTTATTACAGGCTGCTCCTGAAGAAATTCAGATCATTTACCTCAACACACTATTTCTCACCATATACTCTTTTCAGGTAGTTTTTTTTTCCTCGCTACTGAATTATTTTGTTTTTCATGTGTGCCTGTCAAATCAACATGATGCTTGTTGCTGCTGTTAGGCTTTTAGCTGCAAAGCACTCTTTCTCTAAGTTGTAAAGACAGATTTTCATACAAATAGGAGTTGTGTAGTAGGCAGTGACATTACAATACTAAAAGAAACCTCAGCTTGACAATTTTTACACTAATAAAGGCAAATTACTTCAGGTTTTTATTTCTAGGTTTGTCCTTTCAAGTTTCTTCTCTTATACTGGAAAATGTGGAGTAACCACATGAATACCTTCCTTTGCAACTTCTGCCATCCTTAAAGAGCCTGTGTCTGCTTCCACAACCAACTCAAGTGAAAATTTCTCCCCATTCGTACACACCTCTTCCAAGATCCTCTGCCATTAGTTAAAACTAAACCAATTCAGAACACGGATGAAATGCCACACAATCACAGAATTAACTACATTGGAAAAGACCTTTGAGATCATCGAGTCCAACCTATTACCTAACACCACCTTGTCAAATGGACCATTCAGAAGACAGGAGGCAGCACAGCTAGGACAGCTGAACTCAACTGGCCAAAGTCATATTTCATACATTGCAATGTTATGCCCAGTGTACAAACCAGGCGGAGATGGCTGGAGGCTCCTGATTGCTCCTTGGGTCCAGCTGGGCATCAGCAGCAGGTGGTGAGCAATTTTATTGTGCATCACTTGTTTCTATGGAGTTTTATTCTTTTCTCTCTCCCATTTTCATTATAATTAATATTAGTAGTAGTAATAGTAGCATCATTATGTCTTGTTTCAATTATTGAACTATTCTTATCTCAAGCCACGAAATTTAGCTTTTCTTTCTGATTCTCTTCTCCACGAGGAGAAGGGAGGTGGTGAGTGGGTGGCTGCACAGTACCCTGGCTGGGGTTAAACCAAAGCAGTCCTTTTTGATGCCCAATACGGGGCTCAAACGGTTTAGATAACAACAGATCAGACCAGAACATGTTAGAACAAATTTGTTTAAAGCATTTATTAAATTAATAGTTGCTGGTTACAATGCTGTTCCATTTGCTCAGAGTTCCCACACGTGTGCTCACAGTCTCTGTTCCATCCATGGAGTCTTATCAGCATCAAAGTTATTCTCTAGAAATCAATGCATTTGGGGAAATATAAAGTTTTGCTAACCACAGAGATACCATGAAGGAGTTGATGATTCAGCAGACAGAACTCTAGCCTTCCTAAAAAGCCATATGGAAACAACTCTCCCTTCCTGATCCACCAGCACAGTCTCTGGCACTACCCCACTGTACTGCAGCTTGGAGTAACTAACATTTATTGCTATCAGGCAATAAGAATGTTTCTAGTATTCTCATATTTCCAATGTATCTAACTAGTAGAAAAGATCAGTTCAAATACTCTATAGCAAATTTACTTACTGCTACTTTAATAAACAGAAAGAAATGAAACTTCAAATTATTTCCTCCTTGACATCAGAATGTTTCAAGAGTCGTTCTAAACACAAGTTTGGTGTATAAATCCTTATCAGCTTTTACTATTTAACACTCCTACACTGTTTTGACATATAAAATCTAGAGGATAATTATGTGTCTGTTGGCAAATTGAAATGCTGAATCACTGTTGTTTAGTCCAAGTGGCTCACCTGTGCTTGACAGTTTCTTTTTCAATATTAAAGAATAACTAAGAATGAAGGCTCTAGATTACCATTCATTCAGATATGAAATGGTCTGATCTTTGCTCTCTATACAGGCAAAGTTTTATTTTATTTATTCTCTCATCACAGCTGCTGGGAGGGAAACTAGGATCATTTCCTGAAATCTCCACAAGAACTCTCTTTTTCCAGCAGACTTAAGTTGACTGGACATGGTGAATGACTAAAACATGAGAGAACTTCCTGCATATCCTCAGTCTGTATAAGACATCTCTACAAGCAGGAACATTTACAGACAGATATCCTCTGAAACACATTCAAAAGTTAAAAATAAGAACATTAGCAGAAAAAATATAGAGCTGCAATACTCATATATGTGACATTTGCTGAGAATCACTGAGAGTTTATTGCAGCATTTGGAGAGCAGCAAACTCAGATAGGTTCCTTACACATCCTTATCCAAGGTGACTTAACAAAAAGTTATGAACAAATACTCAAAATAATTTTGCTGCTACTGGAGAAAGGAAAAAGTCATTTTGATTTGGCTTGCAGGGACAAATCTTGTTGGTTGTATGGAGAGCAAGAAAGTATGCACTTTAATGTTAATGGCTTATGGCCAGTGTAGATAGGTTTCTGGACAAGGATACAACCAGCTGCTAGAGCTCCCACCCACACCAGAACACTCACTGCCACTCTTCATAGTGCAGCTGAATCAGTGAAAGGAAACAAAAATTCTGTCTGAAGCTTACTTTCACTCTTGAATCCATGACACCTAGATACAACGGCGGCAGACACAAAAAATACTGAACAAGGCAGTAACAAAGCCACTTGCCAATGGCTTATCCGGTCCAAATCCAACGCTCTTTCAGACAGCTTAGAACTAAACACTTTAGGTCTAAACACAAAGTACCACACTGCTCTTGGTTTTGTCAGTATTTCCAGCACCAACCATCAAACAAACCAACAGGCTGTCTTTAAGGACCTGGGGCAATTTGCTCAACAAAAATCTGATGATCTGAAATGGAAATTATACCCATTCCAAGGGACTTCACGTCATGTCTTACTAAGACAGTGTAAAAAGCTTAAATTATAGCATTTAGAAGCCTGCACCTAAAGCAGCAGCTCCCAAGACAGAGGTCAGCGGATTATGTTGAATTGTGCCCGTTATGAGTGGGGATGCAACATGGGCATATTGGCTTCTGCTATCATTGTAGAGATTATGAAGAACTATTGGTTTGGGAAAGAGGGGGACAACTCATATAACTTGGAAGTTCTTCCTCTGGATAAAAGTGTGTTTTATCTGGCATCTTACTGGTAATCAAGAAAAACAACACAAACCCAAAAGAAGATTCTTTTATTTCAGAAACAGGCTGACTACACTGACATGTTTGAAGCACTAATCATTTTACAAGCATGTGTATCATGGTATGAAATGACGCATATTTGAAATTAAAAATTTACCCTGTTCAATGGTTAGCTTTTAAGGACCAAATTATTCGAGAATTATTGGCCATTCTATAAGCTATACACCTCTTACATCAGACCTATAACAGAATACATATTATCAGAACACCTTACCAGAAAAACCTCTTTTGGAGGGCTAAAGAATCAGCAAAGAATCCATACATCACAACATTTCTAATCCTCAATTAATCTTTTTTATTCCCAATCAAGAATGGAATCTCTTTTACGCAACACTGGTGAGGCCACACCTGGATTACCACGTCCAGTCTTGAGTTCCTCAGTACAAGAGAGACGAGGGCATATTAGAAAGAGACCAGAAAAGAACCATGAAGATCATTAAAGGCCTGGAGCATCTCGATATGAAGAGAGACCTAGAGAACTGGGATTGTTCAGAAAGCTGTGCTCCAAGACAATCCATCCTTAAGACTTCCAGACACCTTGGCTTGATATTAGCTATGATCTCTGAAATCCAGCTCAATTAAAGACACCTTGCTGCTCTGTATTACTTTTTGTTGATTTTAACTGCTGTGTGTATTTCCATTCAAAACAGTTTAAGAGGGCGCTTAAACAAGGTCGCAAGTTCATCAAGACACTTCTACTGGAAAACTATCCAATCATCTCACTACTGCATTTTGTCTTTTAAGTTGCATTGGTAAACGAGCACATGCAAACAAGACGTAGTAACGCCCGCAATTTACATAAGTATTTGGAGAGAGCGCCTCCCATTAAGAGATTTAGATGTTCCTTTAACTATTTAAGCCCAAAATTCAAAACACAGTGGACTAGTTTATTCCAATGGTTTCGTTTATTCCAATAGTTTATTCTATGCTTCAGAATTCTGGCCCTTAATGAAAAAGAGAAATTCAAGATCCATGAAGACCCTTTCTGAAACTCTGAAAGATACCTTATAAATGTTAGGGGAAGCTGATTTTACCAGTATTTTGCAAAAACTTACTACAAAGGTCAAATTGCACAAGGTGCTAAGAAAGGAAAGAAGGTGGTTTCCTTAGTGCATAAAACAAAAAAAAAATCACTACTTAAAAGGTAAGGAAAGTAGGATGAGCTCTCTAAACTTTCAATTGACCTGCACCAAGACAGAAAAGACTAAGCTTGGGGAAAAAAAGTTTAAAATTGAGGCAGTTATGTGCTCTGCTTGCTTTTCTGGTGGCCAGGCAAGGGTCTGTGACCACAAAACTTGGATCACAAACATCAACTAGAACTAGAGATCCAACCTACCAAAGGGAATTTAGCAAAGATAAGCATGGTTATGTCAAGCAGAAAGAGCACAGCAGAGTACCTGAGTACTACAGAATCCAGCACAGGCCAAGGAGAGCTGATATATGGAAACCTGTCACAGGTAAGATGTTGGTTGATAGGGAACAGCAAAGAGCTGAGCAAGACACAGTAGTGCAGCCTGAAATACTGCACCAAGAGACAAAACTTTTAGAGAGTCACAAACCAAAATGCAAGAGCCTGTGTAAGACAGCAACTGGGAGTAAAAAACATCCTCGTCAGGGCTTCCCTGGTATAGGAGTAGAGTATGCATTTTATACTGTGCATAAGACACAACCCCTGTATATGGATACATTTCCCATGTCAGTGAGCCAGGATGCATTCCCACCCAACTGCTAGCACGTGGGGAGTTGGCAGGCAGATGTTCGGGAGGCTGCAGGACATCTGCTGCCTATGCCACACTGAGATCAGGAGGGAAACGAGACCCAACTCACCTACATCTGGGGAAATGTTTCAGGCATAAAAGCAACTTCTACTGCTAGCACCAGAGGTTTTAGTACAGACCCACAGGAGTGTTTGCAAACAGGAGTTTTAAGAATATAGTCTGATCTATTACTTGAGAGCAACACTACAAAAATCCAGTCTTCCTCCTTGTAAACGGAGATTGGATTATGGATGACTGCAGACAGTAGGAAAGGAAAACAGCTGCTGCAAGACAGAAAGAGGGCCTGGTAAGGGAAAAGTGGGTGAAAAATGAGGAGGCAATAGTATCCTTTATGCTCAGCCAGCATAAGACCACCACCACAAAGCTACTAAAATTTGCATGTCCATACCCAACCACAGCTATCTCAAAAGGAGTGACAGAAAGGATTAGACATTTCCCATTACAGGGATACAAAGCAGACTCTCTCTGAGGCCAATTAGGTCCTCATGTCCAAAACTGGAAAAAACAAACAACAGAAAAGGGGATACCAGACTTAATGGTCACCTCCAGGAGGACAGGAGCCTCAAAGAGGTTTTCCACAAGGCAAGGCTTACATGTCCCCTGGGTGTGCTGGCATCCACAATTCTCCCCAAATGAAGGAAACTCTATTGCATGTCTGTAGCAGTGGAAGACTGTATTTACATGCCACTCACATATTAAACAGAAGCAAACAAAAACCTGTGATACAGGTGATACACCATTAACAGAAATCAAGAAGTCCTTTCAGGGAAAGACCTGAAATACTGCAATACTACTGTGTGTCCTGCTGGAACTTACTAGCACCTGAGCTCCTGTTATGTGGGTGAGCTGTAAACATCCAGATGTTTTGTCATGAGATGATGAGAGGATGCCAAGAAGAGATTTGGAGCACTGCTCAAGAGACAGATGGAAGTGAACTTGAACTCTTAAGACCGCTGCCTCCCAAGCTGAAAAGCATATACTATAGTAAAGAGATTTACTGTAAGCAGGAACTATTCCATGCACAGGAGAAGACCAAAAAGGCTAAAGAAGCAAGGAGAAGCCAACAGTGTAAGAGAAAATTAATTGGTTTTCAATTCACTTTACTTAAAGACCAGCATTTAATAGTGCTCCTCTGAAAAAGGCTTTTCTGAGAAATAGAAGAGTAGCTCATGGCAAATTGGTCTTTGACAAGATCTGACTTCCTTTAAAGTTGCTGAAATACCTGTACCAAGGAACACACTAGAAAATGTGGGCGACTGTGTTACTGTCTCAGTTTGACCAGGTGAGTGCTCTCAGTGAAAGTCTGAGCTGTTGCCAACTCCATTCCCCTGGGTTGTGCTGCAGAGCTGTCATGACATACACAATTTAGATCCCTTCTAAACTACAGAAAATCGGGAGATGTCTTCTAGCCACTGACAGGCACACTGTGCTGGAATCACACTAAAACTAGCCTGAAGGAGACCCCCAAAACAAGGATTGCATGGATGCAGGTTACCCAGCAGCAAGCATTCAGAGCACAGTGATCTGACCTGCCCTAAGTGCAGATATGGCCTCACAGCAGCAGTGTGGTGGGGCATCCAACCTCTAACAGCTGAAACCAAGGACTGTCAAATGCATACAGCCCCAGTAAGACCCCTCCGAATGTGCATTTGTGTTAGCATTCCCTCTCCTTAGACAAATTTAAACTTGAAATATTACATATTGCAAAAGGACAGGACAAGAAGAGCCTGTGGAACTCACAATTCCATGTCTGAAAGGATTATGAATGTCTTGCTAAGAAAAACAAGCAAACCAAAACAACAAAGCAAGAGGAATTATTGTGCTTTGCCTTTATATTCGTACAAGTCTTTCAGTATTCCAAGGACATGACTCTTTTTTCCAAGTTCAGACTGCAAAAATGTTTTCTTAATTCACTGGCACAGCAATGTTGCCAGTGTCTTTGATATAATTCTGTTTGCATACTGCTAATATAGAAAATAAAGTCCACCTGGTCTGGTGTTCCAGCATTGGAAAAATTGCAATATTTTTCTGTATTATATCCGATTAAATACTAAAAATATGAATCCATTATTGATAATAATTTATGAACTTATGTCTCATACAGAATCTTGCCATTTCAAATACATCTGACTCCACCAGAACAATGATGATCAGCTCACCAGTCTTTTATGTTTTCCCGGTTTAGAACTGCTTTCCCTTGCTATAATTGTAACAACCTAGCTACATTAAATTAATATTATTTAGCTGAAAAAGCTTGCCTAGAGAGTTCTTTCTCTGAAGTGAGGGCAGAAGTCACACAGTTCTCTTTGTTTCTCCCTCCATCTTATGTGATGTTCATGTACGTACTTCAAATAAATTCTTACAAAGCTTTAGGTGAAAAATTCTACAATTTAATGCATAAATGTCTTCTGGTCAAGATGCACTCATGCCTAACAGAGATATCTGAGTAAAAGTATTTCACTTACAAAAGTGTGCATTATAACAGTCAAATTTGAATGCTGTTAACAATCAGAGTATCACATATCCTTAAATCTATTGGTATGATGATGTCTGCTTCACTATTCTACTTAGCAACTTGCTTACCAAGTATACTTAACACACCAAATGCTTGCTTTTCCCTGAGTATTAAGCTATTTTCGATAGGAAAAGGAAATTCTATGAATTGGCTATATACTTTGTGATTCTTATTCATATCCAAATAATTTTCAGTGGTATTTCCAATTCAGACATTTTCAATACAAATGTTAATCATACAATTCCAAATGTAATTGCAACTCAAGCCGTCCCTTCTGCTTTCCACTCCCCAGCTAACACAGAAGGTACACAGCTGCTGCCAACGCAGAGTCCTCCACATGACACTTCATTTGGAAACAGCTTAAGGCAATATGTAATAAGTACATGGAATGATTGTCTGGAAAGCCTGCGCAGTGTTAGCAAGAAGCCCTAATTAGCTGGTCACACAATTAAGCTTGGTTTTGTCAAGGCCAGGCCGGATGGGGCTCTGAGCAACCTGGTCTAGTGGAAGGTGTCCCTGCCCGTGGCAGGGGGTTGGAACTAGAAGAAGTTTAAGGCCCCTTCTAACCCAAACCATTCTATGATTATATGCTCTATGGGACTGATGAAGGAAAATAAAATAAAATAAAATACAGAAAACAAGAAAAGACCGAAACACACATTCTCCTACACATTTCAGTACGGTTTTGGACGCCTCACCCCCGGCCTAACCAACAATTTTTTTTTGGTCGTTAAACATTCGCCTCAGGACGGCAACAAACCCAAGTTTCCCACTCCCATGGTGTGTCCAAACACTTCAAGGTGGTTGGTACGGCCGGAGGTCTCCCCAGCTCCAGCAGAAAGCGACCTCCCCCGTGTTTAGGATGAGAGCGGCGCCCGGCCCTGCGCTCTAAGGTAGGGGCCATCCAGGGAACGGCACGGCTCATCCCACGGCACGGCCAGGGGATCCTGCTCCGCACACCGAGCCCCGGCCGGAGGGAGCTGGGGCTGCCCAGCCCCGGCACGGACAACCCCGGCCCCGCCACTGCCCGTGAGGGGCCCCGCCGGGCAGCCCCGGAGCGATCGGGACTCACCTTGTCCCGCAGGGCGAACGCCAGTGCAGCCTCCGGACGAAGGTCAGGGCCAGGGACGCCATAACCAAGGGAAGGGAAGGCGGGGAGGAGGAGATGGAAAACCCCGCCCCGGGGGTGGATCGCGGCCTCCATCGCCGCGGGGCGGGCGGCCTGAGGGCGGGGCGGTGCTGGGGCGGGAGGGAGAACCGTCCGAAGCAGTGGCTGAGAATCCTAGAGTGGTTTAGGTCGGGAAAAACTTCTGAGTCCAACCTATGACCGAACACCACCTTAGACAGCCCATTCCAGTGTTTAACAACTTTTTTCCGTGAAGAAATTCTTCGTAATGTCCAACCTGAACCTCCCCCGGCGCAGCTTGAGGCTGTGTCCTCTCATCGTGTCCCTTGTTTCCTGGGAGAAGAGGCCAATCCCACCTGGCTTCAACCTCCTTTCAGGTATTCGTAGAGAGTGATAAGGTCTCCCTTGAGTGTCCTCCAGACTAAACACCCCCAGCTCCCTCAGTACTGATAATAAATGATGGAAAGTGAGTTAGTGAGCTCTTCCACCAGCTCCCTCAATACCATCCAGCCCCTTAAATTTGTGAGCGTCTAAAGGTGTTTAGGAGCTGCTCAGGACCCTAAACTTACAGCAAGGATAACAAAAAGACCAGGCAGTTCTACCTGCTGCAAGTTCTGTTGGGTTAGAAATGGAATCAGCTGTGGTGCAAACCTGGTGGGCGGCCAAGGTCAACAGAGCGGTCAATGGAAAATGAATTGACATGAAAACAGAGGCCTTTCATGGGCAAAAGTCATGGACTTGTCTCAGTCTCACCAAAAGCAGCTTGTAATGGGAAGTGCATCACTAATTAGAGCCACTAATTGGAGTAGCTTTCTATTTAGGTGGTTCCTAAAATGTTTGCTTTGTTGCTTGTACACAGAAATCACCTAGCAGGCTGGTGGTCAGCTTGGTGTCTGTACCTTGGTGGCACTGGCACTGTGTAAGGGCAGAATAAACACTAGTGTCTGCCCCATCTAATTTAAAAGATATCACTGTTTTTGCTCAGCTTTTGCTCTTTAACCTTCAGCTTCTGAAGTTTTCCTTGCCAGTGTTACTTCTCCTGTGAAAGATATTTCTGTGTTTGCTTAGGTGCTCTGAACACCCTCACAATTCAGGTACTCAGCTCTGTTAGTTCCCTTTCAAAATACATCCAATAAAATCACCTTTT
This sequence comes from Origma solitaria, assembly GCA_013397895.1. Lineage (NCBI taxonomy): Eukaryota > Metazoa > Chordata > Aves > Passeriformes > Acanthizidae > Origma > Origma solitaria. The sequence goes on along the minus strand of VZRL01001708.1, from coordinate 326,263 downwards.
AGTTCTGGGGGTTTCCCTCCTCCCCAAAAGTAAATGCATTTGAGACTCTCCTCAAGGATAAATGTTTTGAAGCTGCTAATGACCTGTGGCGTTCTCCCTCCTTACATGTTTGGCTACAGTTTTCCAAATAGTACCTAACTGTTAGAGACTAACAGTCAGGATGGCAAGTGTTATTCCCCTCATACTGTGAAAGTTATGATGTGTGACCCTGGTCAAATCACACGTAGCTGACTTTTTCTAACATAGCCTTGGGTTTCAAGTACGGGTGTTCTTTGAACTTGTGCACCTTGAATCTTGCACACGATTACAGATCCAAAAGCATAACATTTCTTAATTTCAAACACAACCTTTACTGGTTTACAGTTCTATCAGACGTACTTAAACCAGGTATTTATTTGTGTTTTAGCCTCTCAGTAGCATTTTCCCTCTCTGCTACACAGGGCTGTGAGGTGAAATAATTTCACATTTGTAGAAGACTTTAAAAGCACCCTCCTGAAGGTGTTGTAGTAAATGTTCGTGTTGATCTATATCCTTATTTTCCCCTAATCAAGCAAAACTCATGGCTTACAAGTATGTAACTTTAGTTAGAGACAGTATTTTGAACATATAAAGACAAAATACGGGCTAAGTTTTGCTCTGAGACATAGAAACAAAGCTTATTCTGTGAATAAGAGGAGAATTTGGCTCTAAAATGCTAGCATTGGTTTTGTCAAGTGATAGCAACACTTCTTTTTTAACCAAAACATTATGCACACAACAATTTTAGTCTTATTATTTGTAAAGGCCAGAAAAACCACTGCAGAAATGTAATGTAATGAATATCAGTTGATAGTTTACTGTAGTAGTATTGTTAGCACTAAAGTAGTGAATCTAGAGAGGGCTCCTTGGAGGACTCATTTAGTAAGTTGCTTCAGATTTACTGTTTGACAAACAAGTCTTTCATGGCAATGCCCTCTCCAGCATGTTATTATTAATGGTAAGATGAAGGTTTCTTCCTGGCTACATTTTTATCCTTGGGTAGAATTTTCATGTTCTTTCTTTTAGTTCAGCTTCACATTTTGTGTTACTGTATAGAAGCTACAAGAGAAAGAAAAAAAAAGTGCACTTCTCCTGAATTCCCTTTGCCTTTAAATTAGTACCCATTAATTAATTATTACCCTCATAAGAGCCTTTTATATATTTACTTAGTTAAATACAACTAACAGTAATGAAAGAGACCCCTTAGAACTGGCTCACCATTTAAATTCCAAGGAAAAATAGTCCCCTGGAGCATGTCCTCTGTTGGCTCTGTGCAGGTGAATGCAAAGCACAGCACCTGTGCTTTATTTGGGAGCTTCCTTCTCACCCAATATCGCTTGCAGAGAGCTTTTGCTGATAAATGTATGTGATTAAATAATTTAGAATTTATTGTGCTTGATTTCTTTATGCTGAATATTTGTCAGTTTAAGTAGGCCAGCTTTTTAATAAACTCACACTGGAAATTCTGAGAACGCATGAACATTTTTCAGTTTTGCCTGAAGACAGCAAAAAGGCATCTTTTCATTCAAAGATGGATTGTACACTATATGATTAAATACAAACACCAGCTGTATTCAGTGCTCTCAGAGAGGGGCATAGAGAAATAGTAACCTCAGCGACTTCTTTTTCTCATCACCTCTCTAAGATACAGATCACAATCCATGTATTGTGTCTACAAGAGCGCAATTTGCTTTATGTGTCTATCTCTGGAAACCTGTATATCAAGATGTCCTCTTTTCTGTTTTCTGTTTCCTGATTTCTCTTTTCTCTGCTCTTGTCTTCCTCTCAACTTCCTAGCGTTCATCGGACTGCTCAGGTGAGCTAAAGCATGCACTGCTCCCCCCATTTTGTGAATAGCTTGTCACATGAACCTCTTTCTATCCTATAGGCTTATCTTTTCCTGACATGTGTAATATGGTTTCCTTTCTTAGCATGTTTTTAACTGTTTCTTCTTTGTAATGTATTCTTATTCCTGGAAATGTGATCTTGGGGGAGCAAGCCCACAAATCTTACAGCTTTCAGTGTGGCTCTATGTTATGCACTTTTGTTGTGTTCCTTTATACATGGGCACAGGTGCATTTTACCAGCTATGTCCTGTCATAATAAATATGAGGTACACGTATGCTAGAGAAAACATTGGGCCCTTACTATGAAATACCAAATCACGCACTAAGTTTTCAAACCACCAGATCCTGATGTTTTGTTTGCAGAATGATTGTGTGTTGTAATCTATACTTATGTGCTATGTGTTTCAGCATAATTGCAGGTTCTCTGACATGTTGATACAAGCCTGAACAAAAAGTGTTTTGCGTAACTTTGTGGTGGAAGGGAGGAACGGTGCTGACACAATCAAAGCTGATTTTGATACACTAAAGTGATCACTATCATTTGCATCACTAGTTTCTTTAAGAAATTTGCATCACCAGTTTCTTCTTCTGTTGTGCAATATTCTAAAGTCTGACCAGCACAATCATCTTTTTTTTTCTGTGATGATAATTCTTGCATCTTTGCAATAATTTCTGTAGTCTTTTTTGTTAGGTGTTTGATTCCTTTTCCTGTAGATTTTCTAAAATATGCTTTTTGTAATGTTACTGTACTGAAGTCAGTATTAAGGAGTTGAATATTTGCCATTCTTTACCATGACAAGGCAGTTGTTCTCTCTTGGATAGAATTGTTTATATAGGAAGTAGATGTGTTGTGTACTTTATTGTGCAGAATGTGATTTCCATGACAAATGGTTTTGCATTATCGCTACTGGGGACTTTAATACTTATTTAACAGAACATTTTTTAAATTATTTGTTCACCTTCTCCTTGAGAGCCAGTCCAATAAATCCTGCAGGACTTACTTTGTGATGATATTAACATGTTTTTTGTGCTGATGATGACAAGCCCTTTCAGACATGTGGGGTTGTCATTGTTTTGCTGCTACAGTGTGGAAAACTACAATATTAGCAAAGGGCATTAATCACTGACATCTTTGTAAGCCTGGCTTTGGAATCTCCTGTTTGCATGGGCCCTCTTCTTTCCTCAGCATGAAAGGTATGCTCAATTCCTGATAGTCAAGAAGAAATTAGACTTGGACCTCTTTACTTAAGCAGAGGTTTTTACCAACATAGAAATATAAACATGAGCCTTGATCGGGAGCTAACAAATGATACTTCACTTTTCCTGGCTGGTTTGCTTGTTCATTTTCAGGCAATCAGTAATTCTGGAGGAATAGCCTTTTTGCAGCATTGTGCTTACTTTGGATCTAAAACACCAAGTTCTTGTTCCACAATTCTCAATAGTCACCTCTTCTAAACACCTGGTGCACGTCTTGAGCTGTGTCTGTCTTCTCCCACTTTGTGCTAATGTTCCATCCAAAAACATCTGCTGTTACTCCAAACCATTGCAGTTCTTTTACCATGAATGTAAATTAATGTATCCTATTTAGCTGCAGATTATCGTCATCTAATAAAAATACAATCTCTTCTATCTTGAATTATGAATCTTTCCAAAACACTCAGCATTCAGTAAGGTTGGACAATACATATAATTTTTATTAAGATCCTGTGTACTGGACTATAAGTTTAGGCCTATCTCACTGAAATATTTTCACAAATGAGGATATGGTGGGCTAAGCCTTCTGACTGGAAACTACTGTAATTTTTTAAGCACTATATTGCTATTGAAGGACTTGTCTTAAGTGTGCCACAAAGTTAGCTGTCACACTGTATTTTTATAGCTTAGTTCTTCTCTCTGTGTTCTGTAATGTCTCTCAATATGTTCTTCCAGAATTTCACTATACAGTCTTTCTGATCCCTTTACAATACAGTTGCAGGAGATGCCTGTATTGTGCAGGGTTTAGTACAATTTTCCGTAGGTAGAACGTGGGCAGATTCCTATTTACTTTGGTCATCCACTATTTACTTACAATATTCAGACACTGGAGAAGGCTGTCTACTCTGTACAGTCATCATCATAATAACTTTTGTGCTTCTTATCACCAGCACATAGCTGCTCTTCCAAGTCACAGTTGCGGGTTTAAATAAACTACTTGGCAATCTTGTTTTGAGGCCTCTCTCTGTAACCAGTGTATTGGTGTTCAGAGATTGCTGTGCTTTCCTCATCAGCTTGCTTGGTTTATTGAAAGAACATTTAAACTATCCCCATTAAAGAGGGATATTACTCTAAAGATGTTTAACTAGAACAGAAACAAAAGTGCAACTGCAAATAATGGTTTTTTTAGGAAATGACATACAAAGCAATCTCAAAGGTATTTTGTGGAGATTTGCATGGTAACCAGCAAATCTATGTGTTTAGCTTTTGAAAGATCTTTAAGTTTTCAAATATGTTGTAGATTTGCAACCCCTATTCACAATTTGTTAAATACGTGCATTCTCATCCTTCTGTTCCGAAATGCTACAACTATTTGTGAAAGATTACGCGTCATACCTCATTTGTCAGTACTTTGGCAAGATACCCATTAAAAATAATCTGCACATGCAGGAAATGAGAAAATCCTTTTTGAATGCATCTAAAGTGATATGTTGGGTTCCAACAAAAGCACCTGGCAAAGTAACATTATTGCCTGGAATTCAATCAGGCGATGTAGTTACAGGAGTCTTACTTTACATATGAATCAACAAATGGCAGAATTGTTGTTAATTAAAGGAATTGAAATCTTCTTAAGATGGAGTTCCTTTTAGTTTCCTGAACCCTTAAATGATACAGTTGTTTGTGGGCTCATCAGACCCTTTGCCAAAGAACTGGCACTCCTATTTTTATGCTTTCACTTGAAATTTAAAAAATGTATTTCAGGCCATCATTTCACAGTTTAAACTTTAAGCCAGAATAAGCAAACACTGCTACTGAAAGGAGCAGTTTTTCTATTTTTCTCAGTCCTGCCAAGTTCACTCCCATGCCTTGTTTTCTGCTGACATGGCTGTTTTCATGGCCAGGCATTGACCCAGTTCAGGGGATTGATCTGAGTTAGAATTAACCAGGCAAAACCCAAGTAAGTAAATAAAAGGTTAATTGTGACCAAAATCAAACACCTTACCCTTTTCATCACACAGATGAATGCATGCTCCTGCTGGTGCCAAGGAGGGAGATGTGAGGGAGCCTGACAAGGCGGTAGGATTGCTTCTTTCAGCAGCAGTTACGTCAGCTTATGACATTAAAGCATTAATGCACTGCCTCTGGGGGATTTGTTTTGGTTTCTGTCATAGCCTTGAGAGATTTGATATGCTTTCTGTCTTGGGCTGTTTATATTGCTAAAATGTTGTATTTTGCAGAAAGCAGTATACTTATAAGTAGATATAAATGGGGCTGTTACCTGGCACCTCTAGGAAGCATATTATAAAGCGAGAGTAATCTGCAACAATTAGCATGTTAAAATGAAAGTTGACAGAGAAGTGGGGAAGATATTAAATCCCTACACAATTTTTTTGTTGACAGGGGAAACTGAAACTATTAATGGTCACAGTAAGCAAAAGACTCCTTCACGAGCTTCATCCTCAAATAATTGTTGTAGTAGACATTTTTCTCATGTGTGAGATTCTCTGGGCCTTGATGTATTGTAAGCGGAAGCATTCTTTATTTCTGCTTGTCTGTGATTACCCTTGCACAGCCCATTGTGCAGTGCTGACACTGGTATTTGTGTGGGCATTCAGTGAACCAGATCAGAGAACTGATGCAGTTAAAAAATAACCCACACAAGAAAACCCATCAGCTGGACAAGTTTCCCATTTTGATTTATTTTCTCCACAAAAATAGTGGAGCTGACACAGCTGAGAGCATAGTCACTCTTTGAGATGGCATGATTGCTGAAACATTTACGTTTGGACTGCATCCCTAGGTTTAGTAAGATTTAGTTCCTTCACTAGTGTATCTCACTTTCCATGTGATGACCAGAGTCAGTGAAGGAGTTTTAGCAGTAAATCACAGCTGGGTTGAACATAAGTGCAGCAGGGCATTCTGTTAGTACCCAGGGTAATTTGGAGACTGGGTCCTGCTAATCCATTTCCTCCCACAGCCCGGGGCTTGGATGACCTAGCAGACTCCAGGCTTCCACAAATCTGCTGACAATGGTATGGTGTAGCTCCATGTCAGGAGCTGTGCTTGAACTGCTTGCTTGCTCCGGAGTCAGAGGCTGGTCATTCCTCTTGAAATTTGAGCTAGTGATTTTGTGGGATGTTGATGATGTTCTTGGAAACTACCCTAATACATTTTTCCTTTGTAACTCTTATTTGTGTTGTCTTTGTGCTTTAAGGCAAGTTTAGTTTTGAAGTTGTAGTCAATTTTAGTTAGTATGTATGTCTTGGTTTAACCCCAGCTGGAAATTAGGTAACAGACAGCCTCTAGCTCAGCACACACACAGAGAACCTGAGGGGATGGTAAGGAGAATTGGAAAAAAGTTAAAGCGCTCTGGTTGAGGTAAGAACAGCTTAATAACTGAATCCAATAATAATAATGATGATGATGATGTTAAGAGAGAAAACAAAAAGCAAGGTAAAACCCAAGAACCAGCACAGAACCCATTTGCTCACCACCTACTGACCAATACCCAGCCCCAAGCCGCAATTGGCCATTCCTGGACAATTCTCCCCAGTTTGTATACCCAGCATGATGTCTGTGGTATGGAATATTCCTTTGGCCACCTCAGGTCAGCTGTCCTGGCCATGCTCCCTCCCAGCTTCTTGTGCACCTCCTCACTAGCAGAGCATGGGAAACTGAAAAGTCCTTAACCTAGGCTAAGCACTACTTGGCAGCAAACATCAGTGTGTTATGAAAATTATTCTCATACTAAATCCAAAACACAGCACTGTGCCAGTTCCAAGGAAGAAAATCAACGCTATTCCAGTTGAAAGCAGGACAATATATTTCATGCACCGGTTTTTCCTCATCTATTGGCCTAACAACTCTTGATGGAGTAGGAGCAGTAGGAACATAGAAGGAATGATGCATGCCAATGGCAAAGATGTGCATAAGGACATCATGATATTGAGTGACTGGATGACAAAAAGTCAGATGAATTTGGTCTAGAAAATTTTATATGATATCCATTCTATTTTAAATAGATATGTTAAAGTATTGAGCTATAATAGTTAGTTCTGTGATAACATCAGTTTTGTGCTGACTCTTTTAAAACAGAGCTGACTCTTTGCATCTTTGTCCACATCTGCATGAATTGGATTGAAATGCCTCTATATCATATGAATCTTACGAGGTTAAGGAAGTAAACCTGCTACCTAGATGCTTTGATACTAGAGGTATATTACTTTGAAATTATGTAAAACTAGTCTGACTGATTTATTTGTTTTAAAGTAGTAATTTCTGTTTTAAACTGGGTTGATAAATAGGTCATAAAATGGAATCTGTTAATCATTAGAATAATAGGAGTACTTTTCTAAAGGAAATCACACACACATGCAGACACACACACATATCGCTTAAGGAGTTCTGTAACTTGTGAGTCAATTTGAGTAAAAACTTATTTATTATATTTGGTCAAACTTTTCAAATCTTGATACTTAAAATCTAGTGTCCCTCATTTTTTATCAAGTAAATTATCTCTTTTCTTCCTGTAGTAATATCTCTTATTTCCTTTTCTCAAATTACCCTTTCAGTCTATATTCTTCTGCTTCTTCCCTGTTCCCCACCAACCCAACCTCAGACTTGCTCCTGTGTTACTAGTTGTTTTAAATAATTTCATTCAATATTTATGTAAGACAGGTTAATCAACATAGCTGAGATGTTTCTCTTAAAGGAGAGTGTTTATGGAAATGCTTTTCTCAGTTAGGTTTTAGAATGTTTTGGTTTTCATGCAAGTCCCTATCTGTTAAGATCACAGAGAAAACCTTTAAATCATGGAGCTGTGATAGAGGCCAAGGCATTTTCATTTCCATTGCATGGAATCATCACTAAGGAAATCAGGAGTCATATGACTACAAATTAGGTGAGAACTTGGGCTCTGGCTTGATTACAGAATGAACTAGGCAGTCCTGGGGCTCTGTACTTTTCATGGAGAGAACCTGAGCATCACCAGTAAATGGCCTTGAATTGTAGCTGAAATGAAAGTAAAGACTATTTCTGCTCAAAAAAGAAACCCAAGCTGCTTAAAATGGATTTGGTATAGCCAAGAGTAGAAATCGTTATCATCCTTCAGTCTAATGGCACCCATTTTGTCCCAATAAATAAAATTGTTTCTTGAACAAGATAAAGTTTGTTGAAAAACTTGATGCCTCCTTCCTACACATATGCACTTAATCTGTGCATCCCGACAGGGCTATGAGCGCTGTGAGCCACAAGCGTTGCCTCATGCTTAAAGGGGCAAACTGTGCCTGACAAAGAATTTTGTGTTGCTGCAGTAAGTCAGTATGATTTTATTCACTCTGTTGTGGTGGAAATGCTTGGCTGAGGAAAAGATAATGGTCGTCTTCCTCCAGTATGCAATGAACACCCTTTAATTGTCCAGCACTAAACCATGCTTTTGGTCATGTGTGGAGAGCACTTTGCATAAATTTGTCTTAACATTGAGCTATTATTTACTTGGAAGGTGCCATACTTTGCCTCTTGAAGAAGATTTGAACTGGTTTGTCTTTGAAGACTCTGAATATGTCTGTTGTTGATTTTGGATCTGTTTTGGCAGTACACAAAGAAAATAAAGTGTTCGTTTCTTGTGAGAGTACCCAATATATGCAGTTATGGTCATGACAGCAGCTTTTTTATGTGTAGTTCCAATTCCTATGATAGCTTAGAGACCCTCAGCAATGAAAGTGATTCATTGCTTTCAATGATGAAAGCTGTTAGTAAAACATCTCAGCGCTCCAAATTATCCTGTTTATTATATCACTGAAAGCAAAATTGCAATTGAAATAAAAATTTATTTTTGACTGAATATCCTGGGATGATATATGTGAAAAACATGTTAGGTTTGGAAATAGGGATTTGTTTTGAAAAGTTAAATGCAATCCTAAAGTGGCATGAAATTGAGTTGTACCAGGCTCACTTCTTATTCCTAGCAAGTAGGTGTCCAGCTCATACTGGCACCAGTTGTCATGCTGGTAGACAGCAGCATACAGCTGGGAAACAAAAGGATGAGCAGACATGAAGAGTGAGATGATTTCTACTGCTCATATATTGAGAAAAAGAGAATGAAAAGGAAAGGTAGGGAGAGAAGAAATATCAAGAAACAGCTGAAGTATTTTATGATTGAGAAGGCCAGAGGCTGAAACAGAGAAAATAGAATGAAAAGAAGAAGTATATATTATTTAATTGACATATTTACTTCCTGTTAATGGGTGAAAAATTTGTGGTAATTTTCTCATCCTTTTCTGCCTCATAAAGGAATTTGCCATTAATCTGGGTTAGGAATAAAAGCTAAAACATTTCAGAACATGGTTGGCTTGTAAAATATTTGTCATGACTATTGCTTTGAAGATCATGTTCACAGTATACTATTGGTGTTTTACATCTCTATAACTAAATAGTAACGCTGCTGTAAAATTCAGCAGGAAATAACATAAAATTCTATAGGCTTCAAATGAAATTCTTTACTAATTTCTCCCCTGGGATTTATAAATAATGTCTACACTAAATTTTTAGAAGACACTAGAGTGTAATATGTGCTAATCCATTTTTTCCTTCTTCTCTGGAGAGGACTCAGCCAGTTCAAATGTAGGTATCAGCTTCTGGTAGACTTTCCTGCTTGGAAAAAATCCCACCTCCCATATAAGAAGGGACCTTTGCATGCACATGCATGTGCCTATGCATGAATCCTGCCACTAACAGTTAGTTCCACTCCTCCTGCATTTGGGAGAAAGAGTAAAAGCTAGGAAAAATAGCTAAATCTATTTATTAGTGTCCTAAAATTTTTGGGATTTTTCTTTAAAGAATAGAAATCACATTGGATCATTTCAGAGGACAAGAGCTTAATGCAGCCTTTATCCGGATCATAAGAGTTGATCATAGGAGTTGTAACTGTTGTAAGCAGTTGTCTGAAATACTTGTACCAATAGTGGCCGAGCCTGGAGCAAATGGTTCCTGCGGGTGTGTTCAAAGATAAATTTTCCAGGATTTTTTATCTCGTTACAAGGCTCCCTACAGCTCCCCCTGGTGGTAAAGCACTGGAAAACGAGGACTAGGAAGACATTAAGGTGGCATCCTTTGTACTCAAATACAATATAAAACACAAACCAAACAAACCTAATCAGACGATTCGTGCTCTGTCAAATAATTAAACTGAGTATAGATAAACAAGAGTGTTGTAGGTGCTTGCTTTCATATGGAATGCTTTTCAGATTGCACGGTGCAGTGCAATCCCGGTAAGTAAATGAAGTAAGATCAGAAAGGTTAGCAATTGGTCACATCTGAAGCATAAACTCTAATGATGCTTTCTGCATCCAGGGTTTAGTTGTCTTTGGTAACCTGGAACGCAGCAGCACTGATGTGTATTTTTAATATCATTAAAATACACTCCTTGCTAATGCCAAGCACAAGCTGTAATGCTTAAGCCTTGCTTCTTTTGTAACTAAAGATTCTTAAGACAATGTAAGAAATATAACACATACCCATTGTTTTATAAATAAACACAGTATCTGTCTTCTTGGAGAAGGGCCACTATATGTACTCTAAGTTAATTATAAGGAATTAAATGTAAACTTGAGACAACCTACTAATTTTCTTTCCCCAAGTCCACCTTAAAATGATCATTATCACCCTTTACTTCACTGATTATTTGAACAGTGTAAGTTTATAGCTAATAGAGCTCTATGTTCTAGGTAATTTACTGCAACCCAGCCAGCCAGTTGTCTGAGAATTACCATGGGCCAATACTGCAGAAATGACCCAAGCTCAGCTTTACTTTTTCATAGGGTGCAAGGTGATATAGGTGGCTTGTGCAGAGCAGGAGCTGTCTGGAGTGAACTGGAAAATTTCTGGAGCAGAAGAATTGCTAATGGCTTTTACTAATATCAGTTGTTGCACTTGTAGTGAAATGGGTTTAAATTGAAAAAGGCTGTGTTGAGATTAGCTATGAGGAAGAAATTCTTTACTGTGAGGGTGGTGAGGCACTGGAACAGGTTGCTCAGAGAAGCTGTGGATGCCTCATCCCTGGAAGTGTTCAAGGCCAGGTTGGAGGGACTTTGAGCCACCTGACCTAGTGGAAAGTCTCTGCCCATGGCAGTACAGCTGGAACTAGATGATCTACAAGGCCCGTTCCGACCTAAACTGTTCTATGACCCGAAAATATAGATGCCATGAAAATTCTTGCAAATTCTGAGGCAGAGCTGGGAAAACTCCAGACTTGTTTAAGCCCAGAAGAGGTCTGCTGAAAAATTCACCTGCTTGCCAAGACTACAGAGTTTTCATTTTTCACTTGCACTGCTGATGCAATTTGTAAACAGGAATCCTGCAAAGGCTGGTCACTGCTTTGCAGGTATTGACTACAAGCGAGCACACTTTCTTGTTAAACTTTGGTTTAGGTTTCCCCTCATTCCATTTTTTCTGATATATTATACAGGATTTCATTCCTGTACTCCCCTTGTTGGACGGTCTTCAGAAATGGCTGATTTTTTTATACCTACTGAGAGCAAAATGACAGGGGTACATCTCTCCTCCACAGATAATTTGAGGAGTTAGGCTCCCTCATGGTGATCTTTGGCTAGCACAAAGTTGAGGAACTGCTTAAAGTATTATAGAAGAGTTAAAGATACCTTTGTCATGCTTATGCTTGTAATATCTTCTTAATTGTCCTTTTTGATCAAGCATTTCATGACATGCAATTTATTGTTGAAGCTCTGTGAAAAAGTATTCATCTATCATATTGTGGTCTGCAGATGAGTTCTTAAAACAAACACTTTCGTAAGTCTCTGTTGTACCTGTCAGCACATTTTATTGCTGTGCCCCAGCATGTATGGATTGCCACATCAATTCTAGGTTTTTGCACTGTTTTGGTTTGCCAGTGACCAGGCCCTTTCCACAAACACTGCAATTTACTATTAACAGTGTTTGTTCTTTGGCTCAAACTTACGCCAGCAATAATACCAACCTGGCCAGGGGCTGGTTTTAGCACAGCTTGCTTTCTTTGCTGCTTCTTTTCCTTAGGCTGCTTCGTTCTGGGTCTTTAATCACAGTCTGTAGAAATTGAGCCTACTATGGGAGGAGGAGGGCAGTTCTTCAAGCAATAAAAATGACATTAGAGCAACACTTAACATGGTCTAAACCAATCTGTCTTGTTTGACCAAAGCATTATTTCCTGAGAATCATGCACCCTTTTCTTTCAGATGAAGTCCAAACCCATGTAAAGTTCTAGCAGGTGTTTTACTATGACATTTCTCTTCTCTTTCTAGGCAGATCCAGAAGCTGTCTTCTCCTTGCTCCAAATAAAATATGGCAGGAACAGTCTCATCTGCAAGTGTTCAGAATAATTATTCAGTTGCAGTGTGTTTATCCAAATATCTATTTTCAAGTACTCTGGGGTTAACAAGTCTGTGATGCTTATCCTCTTATAAAACTAAAGCCTTTTAAAACCCCTAAAGTCTGAGAAATACTTGAAAATACTCCCTTCCCTCCTGAACTAAGGGAGTACTTTCAAAAGGTATTTGAAACATACAGTCTGAAACAAAATCTTCTATTTCAATGCATGACAGCAGCTGGATGGCTAGCTGACAAAACTATTTTATACACATTGTAGACAAACAGATATTTTGACTAGTTCACCTTCTCTGGCCCTCTCAGTAATTGCACTTGTAGCATCAAGTTCCTTTTATTAGATGCCTCTACTCATACAGTTATAATGGGCTTTATAGCGAGAAGAAACATCCACAAATATTAGGTTTCCTTGCCACAATCTCATGAGTAAACAAAGAATGCTTCAGTAAACATGTGGTCTGTGAAAATGAATAATTCTGAAAGATGGTATTACTTTTTTCTTGGTAGATGTCATCATAAGTACTGCTGATTTGCTGAAGTGCCCACTTCAGGAAGACAGTATCAGTGAAGTAATTAATTCTTCATGATTCTGTTGTGCCTTGAAGCTTTTGTTTCTTGTCTGACAAAAGAAACATTCTGTCTCTGTGTTGTTGTTTTACATGAAATTTGTCACTTCCTAGAAATTTATTCTTAGCTGGAATTGTAGCTGCCTTGCTCTTTTGGCACAATAATATTTTAACATCTTTTCACTGAGAACAGGGGTGCAGCCCTTTATTGAATCTGTTTTATTTAAGTCTAGTTCAGAGGTTTAGGCAACATGTGGATTTGCACTGTGATTGAAGCTCTGTGAGCTCTTGGGAGAGTGTTCCATAAATTAATGCTTTGGAGGAACAGTAGGTGGACACCTGGATCTTCTGAAGCTGTGTGAATTTTATATTACATGTTCTCATTTCGAATGGCATGCACTAGGTCTTCATTGCTGTTTCCATACCTTTGGCACTTACCCTTCAAACCTGCATTCACTACTATTGTAAACAGCATCGATTACCTGCTAGTATTATGAAAATAATTGCAGTACCAGTAGGAGCAAGAAAAACACAGACTTTACCAATTTTGGTGATCATCTCAGAGAAGCTGCTTATATAGAAAAGTCCATCTGTACACCATAAGCCTCTGATCACCCCTATAAACAGACTTGTCACCACTGGTGATTTTTATCACTCTAAGGGACTTGATCTTGGCTATGAAAAGGCAGCACAGTCTTCTGTCTCATATGATGTCCTGGTACAGGACTGGTGGGGTGATGTAGAAAATTGTTACTCCATTAGTCTCTTTCCCCCTGTGAGTCCTCAGCTGAAATAGCTAGAGTACTGCTGCAAGGTAGTAGAGATGTGAGGGACTCTATTCTCATATCAAAACAAACATGAAAAGCCAGCTTTGTAAGATGATGTGCAAGAATCCTTTGCTGTTTGCAGAATCCCCTAAAAATGAATTCAAATTATCTATCCACTTCTTTTTCACATGCATTAAAAAGAAATAATGTCTTGAAGTAAAGTGGTTTCTATTAACATCTCAGAAAACCTAGCAGACATGGGAACAAAATACTAAATGATGAAAATAAATTCTGAGAATCACACATTAAATGTTTTGCATGTGCTGGCTACAAAAGCTTTATATCTGCTTTTCAGACATAGTACTTGTTTCTTAACTCTTAGATCTTTGATAGAATGTCATGGTGTGGAGTGAATGTGGTGAATTTGCTTCAGGAGTTTATTACATACATATTTAATACACTTTACAGGACTAAATAGTTTAAATTTTGACAGAATCATGTGGCATACATCCAGGTTTCAGACCATAAGACACTCTCTTAAGAAAAATACACACAAAGCACAAAATATTATGCAAGTCAGGCTTCATGAAAGGTAATATTTTTTATTATTTATTTGCAGATGCTTAAAAGTGTTGGCAAATTTATTCACATAGGTGAAAGGAAACGCTAATTTATTCAAATCTTGCTCAGAATAGTCACTGCTGGAACAAAAAGATGTTCTATTCAAAGTACCCTCACAACAAAACGGGTTTGACATATAGACACAGATGAGAATATGGAGTCATTCATCAGTGTTCCTGTAATCCTGGGCTATTTTGATTATGCTTGAATAGATTACATAACTAAAAAACCATTTTCTTAAACACTGTAGCATTTGGGATGAGAATGACTGTCAGAACTGTTGGACAACCTCTCTGGTGACCTGAGTAGTGTCATCTCCAGAGGCAAGGGTTATTTTGTTGCTTCTCTTCTAAAATGCCACTAAATGCAGTGGCATTTTAGGTAGCACTTGCTAAGCTTTCGAAGTAACTCAGCTTACCAAATATTTGTAGAAGAAACAGTTTGTGAAAACCTGTGAGAAGAGGAAATGAGGCCTTTAGAGACAAACTATTTTTACTTTCTTCATCATCATCCATGAAACTGTGCACCTATGCTTGTGGGGAGTGTGTAATTTTTTAAAGGTGAAGTTGAGTCTACATGACTGAGTGTCACTGAAGGAACGATGAAACACTGGTGTTCTTGTGTTTCAAAGCTTTCAAAAATGAAAAGTAACCTTTCTGTGCGTGCAAGTGCATACTGTAAAATCTGAAGTACAAATGTGTCAGTTCTTCAGTGGAAGTTACTAAGAACTGTCTTCCTCTACCATGAAGAGCAGTATCGTGTTCTTTCTGATTTGTTTTTCTGTTATTTTTTAACAAAACCACTCAGTGTAACAAAGAGAATTTTGCTTTGTCTGGCAAAAGCAGCCTGTAACATGGTCATTTTTTTGTGCCTCTGTCTCTCTTCAGAAAGCTGGCTATATCTGTAGATGACATATTGGGCAGTATTTTCATTGCACATACTTGAAGAAGATTATTTGGATGAATCTTCTTCTCACTGCAGCTGAAAACACTATCTTTGTGAAGATGTGAATGGAGCAGCTTCTGGAGTCTAGTTGAGCTGGGTAAAAAGCATCTAAAATGTCACCTATAATCATATAAAAATAGAACAAAATTATGAACATGTGTTGCTTAGTATTATGGTAAAGCTTAGGAAGCTCATTCCTTGTTGTTCTGGGTGCTGTCCAAAAAAACCCACCACAAAACAATGAACAAAAGGCTTTTCTGCCACAAAGAGCTTACAATTTAAGAGACAACAGGGTGGAGAAAGACAGTGAGGCATAAAGAAATAAACAGCTGCCAGTGAATTCATAGGAGACTGGTACAGTTGTCATTGCTGGGCATTTAAAGGGAAGTGGATAAGAGCACAGCTTCAAAATCTGCCAGTGCCCTATTCTATAAAGGATAAATGTATTTATGTGACATGTCAGAATTGATAACTGTATCTTGCAAAAGCTGATATAAATTCCCCTAAATAATGAAATCCATACACACATGCTGTACAGCCTTTGCTATTTCTTCCATTTTTTAGGAAGGAAAAGAAAATGAACACATTTCTTGCTGCACAGTGAGCCTTCCTCTACAAGTATTCTGATCTGTGGGGTTTCAGCCTTACTGGAGTGATCTTTACTACATGTGTTGTAGGGTTGAGTATCTTAGCCCTTTGAATACTATGATCTGAGATGATGTAGTTTCTTGATGGGGTCAGTGGTCCCCAGTGACCACAGAGCAGCAAAGTTCTATGAGTGGGGTCCTGAGTATGGTGAGGTAGGCAAAGAACAAGGGACAGACAACTTCAGCAGAGAAGAGTTTAGCTTATTCATGGGGAGCTGGTAGGTGAGATCCTGTAGAAGGCATCACTGAAGGGCAAAGGAGCTCAAGATCTTATTTATAAGGAGGAAAATGTTGTCCATGCCACGACTCAGGAAAATGAGTACATGAATCACAAGACTGACTTGACAAAATAGGGAATGCGTGGCTCAGCTCCAATGCAAAAAGAGCATACGTAAAAGGCAGAAGCAGACTACAGAGAAAGAATATAGAAGCTGCCTACGATGGCATGGGTGGCAGTAGGAAAACAAAAGTTCAGCTAGAACTGAAACAGACAATAAACATCAAGTGCACACTTACTGCTAGTTTAGCAGCAAAAAGAACAAATGATGAAAATGTAGGCCTGTGTGTGATTGTGCTGTGTAAATCAGTGGCAGAAGATTAAAAAAATGCATCTGTCTTTATCAGCATTTCCCAAGTCTTTGTGCCCAGAGACAAGTTAAAACAGGAGAAGTAGTATTGGATGGTCAAGTCAGAGTTCACTTGAGAAATCTCAACTGCTACAAATACATGGGACTAGATGGGCCAACCTCACATCTTTTGGAAAGTATGTCTTAAGTCCCATTGGAACTCAATTCTCAGCACACAAAGGAGAAGAAGGTCACTGAGAACAAACAGTGTGGGTTTGCCAAGGGTGATATGCTTGACCAACCCAATACATGTTACAATGGAATTACTAGATCTATGGGTTAGGAAGGAGCAATGGATGTTGTCAGCTTTGACTTCAGCAGGATGACGTAGTCTTGCACAGCACTCTTCTGTCCAGGTCAGGGTGTTATAGTCTAGGTGGTAGAAAACCTGAAAATTCTAATGGTTTCAGTTAATTCTTCAGTCAATTTTTGGGTATTTCCAGTATTATACCTTCTGCAAATGGCCTTTACACTGTCCCATATTCCATTTATTCCTACCTCTACAATTAATATCTGAATTTTTTTTCTCTAAATGTTTTGTTTCAGATGTAATGATATGAAGTAGACTACTCTGCCCTGGAAAACAAGTTATCCGTCCTTACTCCCTGTCTCAGTTAGTATAGACATCTGTGGTTTTTTGTTGGTTTTTTTTTCCCCCTGTTGCCTTCTTTCTGAGTTAAATGTCATTATTATTATATACCCTGGTTCCACTCAGTGTTGATTCATGCAACACATTGGTAGCATGCTCTTCTATGAACTGCTGTGTTTCTTAAGCAGTAATTAAACTCTTGCCTCCTGAGGTTAATTTTTCCCTACACCAGTTTTTCCACTAGTGCCGTACTACTGAGGTAGACACCTTAATCTTGTTGAATGCAAGTTTGTGCCATCTGTATTGGCAGAAAGAACTGTTAGAAAAGAAGCTGCAGTTTCTCAAAGTCCTCTCTGCAGAAATGTGCCAACCAAATGTTTTGGAGTATGTAATATTCATATCACAAAAAGATGATTCTGTGTCCAAGGCAGCTTGGAGGGGAGCTTCAAGAGCATGGTTCTTACAGGCTGGCCACCGGCGTCTCCCCAGTTTTTAATGCAGTACTTCAAATACCTCTAAGCTTGAACTTAGGTTTGTATTCATAAGTGTAATTCATTGCATATTCAAGATTGGGTGCAATGGTAATTTTTTTTCCTTTTATCTGCTTAATAAATGCATCTGAAAATTCCTTTAACTTTGCAATTTTCCTTGATCTTAATTCACATGGAATAAAGGAACAAAGTATTCATGAATATCTTATCAAAGCTGATTATAAATTAAGATTAACTTACTTAAATTTTAGTGTACTGTGGACCCTTATAATAATTTATGCATTATGTAACAGGATTGTTTATTGAAGAAAACACTTCTGTTCTGATGGCCCTTCACTGTAAAGAAAATACAGTATTCATATAATTCAGAAATGCCTCTTTAGATGCTTCAGCTTTAAAGAGTTTTCACATTTCATTTTCAGTCTGAACTGTAGCAGCATCCACATTTATAAATGTCAGCATGAATTTGTCTCCTAAATTAATTTAATTATCTAAATATCAAAAGTAATTTCCCACCTGCAACTCTTAGCTAATTTGCAAAAGGCAACATAACTATCCCGGCCACAGTATTCCAAACAAACTGTGGCACTTGGATCCAGCTACGCGTGTTACGTATCCTAGAGTCTTAGTCTTCCTTCTCTTAGTGGATTTGGTGGCTATATAATAATATTATTTTAACACCTCAAAAATGTGTTTAAAAAATACTCATATCAACATCTAAAAGAAAGAATACTTTACCATCTCAAAGTACTTTACCATTTCAAAGTACCCCATTTGAAAAACTGGTTGACAGACAGAACAAAAATTGCACTGTTTTTTTTCTGTGTCCTGAAAGACCAAATGCAGAGATGTATCACATCACTGTCATAAAGGATCATTTTAATTGTGGTTCTTAACAGTGATGTGGTACTGTTATGACTGCGCTATAAAAGGCTTTTCTGGTACCTTCCTATTTTTAACTTTCAGTGGCATTTGAAAGAAATTCTATGTTTTTTTTAAATCAACACTTTTAACAAAGTAAAAGTGAAAAGAAGGTCTTGACTATGTTGGTTTTGTCTGAAGATTTTGGGGGAGGGAGGAAGGAAAGCACATGAACTGGATTTAATTAGATAAAAAGGTTACCTAAATAAGAATGAAATAGACATCTTTTTTTATCTGCCTTTATTATCAACAAGCAATCACTGAGTTTTAAATAAGGGAGAGGCAATGCACCTTTCCAGTCTAGCCCCATGAACAAAGGAGCATAAATTGGCCATCAATAGAATAACATTGAGGTTAGCAGGAATGCCAAGGGCACTTGAACACATTAACTTATGATGTTCATTCTGGTCCTGTGTTTCTGTCCTAAAGGAGATGAGAGTTTATCATCCTCTTCCCATCTTGAAAAACAGTGCTCCTCCCTCTTAAATTTCCTTCCTTCCCTCCCTCCTTTCATATGTGCTCTGAAACCTCTCTGCTGCTCTAGCTGGTGCAGTAAGAACTTGCCCTTCCTGTCTCAGTCTACCTCAATCATTGTGCAAAGGAGTAAATCCCAGTAGAAACTGGCTGCCTCTGAACTCATTGTGAATGGCTCAACATTTTATTTAAATAAAATTTGCAGGACTTCTAGTACTTGAAAAATCTTATTTCATGTGGGAAGGCGCTCGTAAGCAGACCAAAATCTTTTTTTTCCTGAAAGCTGTTTTTAGAGAAAGTTAAGAAGACGCAAAAGCCTTTATAGGAGTCTGAGATGCAGTAAAATGAGGCTGGATACATGAATAAGTAAGATCTATAGTGGGAGGATATGCTAAAAAAGCTGTGGGACATGTGTTGGAAATAGACCAATGTAAGGACAATCTTATTTTCTCCTGAATTCTCATAAAGTTTCCTGGAAAAAACTGCTGTTGTCAACTGACTACCTCTGTGGTAAAAAATGCTGTTTCAAAATCCATTTGTATCTGTAGCTTGCTGATATCTCCGATAACAACACAGCAATGTCCAAGTTAGTCCCTTGAGCCACTCTTGTCTTCAGGCTGCATCTAGAGTACAGATATTAGCTGTGTAGCTGTACCAGCAGAGGTTCTATACCAGGTTTTCCTGCTGTCTTTGGTGGGTTTTGGCTCAGGTTTTTACAGAATAAAGTAAAAAATTTCCTTTCTTAATTTATTCACTCTTCTTTGAAATTTTCTGCAAAATTGTTGAGGTTGTTCTCATGAGAGTAGTATTTGTCACTTCCTGGAATGACAAGGAAGTCTCCTAAACACACTAATGGAAACTGATGCTGTTTTTGTGGAATTCATCCACTTTTACAGCAGATACAGTTTGATGATGGAGCTGTGTCTGACAGGCACAAAGGAAGCGATGGGGTAAGGGATCCAGTCCAGCTTTCTGAGTGGTGATGAGGCAAAAGACTGGGCTCAGATGGTTTGTATTTTATTTTAATCAGTATCCCTCCAAATGCTCCTGCTCACCTTTACCCATCAGTAATACAGCATTATGGAGATTGAAGATGCTCTGTATTGTAAGAGAGGTCACAGACATTTCCCAGTTTCCTTTTGTTACTGACCATGGTTCTCTGTTGTCCCTGCCTGGATTCCCAAAAGCCTGGCCTCTAATACACTTGTCCTCTTTGCAGGTCTACTGATTCCTGGAGGGTCTTCTTTTACTCTACAGCCTGTACATGAGAAGGCAGGAGGCAGAAATGAGGAGTCAGTCTGATGTGTAGTAACCTGGTCAGTGTAAGTTTGGAAGTAAATCCCACAGAATCACTGAATGGTTAAGGCTGGAAAGGACACTGCCCACAGAGAGATTCAGAAGATGCAAAAGATGTAAGTGTTCATCTCTCTGTCTAGTTTTCTAAGATTTGAAACTCTTTCTGAGGGCTTTTGGTGAGTCTCAAGGCTGAAATATTTCCCAGAAAGTAAACTGCATTCACACCAGCTTCCTCCTGCTGTAGCTTTGACATGGTTTATTGGTGTGTCCTTCACTCACACATGCCAAAGATCATTTGATCATTCCTGCATTACAACAAGGCTGGTTAAAAAAGTGTGAAATATGATTCTTGTTATGATGCTTAGAGCTGAACTGTCCTTGGCAACTTCTCTAAGTGCTACGTAATTTCCATGTACCTCTGAGGAAAAAAAGTGAAAGAAAGAGTAAGAGAGACTGGTTTTCTGCTAGGGTATCTAGGAAGAAAAGTGTAATATTAATCCAGAGGAAAAAACCTTTTGTTTCAAATAAAAGTGTGAAGAGGTTGATACTGGACTCAAAAGGCATAATGGTGGTCTCACCTCACATTTTATACTGCCTCCAGTTGAATTACACATCATTGCTGCTGGTAGACGTGTTATCAGGGCCAAGACCTTGAGAGCCACAAGACTTTATTGTAGATGGTCCTCTGGTTGCAATCAGATTATTGTTTATCCTTCCAGGAGTATTTATATTTTTGATAAATTTAAGGCCCAATTCTTTGGCCTCCCCCATTCTTTGACTTGCCCTCCAGAAGGATTATATAAATGCAACTAAATAGAACAGCTTGTACTCAGCTCAGCTATTGAAACCTCTAATAACTGTATTTTGTATGAATAGCTTTATGAACAAATCATAAATAAACTTGTGCCCTTGCATCCTTTTTGAGAAAGCAAGAAATGGAATTATTGCATCTGTTAAGGTATTCGTGCCTTCCCTTAAGTCAACTGCAATACATTTAAAGTACAGTAAACTTCAAATGCAAGTTATTTTGTCTCCCCAATCACTAGCTGGCAGTCAATGCCTTTAAGGAAAACATTGTGAACTTCAGTCATTAAAAGTCAAGTGTACTAATGTTTTGTAAACCACAGGACTAATTTGAGAGGAGATTGTTCTGAAAACAAACTTCAGAGGCTGAAAGAAATCTCCCACCTATAATTGAAAAACCTGATGTTCATTAATAAGGGGGTGACTTCAGTTAATCTTTTGAGTATTTTGTAAAGATAAATCCACAGCCTCGTACAGGATCGAAAATTTGATTTGCTTCAGTTTTACTGGAAATTTTTCTCTACCATCTGAAGTCTAGGTGTTCATTTTGAAGGAACCTCACTTAAAATAATAAGTTTTGTCATAAGATATTGTTTACATGGATAAAAATGTATAGTTACGTTTTAAGGGGAACTCTTGAAAACTGTTATGCTAATATGTTACTGTATATGTTGTTTAACCATTTGTATTTCTACTAAATATGTACTTAGAAAAGAACAAAACAGGAACAAATTGTACTTTCTTTTCTTTGGATTAGAAGTTCAGTACATTGTTTCTGGTCTTGATGTAGTCATGCTCTTAAAAGACAATGTACACTTCCTTAGAGGTGCTTCTTTTTGCCCTGATTACACTTTATCTGAAGTCAATGGATGTTAGTGGTGTTATCAACTGCTTTTGACAGTCCTTAGGATGGATCTGGAAATTCATTGCACAAGCTTGGTAATCTGTAGTTTACAGTATTTATATTACTCAGTGCATCACAAGATTGGTATAATTGCTTTTTACTGTTGCTTTGGTTTTGCTGTTAGTGGTAAGTTGCAGGAGCCTTTTATTTGCATTAATGATGATCAGACTCAATTTCTTCCTGAAAGAATGTATTCAAATTAAAACAAGATAGAAAAGTTAGGAGGGTTGTTATTTTATAGTTTAAGGGAGCTCCATTCCAGTAGAATCCAACAGATTGCAGTAGATGTTTTGAATCTACAGAATCCAGTAGATGTTTTGTGGCTTGTGTCCATGTTTTTTCTTGTCAGTAAAGGGCATTAGTGCATACCTGTGATACAAAGTCAGCAAGCAGATCTAAAACTGGATATGAATGTCATACTTCTCATCTACAGTGCCCTCCACAGTAGTCTCCCGTCAGTCTTAAAAGGTGTTTGTTGTAAGTGTTATTGTAGATGACTGTATTTGGCTTGAAGGTCTATAGGATGAGCTGCATACACCTCAAGGCTGTCCAGATACTTGTAGCATAGAGGGAGCTGTTAATCCAATGCCCACAAAGTGTTTTTCGTGGAGGCTTAGGGCAGAAACAAAGAGAACAAGCATCTGTGGTTTTACTCCTGCACCACCAAACATAAGTCAATAGGCTACAAGCCCTTGTAGGTCTCTTACAGTACTCGGAGGCTGAAGAGGTATGTGTCAAGGGGGGTACCCAACAACATCTGTCACGCAGGAATGTCTCATACAACTTCTATTCAGTAATGGCAGACACTAGCAGGAGGCATGAAGTCTCTCTTGTGGTTGTTTGGTTGGTTTTTTATAAGTGCTTTGTTCTTCCCTAAGAGTAATGAAGAGTATTCCCAGTCCAATTGTTTCCTAGTTTTTAAAGAAAGAGCTTTGCTGAAGAGATTTCATTCCCAACACTTCCATTAACATTTGATAGGATATCTTAGGATACTATTCACATATTTAAAGAAATAGAAAAATAGCAATAAATCCTTTATATTTTCATATCTACAGTATACATCCTTAAACAAATACACTTGGTCACTTGGGCATAGAGAAGTTACAAGAACTAAATACGATGCCTTGACTTGCACAGCACAGTGCCAATTCATATTTAGAAAATGTTCAGGACACCTACAGTTACCCAAAAGACTGGAACAGAGGAAGGAAGACAAAGGAAAAGTGATAATTTTCATCTAGCTTATTCAGGATTTACTTCTGCAACAGAAACATGTCAAAACAGTGCATTAAGTCCATGAAAATTAAGTGGCATTTTATAAATTTGAGAGATCTGAAACATTTTTTTATGAGTCTGCCTAGCCATAAAAAATCCCATCTTGGATTTCCAGTCTTATATCAAGGAGGCCATTTTATGAAAATGAGAAAGGATTCCTAATTTGTGGCTGTTGCTACTTTCACATCCAGCTGACAGTTCCCTAAGATCCCAATCACAACAGACACTTGCTGCTGATTTTCAAAAAAACTAAAAAGTAGATTTGTTCCCTGCTCTGATGTGTCTGGGCAGAAGAAGAGCAAAGAAATTGAGGTCAATGTGAAGTAAGTTTTATGTATTGGATGTGTGCTGTTACGTTTCTTTATGCAATTGCTGTACAGACCTTCTAGTGGTAGCAGTCAACAGCATTTTACTAGAATGGTGTCCATCTCCATGGAGCCTTGAGGCTCTGTGGCCAAGACTACTCCTACTGCCAGCAGTGTGTTGGTAGCAGAGAGTGATTGGCTGTGCCCTGTTTCTTAAGGCAGATGTTAAGCAATACCGGTACCAAGATCAACACAAAGAAACGTTGCTAGTAACTGACTTTGATTTTGAGCTCTTTGAAGCTGGCAGTCCAACTAGTCTTCCATGCACAGAAGCCACACCTTTCCAGAGAGGATGAAAAGATTCTCTGGGGGACTGTGTCCAAAGCCTTACTAAAGTCAAGGTAAATGACATCACTTTCATACCCTTATTTACTGAACCAGTCATCTCATCACCTTTGTCTCCTTCATTTGTCCAAAAATGATGTTCAGGAAAGTTTGCTACATTTTCTTCTTAGGAACTGAGACAAGGGTGACCAGTCTGTAGCTTCCCAGATCTTTCTGCATCAAAGGGGAGTGATATTTGCCAAAACTGCCTCCTGGCATGACCACTCAGCTTAGCGCACATTGGAAACGACTGCTGTCTATGTTTTGAGTTTGCCCTGGAAGGTCAGCCATTCTTCTGTTCTCTGTCTTGTTAAAAGACATATGAGATACTATTGAAATCAATGAGACTGTTCATCTGTATAAAAATTGATGGGATATTAACTAGAAGATATCACATTCAAACATCTAATTTTGTATCTCATTTTCAGAAAACATATCAGAAAAGCAAGCCCAAAGGTCTGCCATGTTTTGAGGAAAATTGATCTTTGGAGCCAGGCTTTGTTTCTTAGATCTGTCTTTAGTCAAGGCTGGGAATACTTGATTTCTGAAAGATATAGCAGATGGAAAATTAGTTTTAGGCAGTTTCAGACAATCCACCAAGCTTTCCCTGACTGGGTTATTTGTATCAGTGGGAGCCAGGCCCTCTTGAAATCATGCAGCCAATATTTCACCACGATAAATTGCAGTGGGAATAGTATGAAGTTTTATCTCAACTAATTCCAGATTTAATGCATTCTTCTTCTAATTGCTGGTGATACTTCTTAAAGTTGTTAAATGCTTCAATAGCAAATATTTGTGGCTACATGAAGCCCCTGAATGTTCTAAAAAAATATCAGCAATACTCCTTAGCAAAGAAGAGTAAATTTATTTAATTTTATAAAATCTCATTCTTTCAAAACTTCAGAGAAAAAAAGAAAACAGAAGTGAAGGAGTTGCTAACTGATAAGGGAAGCAGGGTATACTATTAAGGATGAACACTGCATATTTTGCATGAAGTTTATTTAAAGTATGTACAGCTATTGGTCTTTTCCCTGTGAGCTGTCTAATGCCATCAGGAATTTTTGTTTGTGTCTGGTTAGCTTTTTCCTTCTGCTTCCTATATTGATCACAGATTTCACACTTGGCTGCCTTTTAACTTCAAAGGAAACATTCCCTGAACCATATGTAAGGTATCACTGTTTTGGAGGTTTGCCATTTGCAAAATTGTTTCCATCTTTCCTGGATTTGGTCAAAACGGTTTGGCAATGAGCATTTGATTTATGTACTTATCCCATTTATTTCAGCTTAGTAGGTCTTTCTCCTCTTTTTATCACCCTTCTTGGTGTATTGCACAAGTTCCTGTTGCAATCCCTGGCGCTGTCATAGCGATGGGCTGTGTGCTACCCGAGAGGTCTTTCTTAATGCCTCCTGATCCTGTTGCGTGAGAAGTCATGTTTGGGGACTTAACTGCAAAATGAGATAGCTTAAATGCATAATTTTCAATATATGAGTTGAAGATACAGAGTTTTATTCATTCTATATAGGGTCAAACCTGCCAGAAATGTTAGTTTTCATCCAAACCTGGTACTATTCAAATTTTATCTCTTTATCTGGAATGCTGTCATGAACAGCAACAGGTTGTTTCAGCTATATTGAAATCATTGTTCTACATTTAGATTATTTTCAAATTTAAAGTAGGAAAACAATTTTCTACCTAGGCATGGTGTATTTCTTTATTATTACTATCATTTAGAAAGCGCTGTTCTTGATAAGTCTTGCAAAAGGTCTGTTCTCGTTGAAAATTCTTATCTAGTTTCCTCAATATTATTGCTTTGACCAATTAGAGTACAAAAACCTTGCTCCTAAATATGTACTTTCAACTTTTATAGCTTTATTTTCATTTCTCTTCAAATAGCTGTAATAGAATGGGAATAGTCTTGCAAGGTAGGTGATTCCCTGTAAAGAAAGACAATTTTCCTGGAGAAAATTTTAACAAAGCAAAATTATATTTTAAATTTCTGTCTAGTTTTGTCTTAATGTATTACTCATGCTCCCTCAACAATATTTTTTGTGTCTCTAATATCTAGTTACCACTTTAACTTTTGCCTGCATACCCCTGTTTCTTTCAAAGATATTTGGAAGAGAGATAACCATTTTTCCTACTTCTCATTATAGAAGATTCAGGTGACTTTTGTCACCAAACACCCTGAATTTTTGGTCAAAATTAATGAGAAATTTTCCAGTTGTGCAGTTGTGTCCCTGCAGAAAATACCAATTCTATGACTCCAAAGATTTCAGTTGACAGAGGCTGGGTTCATCTATGGTATTTTTAATGTTGCCCAAATATCCTGGGCGTAGGAGCAAAGCAGAAAGGCTCATGTGGAAGCTGACATGAATGGCAGCCTGTATAGAAATCCCAAAGACCATTCAGTGGCACAAACTTTGTGTCATCCCTAAATGCATTTGCAGGAATCTGTGGTGATGATCCAAGCAAGAGGCCCCTCCAGCAGCAGATGGAGCTCTACGTTACACTTTCTGTGCATGGCCCAAAGCGGGTGTATGTCGACATCAGCAAGTCATTGCAGGCACATGCTGAAGCGATTCAGAGCTTGGGTTTTGACCCACAAATATGTATGTAAATAAAGATGACACTTTTGCAAAACAGGAAGATATTTGTGGGGCCCTGATGAAGAAATTGTCTCTAGAAGAATGCTTAGAGGAAATGATGTTAGAAATACAGTTGAAAGAAAAAACAGAAAGGAATAATGAAATTGGTGAGATGTAACAAACAGAACTGAGAGAAATACTAGCACTTCTATCGATATCTATATATCTCAACACAGTTGCCAGTGTAATAACTTGGTAAACAAGGAGCTGCATGTTTCTGGAGCACCAGGGGAAGATTGTCATACTTCTCCCTCTGCACTGTTTATTTGTATTCCTCTTCTTCAGAGGATTTGTATATTTTCCTTTCCATAAAGTAGGGCCACATTGAGTGCAGACGGATCTCTGCCATCCAAACCCACCAGCAGATCAAACCGTTGTCTATTATTCATTTATTACTCCACAGAGTAGCTGCTGTCAATACAAACCCATCCCAACTATCTGTTTGCTGTTCAGAAATACTTTCCAGAGGTATTTCCCGTATTCCTTTCTTATCTGGATCATCTGAAAACTTCATTGTCAGTCTCTAAAGTACCCTTCAATGAAGAAGTTGTTATTTAGTTTTGGTTTGTTTGTTTTAATTTCAGTTCTCATTCTCTCTCCAAACTTATTTTATGCCCTTTTCTTCTTCCCAGACACACTAAGATGCATTTTACAGCAAAGAAAAACCCACTATAATATAGCCTCATTACAGGTCATACTCCATGACAATATGATTTTCTTCATCATTTTGTGTGTAGAAAACAGGCAAAAAAAACCAGATAAAGAAGAAAGTTTAAATGTTAAGAATGCAGATCCCATCCTGAAAGGGGTGAATCTGTGCAGCTCCTCAGAAGTTAGTGGAGATTCACTGCCCCTTTACTTTTGAATGAAGTCTGTTCCCTCTGGCGGTGGGCGTTACAAACTGATCTATTTCATTGCCTTCACTATATTATGAAGTTGTCTTCTTGATAAATTAATAATGTGATTTTTAAAGAGCTAATTGATATTACTGTAAAAGACCCACAATTTAATTAGGCATACTATAATTGCTTCAAGAAAGATACTAGTTCTGTAATTAAAACATAAACTTAGGAACTATTGTCCTTATAGTGTATAAATTTCAAGGTTATATATTTTTTATTCCATTGGAACAGTGTTTTGTTGTTCGGTTTTTTAAAATACACTGTTTCTTTTTCTGCCAAATCCATAATTCCATGGTTCTTTCTTCTTGCCCCTCCTCTCTTTTCCTTTCAGTACTTTTGGTTTCATACTGAGGCCTCCTCAACTAGACCATGAGATGAAGGCTGAAATTGTTGCACTTCCATTTCTCAGAGTCCTTAAAAGACAGAATGGTTTTGACATTAAAGCCAATCAGAAATTCTACTGTTGTTTTTAAAGCCTTGCTTGCAAAAATATGTTGACTACCATATCTTAGACGTTTGGTATGGATGAAGAACTCATTCTTAACATGCATTTAAGTGCCCAAAGTGAGCTCTTGGGATCCATCTTTCACCCATGTCTTTTGAGTCCTCCAGATTAAGACCTCTGTCTCTGCTTCCTAATTACGACTTCCCCTGTTAACATACAAGGTATTCCCTGATCTAATTGCAGAGCAGATAGTTCTTAAAATAGCTTAGTGTGCAGAAGCAATAATTTACTACAGTCACTTACTGTAGTGTGTAAGTGTCAAGGGAGACGGGAAACATCTTTTCTTTAATTTTGCATTGACATCCACAGTGGCTTCACTAAGGAACCACAGCCCACTGTAGACTCCCCAGCCATACCCAACTGCAGTCCTGTTGGGCATAACAATGGATTATAACAGAGCTTCTCAGCAGCCTCCACTATCTGATTAAAATGTTCCTGCTGTTGTCTGTGTTATAAATTGGGGAACTCCCCCCTGGCCAGAGTGCCAGGAGCCTTTGCAAATTGTGCTTGACAAGTGGCCCGTTGGAATCGTTCAGCCCGAATAATCAGAAATGCCAACTTCTGTGCAACTTTGGAGGGCTTCCTAACTGACCTATTTTGGTTGGACAAAATATAGAATCAGTAGCTGTGCTCTGCGTGTACTGCAATATAGTTTATTTGCAACAAAACTGTGCAAAGCCTTCTCTTTTTTTTTTTTTTTTTTAGAGGAGGGACAAGATGAGCTTTGGTTTTCACTTGTTAGGAACAATGCTAACTAGACACAGTCAGAATTTCAATGTACTGGAACAATGCAACTTACACCCAGATCTATTCTTGGCTTCAGCACTTGTGATGAGACCTGCGGACTGAAACCGACTGCCTCAATATTGCCACACATAAAATGAACTTGCTTGAAACTGTGCTTTCAATAAGATAGTAGAATTAAAGTAATTAAATATTCATTTCCTTATTGTTAGAATGCTTCATGGACTAGTGCATTTGGGAGTTTGGGGAAAAGGTCTTATTTTTCAAATAAAAATGTAAGAGAAACAGAAGAATAAAAGTGTTTTGGATATCAGGTAGCTAATTAGTAGTGTCACATAGTTCAGTCAGCATTATCCAACATCACTTGTGTTGTCTTTACTAGCAGTTTCAGATGAGAGGCAAAAAAAACTGCAGAAAAGAACAAAAAGCTGGCATGGGGAATGAACTGTGTTTTCACCCCTATAAAAAGGGAAAAGGAGACAGTTTCTCAAACAAGGGAAGGAAGGGGTAAGATGTTGAATGACAGACTTAAAAGGACCAGCTGATATGTAGACATCTGGGTGTTGAAGGAGGAAGAAAGAAGATGAAGAGCAAATAATAGTAAAGGTATCAGTTAAATCACACGTCACTTTCTGAAACCAAACAGGTTCTAGGACTGGCAGGAGAATAGTCTTGACTTTTCATGTTAGTTATCTGTAAACTCGTTATGGGTTCTTACAGAAAACAGACTTTTTTTCCTGATCATGAATTGCAGATTGTTACAGGTGCAGCCTGTAACAAAAGTCCATGATTTTTCTACTGCACTACCTAGTATAGGGGATACAATAATTAACGTATATTAGAACAGCCTATCCTGTCAAGGTCAAAAGCAGCTCAGGGTTAGTACAGGTAAAAGTCCATCTTCCTGGTCCTTGCTCAAGCTGCCAGTAGAGTATTCCTGTAAGAAACAGTCATTACAGGGAGGAGTGTTAATCCCTACAGAATGCAGACACAGCACTACCAAGCTGTGTTTGCTCTGGAGTACAAAAGTGTTGCAGTCAGAGGTGTGATTGCCATTAAGTAGGAGGGATCATAATGATACCCCTTAGTATCCACCTAACTTTGGGAGGGCAACCTGGAATCATGACATGGTTGTGGCGCAGAAGTCTCCAGACTTCTCACAGTCCCAAAGATGTATTTTGAGATTATTCTTAATATCTGGGAGGGTTCAGTTTGGCACTTCTCTTGAACACTTTCTTTTTTTCAACATGGCAACTGCTAGTTTGTGAAGTCTCCTCATCAATCAACCACATTACACTCGAATATTTAGTATCTGCTTACTCAGTCTAAATGACATTGCCCAGAACATGCCCATGCTACTTCCCTGTGTGGATGCACAAATGATTTATGTTGGCTCTACTCCTGAAATGAATTTGAATTTACTGCTCTTATCTCCTCAAAATGTCTTGGCATGACCTGTTTGTGTTTTTCCTTTCCATTTGCAAAATTTTGGAAGACAGTTTCCTGGTTTGTTACTGTTTTAAGGCAGGTAGAGCTGACTGTGCCACGCCAGCAACAGGTACTGTACAAATGTGTTGCTATTTAAGGTCTTGTCTCTGGAGAGACACTTTGCCTCCGGGAGCTTTCGATATTTGTCACCTGCCAGCTCACGCCACGGTGCGGCTGGCTGTGAGCTCCAAAGGGTTAACAGCAAGCCAGCGGTGATGCTGTAATCCTCCAGGGCTGCCAGCACGCTGCACTGTTGTTGTGTCGGATCAGGGGGGTTTGAAGGAGGCTGTGCTGGCTCCAGCAGCTGCCTCAGTCACGTCTGTCATTTTGGGTCTCTGCTCCTAAAGAACATGGATGGCGTAGCAGGTAAAAAGAATGACTGAAACCCACACTGGGGACGAAACTGTGTCCTTCCCCTCCCTACCGCGTCCAGAAAATGCACGGCCTCTGAGAAAGAGCCCTCACCTCCTCAGAAAACTAACACAGCGTGTCAGGAACATGTGCCCTTGGGGCGTGGGGGGAACAAAACCCTGTTTGACAAACAACCCTCGTCCTGACTGTAATGGTGAAAACAATACAGGTAAACCCAACTGCCCTCTGCCCTACTTCTCTTCTGCTGTAAGCAAATGATTCTCCAGCAAAATAACCAGAGGGAGCACTTTTTCCACAACATTGCTATTTTCTAAAATCTGCATTGACTTTGTCCTTACGTTGACATTGCAACCATCTGGTACGAATGGTTTGATATGAAGTGGGGCAAATCCACCCTCTAGCTTCTAAAGAAGTACTCTTAGTGAACCATGCTAGATTTCACTTTTATTTTTAAAAAGGCTATGTGCATTAAATTGTGGAGAGCAAAAGCCATTTGGAAATGTCAGAGCTGGACTTCAGCTCCATTTGTAGGTATGTAGTGTAAATTCAGGTATTTTTATGGTTTCTGTCTCACTTGTTGTCAAAACATCTGACATATTTAGCCACATAGAACCTTTGCAAGATTAAAAAGGAAGAAAAGAAAAAAAGAAAAGAAAAGAAAAGAAAAGAAAAGAAAAGAAAAGAAAAGAAAAGAAAAGAAAAGAAAAGAAAAGAGATGCCTGCTCCAAAATTGTTGTTATCTTCTAGGATGAAAACCAAGGCACAGAAATGGGTGAATCAAAAGTAACAAAACCCATCTGTGTCTAGGTTATCACCCTAGATCTCTGGATTACTCTTCTACCAGGATATCTCCCTAGGTACTGACACCATAATAGGAAATCCATGTTTTCTTGGTAACATAGGTGTGTTTTTTCCTCTGTAAATCTCTGCTCCACAGAATATATGTAGCTTTGGGATAATCACTGAGTGAGGCATGCAGCAGGCCAAGGGCAAAGCTGAGACAGCGACCTATATATTCTGGGATTCATCATTTGCGTGTCATGAGCCAGAGTGTTTGCTAGCATCTCAGAGCAAGGGCTCTGCTCCAAAGCGTCCCACTGGCATGCCTTCCTCTGGAAGGCTCAGAAAAGGAGGTGAGAAACTTCAACCACATCTTCCAGACTTACTGGGAGAAAGAAAGAAAAAAACCCACAAAGATGGGCCTGTCAGATGAGGCTGAAAGGTGACCTTTCAGTCTATTAGAGGGGCTGGTAATGGATGTTTAGGGAAACATAATAAACAATGTAAATGTGCTCTTCCTATGGTGTACCTTTCCATCTTCTAACAATAGGTGATGAGGGATTTTTAGATTTGTGTTTTGCATTCAGACCGTCACATTTAACAGGACTCAGTAGACCTTTCTATGAAGTGAACTAGTCCTTTTTAACCATTTTCCTTTTGACCTTCATTATATCCTATGACAGTGAGTCTCACTGCTTCATTCTGCAGTCGATGGAAAACACTTCCTTTTGTGATTTTTGAATCCTGAGGCTTGGTAATTTTCACAGGAAGCCTCTTGCTTTCTTCTTTGTCTGAGAAATAGTGAATAGTTCTTCTGCTTACCACTCAAGATATTTTAGTTATCTGCTAATCTCCCTGGATTGTATTTTTTCTGGACTGAAGGGCCTCAGTCTCTGCCTGAGCAAAACCTTTCAATGTTTTTATCATCTTTTCTGTCCTCTACTACTCCTTGTCTAATTCTACTATAATATTTATGGGTTAGAATTATTAGGAATACATTCACTATTTAGTCTGTGCACCATGGATTTGCATAGCAGCATAAAACTACTTCCTATTAAATTCTTTACACCCTTTCTGGTAATTCTCAACTTTATCCGTCTGACCACTGCTGGGTTTCACATGACATTTTCTAAGAAATATTCTCAGAGGAAAGAGGAAGAAGGCTTCTCATGATCTCTACTTCCCAAAGACAAAGCAATGTGGGAAGAAAGCATCAGTTTGTTTTTCATGGCTTTAGCCATTTCATTGCCAGCTGAAGTAAGCAAAATGCCCCCTTATGCTGAGATTTGGAAGGGCTTCACATAGTGAGGAATACTGGAGATCAAGAAAGACACATGTAGGAAAAGTAGGTGGAATTATTGGCATTGCAGCCCGTGAATTTCACTTGAAAGTTGGGAATAGGAAGAAAATGTAGACTGGTGTGGAGCAGGGAAAAGAGGAGCAGAAAAGCTGTGGGTTCTTTGTTTCACTTGGAGGGAAAAGCAACCAGCCTAGGTCACAATGTTTTATGTGGTGAGATTGGACAAGGATTGAATAGATTACGAGGCTGTGTATTGCAAAAGCAAGGGCATGTGTATTAATGGTTTATCTGACACTGTGAACATGAATTGGGACATTTTCCAGTGGCAAACTAAAAGCTTGCATACTTTACAGCTGACTGGAAGCTTAACTTATTAACCATACTATTAAGATAAGATTTAAATGCTGAGTAGGATTCTGATGATTTGAATTTATCAATACTGTTGGGATTTGTGAGTTAACCTGGTGTCCCTATCAAAGTGCAGTTTAATAGTGGGGCTTTCTTCCCGCTATTTCTTGGGCTAAAAGCAACATGAGACTCATTCACAGCTGCACAGATGATTGACCTTGCTGTCAGACAGGGATCATGAAGCAGGACTTCCTGGCTGGTGTGTAGGTCACATCATTTCCTGTTTCCTATCTCCTTGGAAGTACCTCAGCAGTAGGGGACCACACTTGGAAGTACATGACAAACTGTGCTGCTCCATGCACAGAATGCTACACTGTGCTCCAGAGATGGCCGATGTAGGGCAGACCATGCTTTATCTTTGCCTCAGAATAAAGCAGCCCCTCATTCCACAGAAATGGAAGCAGAAAGGCAATGAAAAGCCAAGTTTGTTTTTGCCTTCTTCCCTCCTGATTTCTCATTTGGGGGAGGACAGGGCTGTGCCAGAGAAGGACCAGAGATTTCCTCCAGCAGGTTTGTCAATGCCTTATTTTCCTTAGCAAGGACGGCAGAGATGAGCATTCCCTGCACTCAGCAGCTTCTCCCTTCTGCCTTACAATTGAGACACATAGCACTGCTGCCTGAGCTTCCTTGCAAGGTGTGGTGGCATTGTCACCAGGACATTCATATTCTTTCTGTAGCTTTCTTGTAATTTATGTGTCAAACTTGCAGTAAATTCTTTTTACCATTAATAACTATCTTGGGTGGAAAGGCCATTAAATGAGAAGTTATTATTGCTCATCTGTATGATGCATGGAGCTTTTGATGGGTATATGTGCTCAGACAAGGAACATTTGAAATGCAGGAGGCAAGCGTTCCTGGACAGACAGCATTTTTCTTACTAGCCATAGTGTTGCCACACCATTTCCATCTCATCAATTGGGTTAAGAGGGCAAGATCCAGCCCTTAAAATAGCACATTACCACCCTGTTTCTACGAAGGTGATTAGCGCAGGAGATATGGCAGCAACCACTGTTAAGGGAATGTTGAGGTGCAGTTTGTGAGCTGCAGCAGCTCCTTCTGACTTGAAATGCTGCCAACCAAAGGGTTTTATCAGGAGTGCCTGGAGCAGAAGGCACCCAAAAAGAGAGTGGCTGGTAGGAGAAGTTTTGTCACATCTGTGAAGAAATGTATCTTTGTAAAGGTAATGTAAAGATATTAACAGGTTGTCACAATTGTGAAGGTATGAAAAGCCATATTGAACCAGCAGCAGAAAACTTTGTGTCCCCTCTTTACCACAACAGGTCATGTAGTTCTTTGGCCTGACCTGCAGTTGTAACTGCAGCAAAGCTAGAGTTGAGATGAATTAACACTGGTCTCCAGTTCGGGAAGAGCATTAACTTCCCCGGACACTCTTGGCCAAATCCATTCCTGCTGTGGCATCATTTGTGTTACATCAGACTTAATTTTGTCCCAGATATCTGCACTGGCTTTCACAGCAACAACACTTTCCCCTTACTTCCGAAATAAGGGTGGTGAAATGAATTAGGTCAAAAGAGACTAAACACTGGATAGAAACCTTGATCCCAGTTAGAAGTTTGCCTGTTTTGGACAGGGCTTGGCTGGCTATGGTAATCATGGGGTGGTTATGATGTACTCCAGACATTGCATAACTGCCGCTTTAATTTACTGTGAATGTTATTCAAAGCTGAGGATTTAATTCTTCTGAACATTAAAGCTTACAGCTGGGTTAAGCTCCTCCTCATAAGTCACTGTATATTATATTCTGAGAAGCAAGGGATTTTTTTTTTTCTGTTCACAAATTTAGTAGTTCTTTTTCTCTCTTAGCTGGCTTTTTTTATATTTTTCTTTTTGACATCCATGTTATATGCATGTACTTCCTCCATCACCATAAAATTTTCCCATTGTACTATTGGCTTCTCTGAAATCTGCAGATATCAGGTTAATTTCTGAATTTGCTCTTAGATGGAGTACTAGTAAGTCACCCTATGTCAAAACTCAGCATGTAATCATCCCATTAGAGCAGGAGCAGGTATTTTACATTCTGACTCTCTTAAAACTTGTTGCACTGCCTGTATTTCAGTGCATTCCAGATGGAAATTCTTCACAATTCAGTCCTATAGTAAAATTGACCATCATAAATTTTGCTCCAGATTAATTTAATTAATTGTTTGACATTCAGAATTACAGTTTTTAAAATGACTTTTAAAAGTTCTCTTCTTTAAAGGAATTTCTCCATATAATTTTTCTTCAAACCCACTCTACCACCACTCTTCAAAATTTTATTTTCTTGCATGCTCTGCAGGAACTTACTCCTCACTTTCACAGTTCATTCAACTGAATTCTGGACACTGGACCAAGAAGTGTAAAGATACATAACTGCAGCACAGATAATTTATTCCTCCATGGGTTTACTTATTTTCCCATTGCCTCTTTGCTCTTGACTTGCAGAGGTACAGATTCTACCTCAAAGAACAGCACCAGGAGGTAAACTGCCTTTTCTTTAAAATATACAGATGGCTTTTAGTGGTGCCCCTTGTGAAGGTCAAATGGTATTGCTTCTTACTTCCCCTGACCTATTGCATCTCTTGACTGCTGTAAAAAATCATGTTGATTGTTCACAAGAAGGAAAAATCAACTGTGAAATCTTAACTATTAGTAGCAGTTACAATTTTCTCGTCATTAAAGTCATTAAATGGATTCTGAACACAAGGAGGCAGAAAATCTCTTGAGAAAAAGACAGTACTTATGTAGTGCTTACTAAGAAAGACAATTGGCCATGATTTTGAATGAAAGGAATCAACAAGTCAAGTTCAGAAACAGTAATATGACCTACTTCAGTTATATTGAAAGAGTCTGGTTTGGATTTGTCATGATTTTATCACAGTAGATAATGTGACCATAATTTTCTCAGTTCAAGTGTTCTGTTACATTTTCAGGATTTATTAAAATACCTGTTTTTTTTTTTAATTTCACAAGTATTTATGTTTCTTAAACATTTTTTAAAGAAAGAAGAATGTTTCATTTTTACAATTGCACATAGTATTCAGAATGTTATTATATTTACATTTTCTCCCTCTGGCAGAAAAATTACAAGACTGTAAACTGCTTTACTTTAAAGACTCTTCAAGAGAGCTGTGTGCATTGCTGTAGATAAGATTTCCTTCAGAGAAGACAGTGGGAGTAACACCAACGTTTTACAAATTTGCCAAACTGTTAATTGAAAGTAAGGCAATGTTTTATTTCAACTTCCTTAAAACATGATGTTATAATTTTTCTTTTGGAATTTTACTAAATTTTTTTAAATTTCATTCTTTTTTTTTAAAAAAGCTTAATGCTGATACAAAGTTTTATTTGCCTAAATAAAAGGACTCCTTAAAAGTCCTTTCATGATAACATACAATTATATTTCTATAGATTTGTTTGTTTGTTTTTCTTTTCCAAAAAGAACCAGTAACACAAGGAAATAAGCTATTGCAAAATTCTGCTCTATTTTGTCAATATCTTCTAAAATGGACTCTTTAAAAATGAAAGCGACTGTCTTGTATAGATCAGTGATTTTTTTCCTCCCAGATATCAGCAGCATTCAATGCTTGGCACTTACCCATCTTTCATCTACAAATGCATTGTCTGATCATAGAAATGGAACAGATTTAAATCCTTTGCACAACCACAGGTGTAGCATGTGGGACTGTACTAATGGAAAGAAGGAGGGAATGGGCCTAGAGCTCTGTTACTTCTCCCAATAAAACCAAACCTGCAGCTTTTGTATGAAGGTCTAAAATCTGTTAATGAAGGTAGTGACTCATCTGTCTTGAATCAAGCCTTCAAATGAGTTTTAGTGCTCTACAAGAGCCTAGAAAAGAACTTTGTCTTTTCCAAAGCAATGCCCAAGCCTTGTTTTTTCCACAACTCAAACAGACTGAAAAGCATTTCTCTGAAGCAGCCTGCTGAGAACTCTGGGTAATGATGGATGAATAAATATGCTCAGCATCCTGCTTTCCTTCAGAATTCCTGTGTACAGTACACTGTAGTGAATATTTACATTTCAATGTGCAGATTGCTCTTTCAAAGCTGTGTTTTTTGAGCCCTCAAGCTGCCCAAAGAGGGTTTGGGCTTTACTGGGGTTGCAAGTATGATTTAAAAGAGGGAAGTTTGTTTTATTCTCCTGTCCCAAAACTGTCAGGAATATCACAGTGTGACTCCTTTGCTAAGTGAATAGTCAAAGATGTCTCTTTCCTGACAAACCTTCTGAAAGTCACGGCACAATAACACTACTTGAAGTTATTTAATTTATTAAAAAGAAATATGACTTCATGTGGCAGATATGAGTTGATGCTTTAATAATACATGCTACTGGATGCAAAACAGTGAAGTATCTCCACTGTCACCTTTTCCATTCTATTGGAAAAATATCACCTTTTGTTAGGGTGATCTCTTGTTTATCATAATATCAGTCAATTAACTGAATAGGAAGAGAAGGGACAGCTAAGGCTAGATATTATCTTAGATTGGATTTCTTTGCAGAGGTTTCTAAATATGCATGAAGAATGTCATGGTTACTCAAAAATCGATGCAAGTGGTGATGAACAAATCTATTGTAAAAATCTCTCAAAAAACATGACTAACTTGTATGTCTTCTAAGTAGTCTGTAGCACAAGGTGTGTGGATATGCATTTTTTACTGGTTGCACTAATATAACATGCTGGGCTAGGGCATGTGTATATATACAAGAGTGAACTTTTCTGGGGAAAAAAGCATGTATGTCCTGAAAAATTTATTGACTGGGAAGTCAAAGTTAATAGTATAAAAAAACAAAAAGAAAAAAAAAAAAGCATGAATATGGTGTTATACCAAGACACCAGAGAAAAAACCCCACAAATGCATCAACCCTATGCAGTGTTTCAAAGATGCTTTTATTATACAAGAAAGCAAACAACAACAACAACCAGCCAACCAATAAACCAAAGCCAAAAGCTCCAATTCCTTGTCCATGAGGACTCCAAAACCATTGCTCCTTGGAATATCACAAACATGTCAGAACTGGTGCAGAACTCTAAGGAGAAGGTCAGGTTGCACGAATAAACTGGGAGAAGCACCACAGAGTTAATTTTATGCACATGGATGAAATGTGCACAAAAGAAATAAAGCGGTAGTGGCTCTATTTGTAGTTCTTTTATTAAAGAACTGGTGAGCTGGTTTTGGCTGGGGGAGAGTTAACTTTCTTCACAGTGGCCAGTGTGGGGCTGTATTTTGGATTTGTGCTGAACATAGGGTCGATAATATAGAGATGTTTTTGTTATTGCTGAGCACGGCTTACACAGGGCCAAGGAGCTTTTTTTTACTGCCACCCTGGCAGCAGGGCTGGGGATGCACAGGAGGTTGGGAAGAGACAGAGCCGGGACAGGTGACCCCAACTGACCAAGGGATATTCCAGACCACATGACATCCTGCTCAGTATATGAAGTGGGAGGAAGAAGATGGAATGGAGGTAAGTTTGAAGTGATGGCATTTGTCTTCCCAAGTAACCATTATATGTGATGGGGTCTTGCTCTCCTGGACATGGCTGAACACCTGCCTGCACATGGGAAGAGATGAACTAATTTCTTGCTTTGCTTTGCTTATGTGTTTGGCTTTTGATGTCCCTGTGAAACTGTCTTTATCTCAGCCCATGAATTTTCTGGCTCTCACCTTCTGATTCTCTCCCTGATCCCGCTGGTGTAGGAGTGAGTGAATGACTCCTGGGGTTTGGCTGCTGGCTGGGATTAAACCACAACTGTTTTATTTTGATAAGTGTGGAGCCCTTGGAAATTACTAGTATAGGCAATATTAGAGAGGATGAACCTCTCCTACATCCAGTAGTCGTAGCACCCTATGTAAAACATAGATAACTGTGAAAACTAATCTGAGATTGAAGACTTCTGGAGACACCATGTTTTAGCTTGGAAATAAAAAGGGAAACCAGCCTGCGCATTATACAGAGTTTAAAATTCCCAGAAAAATTCGAGCTTGAAGTGAGCAGGCATGCTTGATGTTGGGGTTGAATCCAGAGCACTTTCAAGAAAATGGAAAGATTCTCATTGTCTTCACTGGTGACAGGGTTAGGATTTTAAGAAATTATAAGGACTGGGAGAAATAGAAACTTTGCATTATATTTATTAGATTGCCGTTATCAGCTACTGAAATATTTTAAATCTCTGTGCATCAGATATACTTTTTAAAATGACTATGAGTATGTAAGACGTCCCTTTCTGTTCTCTGCTCCTATCTATTAACGTTGATCTATTAACATTCCAGAACAGTTTCTTATTTTACATAGACTAACTATAAACTCAGAAGAACTTTTATGCTGGCCATGGTATAGCAACATAGCTAACATGCTGCTATTCTACTCTGTACAGAGATTTAATGCTCAATGAAAAATAAGGGAGACAACCTTTATGTGGTCCCATACAAGCGAGTGAGCAACAGGGACATGCTACATTCTTCACATTGGAAGAGGTTAACCTTTAATGTTGGGGGTGAATGATTAATTTCACTGTTATAGCTTGTGTGTTGAAATGAAAATCCTTTGAAAATGTTTGAAGAATAAGATATCCTCTTGTTTCTGAGCATGTGTTTTCAAATTTTAATTGCATGGTTTACAATTATTTATTTATGTAATTCTGACAGTAGCCCAGTGTTTTGCAGAACTGAAAGAAATCCTGAGTTTCTGTGTCAAATCATTATTTCTAATATTTTTGCGAACTTTTTTTTTACATTTTTAACACTGGCAGAGAAAATCCATTTGATAAATAAGAAATACCACTTTTTATTTCAAGCAGTAAAGAAAAAAACTCTGGAAAACAACAAGGTAAAATTATCTTTGTAGTGTTTAGACTTGTTAGGAGTAAAAATAGATGATTGTCAAATATTCATCAGTGTTCAGTGGTTTCCATGGAACCTTTTTCTGTTAGAAGCAAAATTTGTGGTGTCCTGAACACAGTAGCACCACTCCACTTTTCGACAAAAGGCGTTGCATTTCTGCTTCCAGTAAAATTGGGGAAAGTCAAGTATGTTGCATGAAGAGTGGTGTTTTTAAAAAACTGGTGCTAAATCTTTCTCTGACAGTCAGAATCAATGAAGTGTTTTGTTCTTCTAAATTTAATGATCAATTAGATGGAACTTCCTTTCCAGCTGATATGCTTCTTAATAGGTAGCAAAATTTCTTTAGCCTTGTTTTATGTATGAACACCTTAGTAACAACATGAAAGGACTCAATGCCTGTAAAATCAAGTCAGCCCCTTTATTACGAGAATTATTTATAGAGATCTAGTGGCAGAAGCCCCAAACTTCTTGCTGCAGCTGAAGCCTTCCCTACTGCAATCTCTTCTCTTCCCTTTGTGTTTCAGAAATGCTACAGCAATCCTATTCCAGAAATGCATGTTTACATTTGAATTGAAAATTAAATAAAATTTTTTACTTTTGGAATTGGAGAGGTTTTTTCCTGAAAAAAGGCATGGAAGTTGTTCTGTTAACTCCAGCAAATGTATTCCTGCTTTGTATCACTGTGCAAAAGGGCACTGGTTAGAAATGCTCAGTATGTGCTGGATGGATCTGTTCTGCTACAGGAATAATATTTTTTTAATTCAAAAGAAAAAATATGGCAAATATAACGGAGTAGGTTAATACCTCATAATGACAGGGTGTGCTTCTCAGAGATGGCAACTGTGTTTATTTCTAATTGACACCACTTAGCTCTTCTGAAAACGGGTCATTATCTTCAGCCATCTAAACACACAGGACTGATTTACAGACCTATGAAATTAAGTATCTGTAGTTTCTATTGATTTAATGTCTGAAAATCTGGCCTTTTTTATTTAGCTGCTAATTGAAGCTAAGCCACTAACTTAAAGATCTCTAGTTTGAGAATTTCACTTGGGGTCTTGAATACAAACGTTTTTTGTAAAGGTGAAGGGTGGAGAAACTGGGAAATGCTGAGTAATTTCACTGGATGTCTCAAATATTTCTTTTTGATTACTTTCGGTCACATTTCTGCTGTATTTTAAACAGGTGTATGTGTTGACTTGTGTGAAATATAGAAAAAAGATAAGGTGTACTTCCCCAGCACAAAACATTGATGAAAATTTGAAAGGAGCAACATATTTGATAATACATTGAAAAACTCCCAGATTTACATAATACTGCTCTGGAGGCATGTTAATACATCATTAATATCCCAAGGTGTTGTTCTTCACCCTAATTTACACACAAACTTTTAAAAATATCTGTATCTGCTTCCTAGATATTGAAGAGCCAAGGCAAATGTTTTCAGGAACAAAAATGTTGAACAAATTGTGTTGTCTTAAATATCTGCTTATGGAAATAATCTAATGATTTCCATTAAAAGACTGGTCTCTATGTGTTTCAGAATGTGTATTTGCTAAGCACTGAATATGCACTCTTCAATTTGACCTGTGTTGTAGATACATAGTGATATTAAATGGAAAGACCAATGTTAATACAATATTCTGGCTGAAGTAATTTAGTTGGCACTTCTGAAAATGAGTGTTTCCCATAATATCAGCATATACAAAATTCATGATACAGTAACCTTATGTTTTAGGGCATATATTAACAACAGTAGTGAGCAAAACATTTAACCTGAAAGACAGAGATGGAAAAGAGCTGGTGACATGATCTAATCCTGCAGCCAGATACTTACGCTTGACTACATAACCAGTTCTTCCTGCTCTCTTAAATGGACATATATAATGACATACAGAGAGAGGCCTTTCTCTATCAGGATACAGCTGTGTGGTTTGTCTGTCTTCTCTAGGTAATTACTTGTTTTTTTAATTTCCATCCTTACATATATGATCCTATGAAATCAATCCTATGTAGTAGGGAGATGCTATTATTCTTGTAGTCAGGCATTATCTTACTGTTGAAAAACCAAGAAACAGGGAGTCTTTGGGAGGAGAAGAAAGAGAAATCCTCTGCATCTGAAAATTATCTGTCTCTGTGGACTTGTCATCTAGATTGTACCACGCTTCAGTAGCTTAGGCATATTCACCCAGTGACAGGCAGGAATAAATGTTATAGAGGTGCTGGTCTCTCCTGACTTTCAAGAAGCACCTAGGTGACTTCTGTATACCAAATATCATAAT
The DNA here is from genome assembly GCA_013397895.1 of Origma solitaria. NCBI lineage: Eukaryota > Metazoa > Chordata > Aves > Passeriformes > Acanthizidae > Origma > Origma solitaria. The sequence goes on along the minus strand of VZRL01001708.1, from coordinate 283,923 downwards.
TTTCAAGGTGTTGAGGAGAAGCCTTGTGAAATCACTAATTTGAGGCTGCAGAGAAAATTCTGTGGTGCTTGATCATTTCTGTTAGAAATTCCTGTTCTCCCCCTTGTGTGTTCTGATCTGTCTTAAGGATGGCCACCTTAGGTGATGTTCCTGTCACTGACATTTAGCATTTTCTGAGACTGCTTGTGGTTGTAACTATGCAAATTTCATTGAGTATTTAATAATAGACTAGACACGTGTGTGGGGGAGAAGTGCATGTAGATTTGGGGTTTTTTCCTTTATGTTGGATATTTGGGTAATGACTCATCCAAAAGTTCCTCAGCTTGAAGAACTTGCTGGTCTAGTTCTTTCTCTTTTACAGAGAATTTGAAAGTTTAATAGCAATTCAGCTAATAAGTGCTATACTTCTGGTACAAATATGGGCTAAGGAAAAGGCTTTTTGCAAAAGCACTGGTTACTAGTCTTACCTTTCTCCTGCTGATAAAGAGCACCCAGTTACTTCAATGAGAGAAACATTAATTAATTGTCAATAAGGATTTTCAGCTGTTCCATGCTTCTGAGTTGAACTCATGATTTGTGTACCAACATGACTATTAGTTTAACGTGGTGAGGGTTTGGGAAAGACATTTTTGTGCATTTTCTTTTTCTGATATAAATAGGCTGATTTGACATTTTCTGCTGTAAATAACAATATTCCGTGTCTAGACAAGTTTTTTGTAAATGACATATCCAGGTTTAGCACACAAAAGGCCCACCATGGGACCACTCTGTTAGGCCTACATGTCTCTGATTCAAACCCCAGTATTATTTTTTGAACAAACAAGGGTAACTCTGTTAAATACAGTGCACCTGATCTAAAGCTAACTGCAGTTATTGTGGCTATTTCCATTAATTCCTTTGGGCTTTGGATTAGGCTGTAGATTCTGAAAGTGTCAGAAGTGAGCAGCTAAACACAAATCTGAATACCTTTTTTTGTAGCTTCCTTTTCCCACACATTTGAACACTCCCTCATAATTCTTCTCTATAAAGATGGACCACCATCAGACAGAAATTAAGAATAAGAAGTTTCATTTCAAGAAGTGAGTGTTTCCAGAAAGGTGCAAACACATTAAGGTAGTGTTATAACATGGAAACTATCTTGCAATCTGAACTACTGTGGTCACTGATGTTACCTGCTATAATTAACTTAGCAATGTGGGTTAAAAAGCTTATTCACTTGGACACTTCTTAAAAACTGGTTTAAGCATCAGATTAACTAGGCAAAATAACTTTGCATTTTTGTCTTCAAAAATGATGATCTCGATATCACAAACCGGATGTATTCCAGCAAGTTTTAAATTCCCTTTTGCATCTGCAAAGTCTTATCCTTTAATAAAGCGTAATCACTTGCCAATTTGATTTGAAAAACATACAAGAACAAATGAGCATCTGTAAAGAGAATGCATAAATATTGACTTTGAAATAAATTAACCAAATAAACCCAAAATGTTTGAGGCATTCTTTGTCTATGAAAAGTATTTTCACTCTGAGATCGTTCATGTCAGAACTGACATGATTTTCATAATTCTGGAAAAAAAATCTGAAGAAACCATCCAGGTATCACTTGTTATCACATTCTCTCACATCTTAATACCAATGTGTGTCTTTCTACATATGTCTATGACTTCTTTAATAGTGATAGGGAAACCTTACCAACTGGAAGATTTTTGAGACCATTCATCAGTCAGATTTAGTGAAAATTCCTAAGGCTGTAATATGGTCATCGCTAGTTTAAGTAGATTTCTTTCAGACATATTCTCCAGGGAATTAGCTGAAGTCCTAGTACTTTTCCATAAGGTAGAGAAAAGATTACTGAAAGTGGTATTAACAAAACGCACAAAAGACCATGATGGCAAAGCAGACACAAGCAGCAAAGGAAGCAGCAGTTAACATTTTGCTAACCAAGTTGCTCAGCTTAGTGAAGTCTGAATGGCAGAGATCACCTGTAATCGCACCCATGTGTGATGTACGTTGGTATTGTTGAGCAGTTTAGCTACCATGCTATTTCAAAGAAAGCGAGCAGAGCTCTCCCTTAGCAACCAAGGGTGCAGTTTCACATTACACCTAATATACTGTGACTGCAGGCTGCTAAGAATATGAGCAGTCCCCATCCATTACCCGCAGCTGTAGCTTCCCACACGCTTCCTTCCTCTCAGTGTAGTGATTGTGTGGCCACAGGGCAAAATGCTTCAGCTTTCTGATCTGAGGGAAGACAAATCTTTGTCCTTCTTTTTCCTTTTTTATTCCTCTATTTTGTGAAGGCTGAATATTTCTCAGAGCAGCAAACCAAGCCAACTCCACTCGTAGCTGCGTGACTAGAGGAACCAGGGAAAATGTAGGGTTGGCAACCCACAGCCGGGCCAGGAGGGCTGTTTGAAGTGGTCCCAGATAAAATACCAGACCTGCCACTTAGGGAGGAATCAAGTTCAGACCTAGCTTGCAGCTATACCACAATCTGTAGCTATTATTACATGACATCAGATAAAGGTGTATTATACTCAAGCTTAAGGTCAATTTTATATTCTCTTCAGCACATTTCCACATCAGGCTGCTACACGCTGCTTCAACTCCAGAGAACATTCTCACATGACAGGGCTTGTTATCATATTCCGTATCCCAAAAAGGGGACTGAAACCCAGGTCTAAATGTTTTCTTAAATGAGGGTTTAGAATCAAATCCTGCAGTAGTGGGATTAGTTATTGTTTCAGAAATATAGTTTATCTGGCTTCTCTGATACATCTGCAATGAGTCAGAATGGCTTTGAGAAGTGGATAAATTTTTGAAACTCCAAGTTTCCTGGTTTCTAAAATGCAAAATAACTGAGATCATTGAAAAGATCTGGATCCCTCCAAACAGGGCTAGCTCAGATCTCCTGTATTTATGATATTGTGCAACGCTTCTGTTCCAATATGAAGTTTGAAATGTGGCCTGAGCATCACATGTTTCTTTTTATTACTATCTAAAATTCCTTAAGGTCTCAGCATACTTCTAAGAAAGGATAAAGGAAAGGATCCTAAGAAAGGATAAAGGATTTGTTCAAATTCAGAACCCTTTATAAAGACTCCATAACAGAAACACAGAAAGAAGTGAGCAGGCAAAGATGCAAATTGGATGTCTAGTATGATAAAGGAAATATTCCTATTTTTTCTGCTAGAAGAAAGCAAGACAACAGAATTTACATAGGAAGCCCCAGGAGGAGCAGGAATTGAATCCAGGCATTCTGAATGCCAGCCAAGAGGTTCATCTTTCCTTTGTATTCTAGAAAAAAAAATGAACAGAAAAAAAAATCCAGTTTTAATTTTACGAGCTTTCAAATATTCCCCATTCCGTAACAGCCAAAAGCTTTTGAAAATTTTTGAATAAAAGCGTAAAGAATCTGTCCTGCAATATTGGATTTTTAATGACTTGTACAAAGTGAAAGGAATTTCACCACAGAAGCTTGACCTCTGATTTCCTCATTCTGTTGCTTTTCTTCTACCTTCAGGGCCTTTTATGGCATGTCTCTGTGATACTCACCATGTTGCAGGCAGCATTTAGCAGCATCATGTGGCACAGACAGTTAAGCAGTATACTCTTGATAGGTATTTTCCTGATGTAAATGAGCTGCAGCAGCAAATCCCAACTTTTATATCTCACATCCCATGCCAGCAGTCCAATCACTGGACCATATGCTATCCTAGAGCAAACGAATCAGGGCTTCTCTTTTCTATCAGAGATGTCATCCTTGTCAAAAGTAGGAGCACAGTCTCAGTTGTCACAGTGGGGACAGTGAAAGTGATTTCAGATACTCTTTTAAAATTGAAAACTTAAGCCGGAAGATGCCCATGAAGCGGTGTTAATGAACAATTCTTTGCTTTTAATAAAGGTGTTACTAAAACTGGGCATTAGGAGAGAGACAGATTACTGCCTAATTCTTCAGAACAGGTTTGAGCTGGGCAGACTCCATATCCTGCCTGGGGTATGCAGAGAGAAAAAAGTTACTCTTCATCCCTGTTGTTTGTCCTTCACACAGGGACCTGTCACGTAAGTGCTCCTTTGCTTCAGAGGAATTATAACAGTTTAGGGGTGTGAAATAGCTGTGAACAAGAAAGGAATGTGATGCAAATTGTTCTATGCAGAACTCAAACTTGGATTGTCACTGCCTCTGTGTGCACTTCTGCAACTGCCATTTGCGTAGTAGTCCCAAAACAAAATGCCTGAATTATGCATTTTTACATTCCCTGGATAGCTAAACCATGTCAGTGACTTCAGCTGAAGTAATTTTGACCTCATGAATGCATTACAAATGGTTTGTTAGGGGACCACCAGGGGATGCAGGAGCAGATGGCTGCTCAGACTGGAGCTTCAAGGAGATGATGATATGATTTGGAAGTATCATTGCTCCCTGTCTTCTTCTATTTAGGGGACCACTAGGAGAAACTACACCATCTCTCCTCCTACTCTCTCACCCCCTGAAAAAAAANNNNAAAAAAAAAAAAAAAATAGTCTTCCTGGGAGTCCTCAGCACAGAAGAGTACAAAATGCCCAAATTACCAGAGATGGTGGCTGTAGGAGAAAATAGTGTAGAGACTAGAAAAGGGAAAATGACAAAATCAAGCTCAGTTACCAGAGAGACTTTGAGGAGTTAACACCAGGCAGATATCAGAAAACCAGATCTCTGAAAATCCCCCCAAAGAGATGAGGATTTGTGTGGTTAAATCTGATGGAAGGATTTAGTGGAAAGGGTCACTGGTCTAAAAAGGTAAGAGGAGTGGAAAATCTTTCAGCAAGGAACAAAACTGCAAAATAAATCAAGATTAGATCAAGAGTAAAACCAGAAGGAGTTTGTAGAGAAAAATCGTAGAAGAAAAACTAATATCAGAGTGAGAAGAGGAAGTTCACAGGAGGTGTAAAGAAGGGAGTTCCTATTAAATACTTCAGGCAAGATCTTCACTTTTTTGTGCAACTGGAAACAAATCCAGCAATCATTGTAGACTGAGCCCAAAAAGCTCTCTGTACCCCTGCCAAGAAATTAATAATATGAAGACTGCGTTCTTCTGAACAGACGGATAAGATTCTGAAGAAGTCTGTAGCCTTTTTGCAGAGAGGATATAAACCAGAAGTGTTTCAGGCTCCATCTCCGGCTGCTTTAAGGGAGCAGGAGGAAGTAGTGAGCAATATTATGGCCTGTATTAGAACAGCATATATATAAAATATAGCGTTTTCCTTTCAAATACCTTATTTTATGTTAAGGACACATCATTAAAAAAGGAAGAGATTAAGTGCCTGAAGAACTGAATGGGTTTGGAAAAGAGTCTAGAAATACAATCTGAATCTGGTGTCGATATCAAGTGACAGCATGATGATACTGCATAGCAAACTTATAGGTGAAATAAAGATGAAATTCAAGTATAGGGATAAGGAGAACACAAATTTAAAAAAAAAATTTGGATCAAATGGATCTGATTAAGACTGAAGAACAATATAAAGGAGAGAAATTGAAGTGAAAAGTGAAGCATCCCAGGAAATAATAGAGACAAAACAAAACTCCTGGAAATGGATGTGGGAAAAGGGATTTTCTGAGGCTGAAAGTGCTGGTGACATCATAGCAAAGAAGTGAGCCAAGATGCCAGTCTTCAAAAAATATATCACAGGGCCACAGCTTCACCCATGTTCTCAGTTAAGAACCTTCCACTGGTCCCTTGAGAAAGGGCTAGCAAACCCTCTCTAGAAGAGGCCTAGAGAAACTGAGTTTTTACGCTTTTTTTTCTGCAATAAGGAATGTTTTCATTCCTGGGAAGGTGGTGAGGGGAATGGATTAAACAGTCAGAATATATTAATAGGGAATGAAATTAAGGCTAATTGTGACTTTCATCAGCAATTTTATGGCTCTAATATGCACTAGAAAATGCTTTGAAACAAAAAAAAAAGTAAAATCACAATACGTTATCAAGACCTAGAGGAAAGCCAGATCTTCAGTGATTCTTTTAAAGAATGGCATTACTATTAGAATAAAATCCTTACTGTTGAATATTCAATGATCTACAAATATTTGTAACCCTTAGGTTGAGAGAAGAGCCATATCTTGAAAATAACAATAAAAAAGAATGAAATAATAGTGGTAGAATGATAGAACCAAGGAAAATTACTTTTACAAATTTTCAAGATCTGGATGAAGGAAGACTTTCCAAAAAGTAGATTAGTAGTTTCCTGCAATTTTGCCATTACAATAATAAAAAAAAAAAATTAAAACATGGAAACTGAGCCTTTGCTCTTTCTTGAGTGGGAGAGGGGTATGGCAGTTTTACTGGCTCAATATATTGTGTGTCTTGAAAATCAGGTTGCTAGAGGAAGGATGTAGATGCTTCTGATCAAATGTTACCTAAAGAGAATTTTTTAAAAAATCCTGTCTTAAATATCTCCTCTTCCTTTTTCATTTCTTCGTAAAGCTCTTCAGTTTTCTTATAGCATGCAGGAAAGTGGAAGTTACCTTCCTGGGGGAATTCTGATGAAGTCCTAGGTTCAGCTGACAAGAGCTCAGGATAGATGAGTACTGTCCAGAGCAGGATATTTAGAAAGGCTGAAAATTTGTTAAGAGCACTGGATTTAAGCAATATTTGGAGAGTGATGAATCACAGTTTTAGAAACTCCATTTACTCTTTCATACCACATACTACATATATCTTACAATATCTTGAAGGGTAATACATATGCTTCAGTGTCTTGCTTTATCAACTTACCACTAAATTTATAGCAGTGATCTCAGATGATCTGAACACTTCCTGATAGATCTGATCTGGGAAGCTTTTTGGACTCAGCCAAGATGATCCTTTATGTGACCAATTAAAAGTACAAGAACGAGAGAGTGATTCTCAGAAATATTAGAAGCCAATGGTAAAAGTCACATTTAAAAAATTGAATGTGTTCTGGCAAGAACGAGAATTAAGAGGCATTTCTGTCCATAAAGCTTTCACCCAGAATCCAAGATGAACAATATTTGATAAACACTTGTTTTAGATAGAAAGGAAGGGATGCCTTTAAAAACCTAAGATAAGTGAGGAAGCAGTCCATGATTGTTTAAAGGCTGGGATTTACAAAAGATTTTAATAGAGGTTTTACTGCTGTATTAATGGGCATTTAATACGATCAGGCCAGGAGGAGATGATGCTTCTCTTAGGAAGCAGGAGGAAATGTAGCATGCAAAGGGAAGAGAATGTATGGCAACTATTTGTTTTATACGTTTTTTGTCAACATATCAGCAGAATGGGAAATGAGTATTCCACTAGCGACTATACAGTACAAAGTGTTTACAATCTTATTTGTTAAGAATGTTTTAGATAGATGAACTGTTTATAGGAAAACAAATGTCTCAAACATCTGTGTGGCATTGCATAAACCCAGCATTTCTCTGTGCACCCAAAAAATGTGCACTCCAATAGAAGGGAAGACCAACAAGTGTTCGACTACCATTTGGATATCAACTGGATTTCAATATCAAATGGAAGATATATTAAAAAAATTGTCTTGGGAAATATGGGAAAATTTTCTGCTTTAGGTAAGAACTCTATAACTTCAGAAGAGCAATTGAATCTTACCACAGATTAATTCAGTTTAACGAGAGGAATCATTCAAGACATCTTGTATGAACATACACATTGTCGCTATTGTATTTTTATGAGATTGAGTTTTGCCCTCAAAGGCAATAGATGTAATTGAGGTGACGCACAAATGCAGACGGTTCACATCCAGGAAGAAGAATCTGGAGTGTTAAATTTTGTTAAGTTGGAGGTATTCAAATTGATGACAATGATGAACAGTTATTAAATACATAATATCACTTCAGTACCATAGCATCTGTCACTCTGATTTTGTGACCTGTTTTTGACAGCCTTGCATGGCCTTGGATTTGCTGTGGTCATCCACACGTTGTCCTCCTGTGGGCTGGGATGCTCCTATGTGTGACCTGTCTGCTCCAACAGTGGAGAAGGAGACTGGCTAGGCCACTCTCCTTGTAGCTCTACTGATTCTCCTAGGAAAGCATCATCACAGAGCAGAGCTTGCGTGCACGTAGCCACTGGATGCCAGAAGGGAAAGGTAGAGTGAAAAGGCTGTTCTTGGGAACAGATTGTTCTGTACTCCAGCTGGTGGAGAGGAGGAAGTTGCTGCACGTTCAGTCCCCAGCTGAGCTTGGACTACCTAGGCATGAAAGCTACTACTGAGAGAAGACTCCTTCTAGCCATCTCTAGGACCCCACTGGCCTCTCATGCAGAAAGCTTGACATTACTGTGATACTGTTAACAGGGAGAAGTATTACAAAAGACTCAACCTTGCAGTCCATAAATGAATACTGCCCCAAGGGGAGTTCACTTCTGGATGGGACAAAAGATGTCAGGTTGAATTGCTATGGGAGAAGAAAAGAAGAACAGATAAAGAGAAGCAACAGATCCTGACCTTTGAGGCAAGTAAAAGTTCTGTATGCAATTTACCTATCCTAGCCAATCTTTTGACTATTTAAAAAAAAAATCAACAAAAAACCCCACAACCATGTAGTTCTGGGCTTTTATTCCCATGTAAGGTGCTTACATAGTATGCATTTCTCCTTACTATTCCCCTTTTAAGCCTCTAATACTTTCAACTCCATGCAGTTCCTGTGCACTCACTTCTGTTTGGCCACAACTGAGATTTGATTGCATTTTAGTCTCCCGATAACTTTTTAAAATGTCAGCATGTATTTCTACTTTGCACCCTAAAGTGTGTGTCCTCCTGCAGTCTATCAGACCCTTCTTAGGGGCGTGTAAACAGCTAACAGTGGCAAGTGATAGCAAAATATAGTTAGCAGTAATTATCTTGGAGAGTGGTAATGCCTTGGGCCTGTTCCAAACTTGCAGACAGGCAGCTGAAGTCCCAGCTAGTCATACTCTTTAGAAAAAGATTGTATACAGTTGAGCAAAAACTCTGTATGAGCACTGCAGTGTGGGACAGGTTCTTGGAATAGTTTCTTGTGGAAAATTTGATTGCTAGTGCACACTGTCTTCCGTCCAAAGTATCCATGGTAATATAAAATATGTTGCAGCTTTAGCATGGAGAGAGAAGTTGAGGCTGGAGTGAAGACAGTTTAAACAGGAAATTCACATTTCAAAGTGCTGTATATGTAAAACAACTCCTTTTTCACTGGTTTCTGTCTCAGAGGCTGCTGTTGTTTAGCTTGCCTTCTTATTTGCTTTTAAAATAGCCTATATATTTACAAAGGATCAGTCTACGTACAAGCCTCATTTAACGTCCATTTGCTACCATTTGCACCACATTACAAACTCATTTGCGAAGTGAATGTGAAAACAAATGTGAGCCCTATGGAAAGCCTCGCTGAGCCTGTGTGTGACTGCAGCCGTATGTAACAGCTCATAAATGGTGTCGGCTGGAGACTGTGCCTAAGTACTACAGCACAGGAGCTTGTCATTTCCGTAACCAGATTGCAGCATCTGTGTTTCTCTTGCCCCTTTTCCTGGTGCTATTAAGCCCGAGAATTCTTTCTAGAGCAGTCATCCTAAAAGCCAAATAGCTCCTCTGGAACAGTTCACAATGCTGTCATCTTTAAAATATGCCATTGTGCTGTAAAGCACTCTTAAGGGCTGCAGCATTCCAGCTTGTGTACTAACACTGAAGTACAGAGGAAAATCTAACCCGAAGTCTCCCATACAGTTGCACTGGCAGGTGATCTGTAGGAGCAAAGGCAGAATTGGAGCAAGTAAGAAATTCTGATGTTCTCAACCATCACACTGGAACCCACCGTGTTTCAGTTGTTCCCATCTCCAGACACTTTCATTAGCTGTGTCCATCCCCCGAGCTCCACTTCACCACAGTCAGGTTTGTGCCTCTGGAAGACTGAAGATAACAGGAACACTTGTGCACTTATCAGTGTGTATGAAACGCTGTAAAGTGCCTGAGTTCAGGATTCAGCCGTACCGCCAAGGGTTAAGGGCTTTCTTCAGGGTCGTTCCCTTAGATACAGGAGCTCAGCAAAGGAAGCTTCAAAACAAAAGCATCAAAAACAACCTTTTATGGAAACAACATTGGTCACTTTCGGATAATAATTATTTTTTTGTTTAAATCTTGAACTTGGTTCATGAAGTGTGAGTTCTGAGAGACACTCCTGTAGCTGAGCAGCACTGACTTACCTCAAACATCAAAAATTAAGAATGTAAAGGATTTAGGGAAAACTGATCCCAGCAGTAAAGAGCAGGAGACCTGCCTAAATTATGTGTGTTTTCTCACTAGAAACAGTCATCTGTGAGAAAAAACAAAGCCAAGAGAACAACTAGTGCAAACTAAATTTAATCAAAGACTTACTCTCTGGTGTGCAGCTTAACTACACTGCTGGCTTGAATCTCCACATGCTTTCTTTACTGCCCATCCAACATACATGAAACATATCCAGCATGCTGAAAATATATAGAAGTACTCCTACTAACTCCACTGGACTGAAGCTTGAGGTGTTGGGTAAAAAACAAATGTATACAGGCAAATTAGGGATAATAAGCATAATCCTGTCTTTTCCTCAAGTCTTTTCATCTACTGATACCCTGTGAGTATCAGTAGCCATCATGCCTGAGATCATCAGATGGGATTTGGACCCCTAGTAAATGCTTGCATTTATCAGGAACCCTCCCATGGAGCAACCTGTTAAGTTTTCATCTGATGCCTTTCTCATATTCATAGACAAAATGCAAAGTCAGTCTAGTGGTTTTATGGCTGAATATAAGGTCTCTGTTTTGCAGCCATTTGTATAGGACTCTTTCTTTTCTAGTCAGAAATTTCAATAGGCCCAGTCCTGACAGAGAGTGCAGGCAAGACTCCCACTGTCTTCAATGCTAAAATATGATTTAGTGCTCATAAAACCTAAAGAAAAGCAAATATATTTCCAGTTATTAAAAAAAAAATGTGCAGGGAAACTCCTTGTATTTTCCATTTCTGCTCATAGATAGGCATGTAAAATAAGCTCTATTTCACTGCTACACAGAGAAAGGCAAAAAAATTCTGCCAGAGGATAATATTATACGTAAATTTCCAGTAAGTATTTGCATAAGGTCTTTCACATAATAGTCTCTAATATGGTTAGGAAAAGTCATAAATCTTTCATTTCTGTCTTCTGGCTGAATTGTTTTCTCTTTTGTTCCTGTTGCTCTGAAATTTTTTAAAAGGTAATGTCTTCTCATTTATCATATGCTGATAGTGAACCTAGTGAAGTTTGAATTTTGCTGGGGTTTTTTTTTAAATTTATCTGTAGTTTTTGACATTTCATAGGCATTGTCTCTTCACGTCTTCCAGTGATTGGGATAAAAAATATGGGAATTATTCTGCTGTTGAGTTCAGTTGAAAGAAAGGAATGATTGCTTACATTGCTTCCCAGTTTTCTCTAAAATGAAGATGTATAGAGGTAGGGGAAAATATTTGTGGGTAAGGGAAACATGCAAGGGCTGGCTGAATTTCTTTGAACTTCAGTCTGGTGGTATTTTGAGGTTAATGTTAAGGGTTAGACCAGTTCTTGCATTATTCAAATAAGTTTGCCTGTCCTTAATAGAGCTCTTGAAGCATACAATTCAGTGTGATCTGATGACTGTCTAAAATTGTTCCAGGATAGGAGAGATTTAATTTTTTGCAAAAGCAGACAAAAGGGTATGTGTTTCATATTTGGAAATGTGATTTTTTTTCTAGAACAATTTCATTTAAAAGTAGGACACTACTTTTTCAAAAGATTAATTAGTTTATAATGAGAAAGATAACATCCCATGAGCCAAACTGATGTCAAGTGTTGCATTATAGATCCAAGAGTCACAACTCTGAGATAGAACAGATAATCCTGTGATATGAGAAAATAGAGCTGGAACAGATGTATGGCACGCTATGGGAGTGCTCACAGCTATTCGTGAGCCAAAGAAGTATATGAATTTAAACACTTTCTTGCTTTTTTTTTTTGCATTTTCTTTGCTACTTCTTCAAAATCAACTCAGTTTTGAAACAGCCCTTACCCCCTGCTTGATTAAACAGAGATAGAAGGTCTGATATCAGTTTTTCAAAGACAGAGTTGTAGCTACAGTGATCAGATCTGGAAGACTGGTTTTAGAAATTTTAGCTTGGAAGATGCAAACTTGGAAAGCAAACAGGAAGAGAATAGTTATTGAAGGGAAATTAAGAGTGGTAGTAGCAGTACCGTGTTTTATCACTGAGATCAGGGATAATGATCTTTTAATGATCTTCTTTTAAACCACAGACAATGTTCTGGATTTTCAGTGGCACCTGCTTTCCACAATATGATTGGAAGTTAAAATGGTTTTTTGGTAAAGTAAAACGTTTTTCAGTTCTCATTGTAAGTTTTAGTGTTCTTTATTTATTTTATTGAATGAAATGTAGCAAATATAGGACCTGATCCAGGAAATATTTAATCTTACAAGCAGGTTTACATAAGTAACTGTGTTCAGTTCTCCTATACATTTAACTGTGCTGACACTCAGACTACTCTGAATAAATTATTTTAAAAGGTGAGCCTGGAAAATGTCTTCAAACTAAATATATTTTGGGTGGGAAAATGCAAAAGAAACAAAGAAGCCATACTTTAAATTCACAGGGAAAAAAAATAGACCCAATATTTACTCTTCAGAAAGCTTTTTCATAGCTGTATTAGTAACATTTGAGACAACCACCACATGTCTCATATCTTGGGAAATCTGAGCACAGTCTTCCTGCTTTTTCTGCCAGAGGGAATGACATAACAAGAACCTTCTACATAGCTTTCCATTTTAAGACTAATTTCCATTTTCTTTGTTTATGGTTATGGTCACACGCTCTGGCAGCCACAAAAATAGTAAAATCACATTAATCTGTAAATCAAAATACTTCTCTTCCAGGGTAGGTTGTTTCTAGCTCTCTTTGCCATTTTCAACCTCCCTAATATTTACAGGGGACAGTTATTTTGTCTTCCCAGCCCCCTCTATTTCTCCCTCAAATCACATAATTAAGCCATGAGCTCCAGCAAGCAAGGACAAGGAGGAAGTACCATCCAAACATCCCATCATCAGTACCAATTATTTTAATGAAATAACATGCTGTTGGGCTGAATGCATACAGCCTATCCAAGAAAGGCTGTCTGCTCTCCAGAATACTTGTGCTTATTAAAAAAAAAAAAAAAAAAAAAAAAAAAAAGGAAAAGCCTTTAACCAGCCTATGGGGTAAAAGAAGAAAAGAAAGGAGAGAATATTAGGATAGAGCTAGCAAAAGAAAAGAGTTGCTTGAAGAGTTGAATAGATACAGAGAAAAATAAGTGACCAAATGTGAATGAAAGGGACTTCAGTGTATGTCAGAGAAAGAAAAGGAGAAGAGGGAAGCATTGGCACCAAAAGAAAAGAAAAGAGAGTGGTAATGGACAAAACTCCTATGTACTATTTCTCATCAAAGTACACCACGAGCAAAAGTCAAAGCTATACAGGGTCTATATATAAACTTCTCCAAATTATGGAAAAGAAATATTGGTCTTGCTTTACATGGTGATAGGGATAAACGTTAGAGTTTTTTGATCTACATTTTCACACCTCGCTGGATCAAGCAAACAAATTTTATACATGAACAACATCATAACATATGATTGAAAATCAAGAGGAAGGGCTAAAAGACAGCTATTAGCATGGGACAGTTAGAAAGATCATGTTAAGAAGAAAGTTGGAAGCATATTTGTGCCCAGGTACACATGCATGCATATGCACCTTTAGAGCTGCTCCAAAACATCCGCCAGGGCTCCTGACCTGAGGATTGGTATGTGTGTCACTGCTGTCATAGTGACTATTAAATTAAGCAAGCACTTTTTGCCAGACTTTGCTCTCTCATGGCACTGTTCAACTACATAATCATGTAATTAGTATTGTCTAAACTATTGACTGAGACCCTTAGGAAAATGACTGCCTCTATAAGGCTTGGACTGGACCTCATGCAGTACTTTCTCAGGCCTTTATGAATCTGTGGGATTGTACTGGAGAGATAAAAGTTAAAACACAAAAGGACACCTGCGCTAGTATCTAACACACTCCCCTGGAATTCCCCTGACTCTTACCAGTGTGCAGACCTGTCATCTGACTATATCTCTGATTTCTTACACTCTCAAAGTGCTTACAGAGCAAAATCAAATGATAGCATAACTTGAAATGCCATCTCTATGTAGATAATACTTTTTCAAATATATCATAAAAAGGAATTAAAGGACAGTATCAATGTATTTTGAAGATACAAAAAGCAAGAAATTTCACAGGACTGCGGAGGAAATGATTGTATAACCAGAAGCAACTGACTCATGCTAAAAAAGGAAAATTTAGGCTGCATGTTAGGAAAGCTTTCTGTCAGTGATGTTTTTGGATCTTTAAAATATTCCCTGTTGAGAATAAATGCTGGCCTTGGATGTCCAATTTCCTGAAAGAAGAGTGAGCTTTTCACTTGGCCTTTCTGCTCTTTGCTCTTTGAAAAGGCCCTTCTCTCTGGGTGAGGGAGAAGGCCTGCAAGGGCAAAAGGAGGGAAAAGGCCAGGTGGGGGTGGGGTGGGGAAAAGAGATACCATCCCTGAGCCACAGTACGGTAGGATTCCTGGCAGGGTTGTAGTCAATGTTTCTGAAAAAATTTCCTCTACAAAAAAACTTTCCACTGAGAAAATGTGATTTCATTAAACTCACAATAATTTCTGATATGACACATTCTCAATCTGCCTGTCAGTGCCAAAGTTTTCTCACAGTTGATACTATTGCCTGACTTGTCCTGAAGTACTTAAGATGACTTAAAGCTATTTACACACCATAGTTTCTGGCTTCTCTGTAGTTCTTTTGTTTAAACCTACCTTCATTGAGAAGGAAAGAAGGACTCCCACTGTAATTCAAGGACGTGTACTTCTGACCTCCATACCATGCAAATTCATGGAATTTATGCTATAGGATACATAGGTAAATAATTGGGCTTTTATAGAGGGGTGTCATATCAAGACTCTTCTGGAAGACCCTTGCAATATCACATTGCCAGTTTACAGCAGCTGGGGGGATATATCAACAAGAATATCATTCTTTGTGTGCTCTGTTTCTTTTATTCTTTCTGAAATATCTGCTGCTGGCTACTGTCACAGCTATTGAACTAAGCAGCCTTTTGGCTCTGCAGTCATATTCATATGAGTCAGATAATTTAGAAATGTGTGGCTTTTGTCCTTTGTAGAGTACGGTGATCATTTTTGATTCACTGTAATCTTGAGATGTAAACCCTTTCACTTAAAAGTTCTTAATGAAGATTTTGCAGTGCTGCCTTACTTTCCTTAACCTTGTTCGCATTACCAGTTTCTTATATTCTTCCTTTCTGGGGTAGTATTTTCCTTCTTGCAGCTGTTTTTATCCATTCCAAAATGCAATATAAATATTTAAATGTGAAAGGGGAAAAAGACCAATCTTCTATGATAGGGAAAAGGAAATTTTTACTTGCTGAGAGTTTGACAGATCCATTCAAACACATTCAAACACTAACACAGACTAGTGTTACACAGGAATAATGCAAACTCTGTGTGTGTGTGTGTGTATGTGCAAACATAGATGTATAAAATGGTGGTGGGCCCATGGTTCACATCTGCTGTGCTGGTTGCATTGTAAGCTGCCTTTTCTCCAGCATATTAGACCAGGAACTTCAGATGGGAGTTCCTTCACTGTTCCAAGGCTGTTGTTGTTGTCTGCTTCCTTGGACCATGGAAATTTCACAAAGCTCTCAGATCCAGTTAGCCAAATCTAGACTGAACAGGATGTTTACTAATGCCTGCAGTGGGGAATTGCTAATAGGGATGTTTGTCCACTACTCATGTTGATTCCCCAGTGGAGTCAAACTAAGCTGAAAGATCAGAAGCTGTTGCCACCTCCCTATGAATCACAGAATCATAGAATGATTTGGGTTGGAAGGGACACAAAATGTCATCCAGTTCCAACCCTCTTGCCACAGGCAGGGACACATTCCACTATCCCAGGTTTCTCAGAGCCCCATCTAACCTGGCCTTGAACACTTCCAGGGATGGGGCATCCACAACTTCTCTGGACAACCTGTTCTACTGCCTCACCACCCTCACAGTAAAGAATTTCTTCCTAATGTGTAATCTAATCTAAACTCTCTCTGTTTGAAGCCATTCCCCTTGCCCTGTCACTACATGCCCTTGCAAAAACTCTCTACCCATCTTTCTTGCAGGCTCTCTTCAGGTACTGGAAGGCAGCAATTAGGTCCTGTTAGTACCAGCCCTTCTTCAGCAGGCCCTCTTGAGGGAGATACAGAGCAGAAAAAGGCACAGAAAATAGGCAGCAAAAGAACCTCTGAGCCTGACAATCTTGCAGCAAAGCAGCCCTGGTTTCAATTTACTCTAAACTTCACCTATAAACCATTGTAAATATGAGAGTGTGGGAGATGTTACTCAGCCTTTGCAGCTCCCCTTCCATGTGAAGCAGCTAGCCTCCAGCAAAGAGCAAGCAGGCAGCCAGGAGCTGTAAGTACTTCAGGCACTCCCATTTAATCTGCTTTTGCATGTGAGCTGACATCCTGAGCTCACTGAAACCATTCCACACATAATGCATTCCTAAGCTTTCCAGAGAGCTGTAGTCTCTTCACTATTATCACATTTTCTGTTTCTTGCTGTCTTTAGGAAAGGGGAAGAATGAAATAAAACTATGCCCGCCTACAGGCTAGAAGCTGACTGACTTTCAATCATTTTAGTAGTCAATTACAGTCAAGAATATTTGGTTTTCCTCTTTTTCCATATCCTCACATCAAGATTTGCCCTGCCACAAATCATTCACTGCGGACTTAGAGAAATTGCACACACGACTCCCAGCTTAGCAATTAATGTCACATAATAAGCCATCTATAGCCTTTTCTTAAATGAATATTCAGATAACAGAGAAAAAGTGAGCCCTGTTAGTATGTCTTCAGGTCTGTTTCAGGGCTTGTGAGATAGATTATGTGTAGAAAGGCTTGTGAATTGAATATGAACCAGTTGTCACATGAGAAACGATATCAGACTTCAGCTTTTGTAAACAAAACCATATCAGGGGATTCTGCTTTGATTTTGTTGTAATTGGTTTTTAAAAAACTCTGTAACTGCTTAGCATCTGGTGGCAGAACTGAAATATATTGATGTTAATAATGAAGTAAATCACTCACTGCCAGATCCTGATAAACTGTACTGTATCTCACTCCAGTGGAGTCACTTAAGGAACAAGGTGCTGTTTAGACATAAGAAGAGTCTAAACATCTGGTCCAAAGTATTTAAAATTTGTTTTCATAGTTGCCAGCCCCCCAAAAATTCAGGTATAAAAGATTCCCATAGTAAAAAACAAGTTTATGCATAAATACATTGTGTTCTGGCAGATGTGAAGAAAAAAAACGTCTCTCTGTGAAAAACTTTTCTTTCCGATGGAAACTACACATTACGTTAGAATAGTCCTTGAACGCCCATCTGAAAGAAACTAGTTAATGAAACTGTTCAGCACTTACTGATAGTTGCTTTGATAAGTGGTGCTGGGATTTGTTTGCACTTTATTTTTTATAGTGACTTTTTAAATACTGTGAAGAACTAATCAAATCTCCCTACTTCAAGAAACACCTTTATTCCTCAGACTTCTGCTTCCTTTAGAATAGTTACCTGCGTCAACAATTACCAGTGATTACCAATTACCTGCAGAAAAAATAACAGAACAAACTACATCTTGATGAGCAAAAGGGTCATTTCTACTCATCTTGATCATTTCCAGTCCTATGCAAATAGCAACAGCCATTAGCATGATTCATGTGGAAGAAGTTATCAGCTGAACACTACTCTGGAGAAATTCTTCCTAAATATAACTAACATGATTAAAGGTTATGAACAGCAGAAATATGAAGACATTTAGTTTCTGGTTCTGTAGTGAGCACTCCCTCTAGTATTTTTCAAATACATGTATGCATCAATACAAATACCTGATGTGATCAGATGAGTCTAGCAATGTCAAGATAAGCCTTTATTCATTCTCTTATTTCCTTATAGCACTCCTGGCCTCAGTCCAGCTGAGGTTAAAGATGTGTGCAATTTTCAGCACATCTATAGCTCCATTGCAGCTCTTTGAGGGTAAATTATAACTTGTAGTTATTTTTCCACTTGTACTATAAATAGTATTATAGTAATGTGAAAGCAAATTATTCATACGAAAGGTTTGCGTGTTTCTTGTTTTAATTCACCATACTATTAAACATCAGCACAGAGGCCTCTTTCTTCCACTTTCTACCTCTACAATTGATGCCTGTGTGATTTTTGAATGACCATTGATGGGGGACACCATACGAAGTAGTTAGCACATTGTAAATTGAAGTGCCAGCTGTATTTTACAGCAACATCCTTATATAGATAGGACTCCTGTGGCTCTTTGAAGATGTAGATATGCTCAGTATCTGTGGTTTGAAAATCTACTAAAATTACGGCGACAATGTGACCACCTAACAGAATGCCCAGCCTGTTGGTCAGAGATTGGGAGGCTTGATCTAAATGGCGGTGTCAAATGAGGCTGAGATGTTGACCAACTGGACAGTGATTTTAATCTTTGACCCATACTAATTTCTTAATACTAATATATATGCTAGGCCTCTTTGGAAGAATCTGTTCTCACGATTTCTATTAGTTGTTTAATGTGCTCAGTAATAGAATGGTCATTTAAATAATATTCTAGAAATACTAGTGTATGGAAACCTCATCATATGAAACATCAGCATTTTCAGAGACAGAATGTGGTGCACTTAGACCTCATCTGATCAGGAAATTTATGTTCTATGTTGTGAATCATAGCCTGCACCTGCAGTTCGGATTCTCCTTATGCCATAACATAATCTGGTTGCAACATTCTAGCTTCAAGCAATCTGGAAGTATTTTAGGAAGATCACAGCATAAAATGTGGCTGTCAAATGTAGGATTTTCATCAGTTTGCTGCCAACAGGGCCTGTGTTTTCTGCTGTCAAAATGTCACAGAGTAACAGGGCTGACCATATGAGATATCAGAATATTAGGCAAGTTGAGGTACACAGAGGGCTAAAGGGAGAGTTTAAAATACACCAGAAGGTCAGGCAAGGTTTTCAAAACGTGGTATGACATTATTAGTCAGTGTGAGTAAATAATACTGGATGTGATTACCTGCATATTGAGTAATGTAACCTGAGGTGAGGAGGTGAAAATTGGAAAACTACACTCCTTTCTGAGTAGCAAAGTGGTAGCAAAGGTTTGAAAATTGTATATGGCAGGTCGAACAATTTGTCCATAGGTTGTGGCAGGTCTTGATATTGACAGCGTTATCAGATGGACAGGGAAAGTCTGAGACCTACTAAGAGAAACTATGAGGTAGACCAGATATAGACTGTACTCCACTGGAAAACTAAACTTGAATTACAAAAGAAATTACAGTAGTAAAGTGTTCAACTGCAAGTGCCAGTTATGACAGTGTTACTGCTGAATCCTGTTTCAAGTTACACTCAAGGTCAGAAAAGTGCTAAGAATTAATGCCTAGGCTATTTACAAACTCAAGTTTCAGGGAGATCATTGATGTACATATTTAAAAGAGCTGACACTATTTCATAGCCTAGAGGTAGTTCTTTGAGTTTAAGGTTTGCTGAGTACCCGTCATGAAGACTTCTGAGCAGTGGTTGAAAAAATAAGCTAGACTTACCAAGATTTAATTGATCTATTTTAGGCCATTTTGCTAGAGAACCAGTGAGCTATGCTATGTTTGTAGGTAGAAGTCAGCTGCAGGACAATATCACATTTTACCTTTTTCCTTAATTTGGGTTGCGGGCAGTCGATGGAAGATTGTACACACCGCAGTCAGTGAAAACCCCCTATCTTTGCAATGAGAAAGATGAACATCGTTGGCAAAATTCATAGAAGGACGAGATATCCTCATGCTTTGTAACAAACAACAAGCGATATCACAGCATGGTAATTACCTCGCTGGCAGAGATGCTGCCTGGTTTTTACAGGCTGATTTGAGTGTAAGGACCAAGATACTTGAGGAATTGCCCTGCAAATGTATCAGTTTATAAATTCTTGCATGCTTTCTCTAATCTACTCATCAAGATACATTCTTGAGCATTAATGCATATATAATCTATATATAATAACATATAATGTATTTAATAATTAACATATGGACTAATTACATGGATCTTAAACAGTGATTTAGAGGAGACACCAGTAATCTCAGCCTTATCTGTGGCCTCTTGGTGACCATCCACTCGGAGCCCTCTATAGAGCTTCTAGAGCATTTCAGGTTACCAGCGTCCCACCAGGAAAATCTCAACATGTTAGTTTTATTAAAATAAATATCAGGAATATGGACAGGGAGCAAGTTGAAAATAAGCAAAATACCAGGGTCAGGATACATTTAAATTGCATGTACTTTTCCCCATATGAAAGAGGTAGCACTCACCATCTATTTCAGTCACTTACTAACTGCATAAGTAATGGGACTAGTTTAACCTTGACCATAAATTTCCTTTGGAAACTGGATGTCAATATGTGTGAAGTTCCTTTGTTCCCCTCTGAATGGTCCTGTAGAGGGAGTGCTTCCAACTTAATGCTATGATCAGCCCTTTCACTTTATTTTAATTTATTTTAAAAACAGAAAATACAGTGAAGACTAGACTGATCTGGGATCATACCAAGTAAGAGGATACCATTTGTATGCAAAAGGAGTATTATCTTCTGAGCTCTTGAGTCCACTTATTCCTGAAGAATATAGTCCTGACAGACTGAGGGAAAAGAGACACTCCTGGATAGTTCCTTGAAAGAGGCTAAAAAAAGTTGAAGGGGATTATACTTGTAAATATTTCACATATGGACATGTATGACAATATGTATCTTAGGGATTTTCAGCCCATGGTCAGGTACCTCTGAGCAGTCCAACAAAGGCAACTAAAAACTAAAGTCTGTTTTCAGTCAGTTTGAATTCACTCTGCAGGGATCTTCACTTCCATGAGAAAATACTGATGAGTCAACAACTACACAAAACTTGTCAATTACTGGGCTAGGTAATATTCTCAGTGTACAGCTAGATCAGTCAATCGAAACCTCCTGTTTAGAGAAAAATGGCCTCACAGGGACTCTGTAGCATAGATGGGAAGTAAATATTTATTAGTGAGGGTTGTCTGAACTTTTTAGAAAATAAATCTAAGCTGATTAGCCTAAGCTCTATCACTCATGAGTTAATCAAACATATTATCAAACTTAGCCTGAAATAGTTTTATATGAGGAAGACAGGAAAATGTCTGCTGTAGTTCTACCCAGTTTTTTCCCCTTTAAGAGTAGATTTAAAGGCTCTTCTTGCACTTGTTTGTAATCTTTCTGTACCTTCTCTAAATAACTGCTTACCAGCTCAAAACTGAGAGTTTTCTTGATGATTTTGTGGGCTTCTCAAGGTGCAGAAACAGAGGTAAGGGCTTTGACACTGCTCTTTGTCTTCAAAGCCTTGTTTATCTCCTCTGATTGAGAAGGATAGATAAGCCACACCTATAGCTCTGCTGTGGGAGTCTGCAGTTGTTACAAAGCCACCCATTTCCTCTATGCCATGTGGTGAATCATTTCTGTAAAGTGCTAGTCAGAATTTCAAAAACTGATCAGTGATTGCTTTTTTATAGTAATAACCTTTGATCTAATGAAAACAACATCACTTTCAGACCTATTTGGTCTATGGACCTTTTCTCTCTATGGAATAATTCTTTCTTGCTCAAAGTCCCATGGGACTGAGTAAAAAAAAAAAGAAAAAAGGAGCAACCTCAGGTTGGACTGAGAGAAGCCTATTTACTTCATGATAGTGCTAAACTGCTTCTGTAAGATTTTATTGGGAATGTCTCTCTGAGAAGTCTGGTGTGAAGCATTTCCCTAAATCTCTGACCTGATCCCACCGGACCTCCTCCTCCTTATTTAGGGAGAACAGTGCCTGATCTTTCTAAACTATCTTTTGTGTGTACTATACATTTACTTTTATTTTAAGGGGAAAAAAAAGCTCATGTTGCCAGAAGATTTATCTCTCAAAAAGAAAGAGTGATAGTCTCCCTCTTTCTACATACTGAGTTTTTCTGAAAAAGAAAAAAATTGCAGGATCTTTGATGCACAATAAGAAATTGCACTTGGCTTAATTTCATTATTAGGTATAAAGTCTATTTTGTATTCAGAAATGGTGCAGAGAAAGCTAATTCTGGATCGGTAGAAATGAAGGGTGGGAAGAAAATTAGGTGTTTTTAAGAGAACATGTATATTCTCAGATAAAACATTTAATGGCTTATCAATATTGTTCTGAACAAGACATTAGCTTATAAAATCCCCTTGTGAGAGGCAGGTGAACTGAAAAACTTCTCCAATAGATCAGAACTAGCACTGGATTATTCAGACATAAATTTCCTTATGAGTTTTCATTTTACACAAATAGTCTGGATTTTTCCAGATTTACAGTATAGACCAGTTCTAGAAAAGTGATTAAGACGCAGTGAAATTGCTCAAACTACAGGACAGGCTGAAAGTAGTGTGCAGCTGAATTTAAAATGTCATCAGCTAGAATTCTGCCTCAATATTCTGCTAAATATTGCCAGTGCACAGGGATGAAAATAAGACAGGACTGGTGGAACAGTCAGGATTTCTGATACCACTTTACGGCCAGGAACTGTAAGAGGAAGAAGGGAGAATGCAGGCAAAGCAAGTGCATTCGTGTTATGGATACTCTGGCCCACTAGCAGCAGCTGCTGTAACTGGTCCTTGTTTTCTCTGTCTGGAGCAAAGAGCAAAGATCAAAGTTTAATTGAAGTCAGCTCCTTTTCCATTTGCTCTTCCACCTGCTCCCTCTGCTGGTAAAGTAAAGAAGACCTGAAGCAAGGAAAATGAGAATTTAAAAGGAAGACAAAATGGTGGGCTTACCCTTTACAGTTTGACAGTGAATTGAGAATTGAATTTCAGTAACCCATCTTTTAAAATACTTTATATCATCTTGTTTTCGTTGCCTTTGCAGGGAGGGGTTGTCCGTCGTAGTTATACTGGAATTCTTTCAAACCTTTTCATAAAACAAAACATCCTGTTGTCCTTTTTAGGTTTAAAAGTTTCCAGAACAAAAATAGTGTAAACCAGTTTCTGACTTCAGTGATGGTTTTCATGTGTTGAATTTTGTTCTCTTTTCCATCATGTTATTAAAGTACATAATGAAAGATTACCACCACTTGTTTTTATATACCATTATTTAATCTTCCTGGTTTTTTTAAGGATGACATTCTCTCTGTTTAAAATTGTAAAACCAAATCAAGATATTTGGTGCATAGGAACAGTGACTGCCCTCTTTTCTAAAGGTGAATTTTCATAGTACAGCTGTCACAAAATGTATCAGTTCCACTTGCCCCTTTCTCTCCAGCACACTCTTCATTGCATGTCTCATTCCCTCCATTGCTCTGGCTCTGGCATTCCGCCAGATGCAGACTGAGCCAAGCAAGAATTTTGTTTTGGGTTTCGTTAGCTTCATTTTATCCCATTTTAATGAGGTGGATGAGCTGAGCACCAGGTCAGAAGACAGCCAGATTCAGCTCCAGAGATGGGGCAGTGTCATGCAATGAGCCCTTAGATCTGCTCTAGAAATACTGTGCAACTTCCATGCCAAATTCTGGTGGAAAGAGACAGTAAACATTTCTGGTGGATAAAACTGCTTCGAGACTCTCTTCGTGTGAGCAACTGGTCCTTTAATAGGCTTGGACAAAATGTAAAACCTTTGGAATATTTTGATTGAAGCTAGTTGCCAGTAGCATTAGCAAATAGAAACCTGACAAAAGGCAAAAAGATCTCCTTCACTACCTCACTAGCTCCTTCTCCTAGAGTTTGTCAGGCTACATGTTATATTAAAGGTTCACTGCTGTTGTTACGTTGCTCTTCCTAATCACCAGCTAACACCACAGCTCTGCTTTTTATGCATTGCCTCTGAAAGATCACAACTCTCAAGCTGTTTCTCGCTGATCTTCCTCCAGTTTCATTTTGTCTCAATTGTACTCTTTTTGGTGCTGTTTCTGAAGTCTGTGATGCTTCTTTTCACAAGGAGGTTCTATTTTCAGCTCCCCTTGTTCTCAATGACCAGCCATGCATGCTCACTTTATTTAACACTTTTTTACCTCAGTGATATTTTCTGATACTTTGTCAAAGTCATTTTTGTCATGAAGTAATAAGAGAGGATCAGATGCTCCTTGTTCGACTATCTCAATTACAAGGGTCTGAAAAACAGCCTCTCTTTTTTGTGCGGGATTGAGCAAATAAGGAATATCCTCAGTACTCGTAACAGAAAAGTATTTGATTGGTGAAAGATGAATTTACAATTCAGCTGTAGGGATTTGTATGGATTTTAGGACACAGAGAAGGCAGGCCTTGAGCTCTGCAGTTACTGTCTGCTTTCTATCAAATTACTATGCACTTTCTGTGCATCATGTTAATCTTCAACACAATAACTAGGTGGGCATGGAGGATACTGGGGAGTTTTATGTACAACAAAGAACAGAGCATGGGGAGACTGCATTTAAAACTCAGTTTCTGCAGACATTATATCACCTACATGTTCTTAGACAGCAAACAGAAAAGGACATGAGAACAATCAAAGTTAATTCTCTTTTACATTTTAAAAAAAATGACTCATGGAAAATATTTTCTATGTGGAATAGAAAGGTGTCTGGAAAAATAAT
Source organism: Origma solitaria (assembly GCA_013397895.1). Taxonomy (NCBI): domain Eukaryota; kingdom Metazoa; phylum Chordata; class Aves; order Passeriformes; family Acanthizidae; genus Origma; species Origma solitaria. The sequence goes on along the minus strand of VZRL01001708.1, from coordinate 259,147 downwards.
ATTTTACTGTGAGGAGCCTTTTACAGGATGTGCCTTGTTATGGATAAAGCTTTCATCCTACATGTTGCCACCTGTGTTAGACACATCTGTGATTTTGTGATAATTGACATCAATCATTTTAAACAAGCCTCTAAATTTACATTTGTTTTCTATCTCTTTTGTTTATAAATCAATGTCCATATCCTTATACGGAACTACTGAATTATAGGGAAGGAAAAGTGTTACTCTATCATCTAATTTTGGTTATTTTCAACATTTCTGGGGGTTGATTTTAGGATTCCCAATTGGCTATATATCTTCATTTCATCAACAACAGCAGATGTTGACTGTATTGAGTTTCTTTACCCTAAGTCTTCTTTTGTTCTTAGATTTCCTGTGTGAATACCTTACAGTATATATGCCACCTCCGTCTCCATTAATTCAGTAAAGATGGGATTTCTTTTCTGGTTTTTTACCTGAGCAGTTTCCCCATATTCTGTCACTATGTGCTTATAATTTCCATCTTCTTGTTGATCCAGCAATACACCGTACAGCAACTCCTAATCGGTAGATGTTTTCTAAGGTTGAATTCATGTCAATTGATAAGATGAAAGGATGAACCTACCAAAATTATGACCATCTGAGAAGCGATTAAACAGGAAACTCCCCTGCATTGTGACTGAAAGGAAATGAGTGGGTGTCAGCCTAGTGAGTTGTTCCATATGAATCAAGCTATAACGGGTCTGTTTTTCAGGCGCCTTAAAGAGGGACTCAGATTCATACTTTAAGTCTCTTGACTTAAATTGTCTGGTGACGATTTAGAGGAAAGTAAGCTCACATTTATGCTTTCCCAGCCATCCAGTAGAAGCTGACTTAAGTGTGAAGCAAGTTGATGAAAAAAGGACAAGGGATTTTTCATGGTCCTTAATATTTCTGCTGCCCTACTGCAGTCTTGGCTTATCAACTGCCCTTTCCTTCCTCTAATTGTCTGATGCAATAGCCTCTTGTCCTAAATTTCTTTTGTACCTCATCTCTTTCAAACCCACAGTCTATAGCTGACCTATTTCTCATTTTTCAGTCTTGGGTGGAGGATATTTTCTTTCAGTAATTTTTTTTTTGAGGTCTTAAATAATAGAGCAAATTTTTCCCACATCTGAGATTTACCTTTATAGTAACATTTTTTCCCCTCTTACAATGCAGGGTCAGATTGATTAATTTGGTTGCTCTCTGAATTATCTTAACATCCAATTTTTAAGGATTTCCCTGACAAACCGTCTCTGTCATTTAAATCAAAACGTGCCTTTTAAAATATCACAGCAATCTAAAGAAGCGCTATGGAGGACATTTGTGTAGGATAGATCCCCTTATCTTATTCTTGAATGAATTTCATCAGCGTGGATGAATACAGAATATAACCATAAAAACTGAGGCGTGAAGAGAGAATCCATGAACAGCCTAAAGATTGCTGGAAATGAATACATTATTACGTGGCTAGCTGTTCAGGTCAGTCTATCCTGACCTGAGTATCATATGTAATGACTTATGGACTCTTCCTCTTATACATCATCACTGGTCTTTAATGGCTCTGTTTCTTTGCCTTTCAAGCACCTTCTTTAAACACAGCAATTATTTTTATGAGTTACACAGAGAAGAGATAGTAAACCAAAAAAACCATGAAATAAAGCACGTGTTGACTATGTCATCAATATCAAATTGATCTACACACTTAGACTTGTTACTAAAATTCAGATTGTAAAGTTCGACAAAATTGTTTTCCTATTTCCTTCATTAGCAATGAATACAGGAACCTAAATGCAGCTTCCAGCTTCCAGTCAAATGAGAAGAACATATATATGGGTTTATTTAACATTCTACATGTTTAAGTGCTACAGCTTTAAAATGAGGTACTCCTCTCTACTGTTTTTAAGCCTCATTTAACTAAACTAGCAGTAATTTTTGAAATAGAATGTTTCTTGCATTGTGTATATAAAGTATACACACTGTGAAATCACTCTCCCTTTGAAGGACAGATGGAGAGAACCTAAATAGCAGGATAAATCCCAGAGGTTCCAATATCAGCAGTTAGTGGAAGACCTGGTGAGTGCATTCATTACACGAAATGTGTTTACAAAGGCATTGTGATTGGGTTGAGACACATCTTGGCAGGAGCTGATTCCCAGTTAAAACAACAACCCTACAGAATACAAAGAAGAAAAATAAAAGGTTTGCCATGACTCACTTTGGCTTCACACTTGGAGAAATATCCAAAACATGCTAGTCAAATTCTGTTGTCAAATGGTAGGAATATGTGTGCTCTTATGAAAATGTCCTACATCCAGGAAGGCCCCAGTAGACAGTAGACAGTAGATTTATAGTATGAATTTTACCTGAATGTGAGCGGGATATTTTAGTAAAAGTAGTCAACTCATGTCTTTGAAGGCAGGATTTCCCAGGCTACACAGAGAAGAACTGGTTCTACTGGTTCCTGTGGCTGGTGCTCTCAGCTCCACCACACCCATTCCAGGCTCTCCACACCTCTGAAACATACAAACAGAGATTTTATCTGCTGAAATATTTTCAAAAACATTGGATTTTGGTCCTTCAAGTCACTGGTCAATATCCCTGGGAAAGTAAGAGTATTTGGACAGCTATTGCTATCTGCAGAAATGTTCATATTCTCAAAATAACCTCATTTTTTTTAGCGCAGTGATTGCTTTCTCTGAAAATATGGATACATTTTTAAAGCATAATATTAATCTCAAATTTAAAAATTCAGCCTTGAATCACTGAGCAGAAACAGTTCACTGGAGGATTTGGTCACAGCCTGCCAAATTTTGTTACACAAGGTACAAATTCCCTCAAAACACATTTTCATACAGGCTGGTCTCTTGATCAGTCTTGTTGATTCATTGTACGGACTTTCATTGCTCACCAACTGCCGATGTAACCCAAGTAAGATTCAATATGATAGGTTATAAACTGATTTTAAAATATTTACTATAAAAGGCAAATCATCATCAAGTAGTTACTGATAAAATCTGCACATTTCAGAAACTGTGGGGGAGTGCTGAATTATAATAAAGAGAGAACATCAAGAGACTGACATGAATTATTTGGTAGCCAGCTTCAAGCACACAAAATGTGTTTCAGCACAGACATCTAAAAGGATATATGCCACTCTTACAGAAGGTGGGACCATAGTATGGAAACCAATGACTGAAAAAATTACGTGTTGGGAGTAATACTAAGCTGAAAAAGTCTCTGTAGTATGATGCAGTGACTAATGGAGTTAGCAATGATGTAATCATTGGTACACTGTCTACCAAAATGCTTTCTAACCAAATATGCTCTTGAGAAAAATGTTAAATAGTCGCTTTGGAAGAGATGCGGATGATTAAAGAAAGAGAAGCATGACTTAAAGAGAGAGAAGAAAAAAGCTCACTGATGCAGAGGTACATGGGTGATTTGATTGCTGCCTGTGAAAAACAGACACTAGAAGGTAGCAGCTCTTATACCTGATAAGCAAAATAAAAGATGATCTGATATTGAAAGTCACAGTTAGAAATAAAATGATAATGTCTTGGGATAAGAAAAATCAGTACCAGAACATCTAAGCAAGAATTTTAAGAGATGTGTCACTGGAAATTTTCAAAGCAAGTATGCTTTTAGATTTGAAGTAAGAATTAATTATGAGACTTGTAACCTTTTGTGGCACAGGCAATCAGTAGTGCAATATTGTGTCTTACAATATTCCCTCTGTGTTTGAAATCAGTGAATTTTTGTAATATGTAGATGGATCTACTCACAAGGTGATAAACATTTTGAATAGTGTGATAAATACATCACCGAATATTCATTGATATAAAAAGTAAGAGGTCTCTAACCACTTTTTTGCACTCGCCATTAATTCTCTTTGAACCTGAGCATATTGAAAAGTGTTTTGAAAACGTGTTTTTAAAATCATGACAATGCATCTTAAATTACACATCAATCGCTGTAAATATTGTTGAAATGAAGATAATTCTTACATGGAAACAATCTTAAACATTTGTCTTCTAATTAAATACTACCCGATAAAAGCATTTACATAATGCACCAGACATTAACCTATGTTTACTCAAAACTTTAAAGATTAAGCAATAGCTTAGATGGCAAGGTTATGGTCACAGTATGAGAACCCAAACAACATAAATTCAGCCAGTTAAGCTTGTCATAAAGACTACAGAGATGATGGAAAAGACTATATAGTAAAAGAAATCTATGGCTAGGTCTGATTAATATTTTTGACACAGTGTTCTGTTGAAAAATGAGGCTTTGCTGAAATGAAGTTCTTTGTGAAATCTTTTATATTTGTTATGAACCTGGAATATAGGCAGGCCGGTCTTGCAAAAATGAAGATTTGGCTACCTTGGAAGCCTTGATCACAGTGTATTATACCTATAAAAGAAGCCAAAAATTTGATAAAAGATGACTCTTGACTGAATACGAATTCAGGCCTTATCGACAGAACAAATGTATTCATGTCAATGCACTTTCTATCTGCCTTCATTTTTACATTCTACAAGAACAGGAAAAGAGAAATCACATTAATAACTCTGAGTCTTCTAGTTTGAATGCAACATTCTATAAAGTGTTACAAAATATTTAAAAGAAAAAATAATTAAAGCCTTGAAGGCAAATGCAAAGTGGGATAATCCGTGCTTTATCAAATGAAGATGGTATCAGACTGAAATCTTTTGGGGTAAGATAATTGAGCTTTTACACAGGGACAATGTGATAGCCTGAATTTTCATACATGTTAGAGCAGCACTTGTAGTAGTGCCAAGAAAAATTATTACTGAAAGGGAAATTACAAGGATCACTGCAGGAGCTGATTAGGTCAATAAGGTGCTGACTAGCATGAGACTTCAATGCGTGAAAAGAGAAGTTCTCAAGACAAAGATGGCAATCTGTTGACACTTCCTCACAGAACAGTCTTGAGACTTGTCCTATCCTCCTTAATATTTTTTGGCTTAAAGACAAGAGGCAGAAATGGTAGGCGTTTAGCAGCACAAAGTCACACATGCATGGGCTTTTAAACCAGCCAGAACTTTGCAGCGTGTCTGCCTGAACATCTTTCTTATAATGAGCTCTCCAAAGTAGAAAAAAAAAGAGACTTTCATTCTCAAAAGACCAGGTTTAACTTGTGTGAACACTAGAACACGGCTAGGTGAGCTGGCTAGGTGAGCTGGCACAGAATTAAGAATGAATTTATGAAAAACTTGCTTCCTGCCCACAGAAACTTTGTTGTCTGGATCCTTCCTTCTAGTTGAGATTTCAGTCCACTGAGTGGCTTTCTGGGCTGCCAGACCTCTGTATGGTCCTCTCGGAGCATAAGAAGAAGGTATAGAGCTTTAGCCCTGGCACTGCTCCCTACCCCTTAGAAAGTAGTCTCTCCACCCCTCTGATGCTCTGAAGGACTTTTTTTGCCTTTTCTTCTGCTTGCCACACCCTGCCTTCATGGACTTGTCTCTCCTCCAGGTATTTGCTTGAGGCAAAGAGCAGTCTCCCCGTCTCTACAAGGACAGTGTGACTCAATTCTTTCTTTCATAAAGGAATATAACAGAGCAGCAAAAACTGCTTAAAAATACCATCCATCATGGGAAATCTAGTAGAAGAAAGAGATCTCAGTGTATTGGTTATTGGAGGGTGGCTGTTGACAACCATTTTGAAGCAGCTTTGAAATACAGCATTAGGACACATTGACTCCAGTATTTCCAGTAGAGCTAGAGATGCAGGAGTTGCATTGTATGGAGCACCAACAGAACCTTTTTTGCAGTATTGTATGCAAGTTTTCATGTGTTCAAGAGCAGATTAAAATGGAATAGTGCAGAGGAAGGAAGACCAAAAGATTATTAAAAGATAGTGGTAGTAATAAGAAAGGAGAAAAACTGAATTATAACACTGTCATAGAATCAACGAAATTCAGGTCAAAAATGAAGAAAAGTCCTAACATGTTTCTAGGGCATAACGTGAAGTGATCTTGCAAACAACAGTAGTGAGGGTGAGAAGCCAATGATGTCTTAAAATCTGAACTTTGTAAACATCAGTTTATAAAGACTGTAATGGGATGAGTAAATTTCTGGGTATGGGAAATTAAGATCCCTTGAGTACCCAACATATTTGTATTTCCAAAAATCACAGATTTGAGAGAGACTGTCTCACTGTTTGTCTACTCTATCCCTAGACAGTAAAAATCTCAGCTTTTGGCTTCCCCTGGCTGCCTGTAGAGGTCAGAAAGTTGCGTGTTGTTCTCATGTGCTCAGCAAAAAACCAGACAGATTTAGAGTGAAAGAAGAACATTTCATTTAGGAGAGATTGGCAGGGACCATTAACTTGGATTTCTTCCCATTCTCTTTTGTGAGGGCCATTCCCTGCATTCTAAGACACGCTAGAAGTTTTGTTTAGGAGCTACTCTGCTATTGTAGGATCATAGCACAGTGATGAAAATGTTGATTTTTTTCCTGCATTATACTGTAACTGTGAATTACGCCAAGTCTTACGTTTGTCAGAAGGTTTTGAGAAGTGGTGTGGTGTATTTACAGGGTGACACCACTGTGGGGTTTTATAAAATATACATGTACTCTATGGCTGCTACAGTTATAAGTGAGTATATGACACTGAAATACTTGTTCATGGGTGATTCTCTGATTTGGGAACAAGGATGCTTACATGGAGAAAGAAACTAGAGGAATTGATATACTGGCAAGAAATAACATGCTGGTAAGTCTTCCTCACTGGAATGTGAATCAGTGTGATTTCCAGACTATGGGGCATATATGGATTCAAATGAACTTGATAGTCCTTTTGTCTGCGTGTTTAAAACCTAAAAAGAAATTTCATTTTTGTTTTCCTGTCTGGAGCGACAATTGCTTTTAACTTGTCTCTCAGCTAAAACAGAGGCATAGAAATAAACCAGAGAATGTAAGTCAGAAAGAAGGAAAGTGCTGGAGCCAGAAGCACTAACATTTAGAGTCATACTGGAAGACAAAAAAACCCCCATATTTTTACTACAGTATTTTAAAAAGAATTGGGACCATCTGCTATTGTCAGGACATTAATTATTAAAACTTATGAGAAACTGAAAGCATAATGGCTAATAGATCCAAAATTGTTATAAATCTTATTCATGCTTCTTCTTATTACTCTGATGAAAACAGCTGATCACCATGCAGCAAAAACAATTTATTCAGAATTATTGTGAATTAAAGGATAAAATTGCAGTTCTTGAAAATAGGCTGAAAGACTTGAAAAATTGTTCCAGTATAATTTTGTAGTATTAGGCCTATTTGTTAACAAAGTGGCATTTGTTTATTTAGATATTTGTCTTAAATCTTAATTAAATTCTTACAGAAATCCCATGTGGATATTCTTGATTAGGTTTTAATCTAGCATGAATTAATCAGAATTAAGTCAGTTCCTTGCAGGGTTTGAGGTTTTCAGCCATGTGCACAAAGGAATTTGCACCACTGTCACTAAATTAAACCATTGACTGTGGTTCAGTTGGTGCAACATTTATGTAGGGGAAAGCTCTCATTTTATTGATCATCCTGAACTGCCAATTGTAGATCCAAATCCAAGCCTAAGTAAAACTGTGGGTATGCTGAAATACTGGTCCAGGCCTAGGTACTTCTGTAAAAATTCATTAAGTCATTCCCTCTGCTAAGCTCTCCTCTGTATTTTTTTGCAAACTCCCTAGGTGAAAAATGTGATTCAGTTCAGACCAAATCTATGGGTAATTGTAGTTTAAACAAATACTGTAATATTATGTAATGAGTCTGAAAGTACATATGCAAAGTGCATGTACAGCCATGCAATTTAAATTAATGGGATGCTGTACATTGCATGGAGACCAGGCTAACAAATCTGACTGCAGGATTTTCACAAATTATAGTGCTAATAAATTTGTATTAACTGGGGTTTATCTAGACAAAAAGCAATATACAGGCAAAACCATATAATCATAAATTGTTATCTTTGTACTATGATACACAGTCTGCGAGGAAAAAAAACCTCAGTGTTTATGAACTACTGATATTCAGCCGTGGATAATTCTAGAAACAGACTGTTGGCATATTAAAGTGATTTATGTATACTATTATTCAGTATGTTTTGAGTCTGTGCTGCTCATGGAAACCAAAACTGCAGTCAGTCACCTAAAATGTATCATATTGCTATTTGTAGCTGATGAAAAGGTAAAACATGGGCAAAAAGACATAATTTACAGGTAAAGAATTACAAGCGTAGTTTTAAATCAAACAGTTAATCAAAATAACTATAAGCTACCAGAGAAAACAGGAAGAAATTATCAGATATTACAGTATTATGAAGCATGAACTTAAAACTAGATGGAATAGAATATTCTGCTGTCCTAGGATATATTCTCACAACTGCATATGACTGAGCAGTAGCTGATGACAGACAGATGGCACCATCCAGAAAGCCCTTCTCAAAGTAACAGCCAAGGTTAAAAATGGTACTGTACTAGAAGCCAAAAGTTTTTAAAAATGTTACTTATGAACAGTCATAATTTTAAAGTTAGACATTCAGTATATACTGCAGTTATAGCTGTGTATATAGGAGTAAGGCTTCCTCTTGGGTTACCTGTGGTCAACTGAAGTTTTACTTCCTCTTTGTAATACATTTAATATTGTAGCCAGATATTTATTATGCCTGAGCAACCAACTTACTGGTATTTGCTGTAGAGGACTTCTGTTTGCCAGTAGAGTGATGTAACTATCCTTTTGGACCAGACTCCTCCCAGAAATACTTCAAGGCAGTGGTCTTTAAGTGCTTAAGCTCTTTTGAACAATATACTAGATGCCTGTTTGTATCACTAAACAGCTAAATACCCTTCTAAATCTGTCCTTAAGAGTATTCTATTCTGTAGGTATGCTCCTTTGAGTAACCAGGATCAGGGCTTGGTTTCCTTTAAACAAAACCTCAACTTGAAATATGTTGTTCTCTCTGTTAACAGGAGGTCTTCTCCATCATTCATTTCTTGCAAAAGTTTCTGAAGCAATTTTCTGCCATATGGGACCCCACCTTTGGCAGTGCTTCACTGAACTGGCTGGAGCTTTCTGTTGTAAATGTGAACATATTGTGGTGTGGGGATGAAGTCTACCATTGACTGTCTAGAACCACTGTTGCCCTATTCTTAAAAATATCTCCTGCTCATATCATCTCATACATGTAGTGATTTTCTATACAGAGCTCATTTGTTGCTGCTTACAGAAAAAGAAAAGCAAAACAGAGCAATCACAACAAAACAAAACCAAAAACTTCTTGAGGAAAACTAAATGCTAATTTTGATTATGGATTTTCGTTCATCGTGACTGACTGAATTGCTGGCTGCCATCATCTCCAGCCACAGTCAACAAATAGTACGACCGCCTCATGTCACCATCCTGTAGTTTCAGTATCTTGAGCTGTAGCTGAAATCAGTTGCTGATTCTTTCTAATTACTTGTGATTGCATTACATGTCAGCATCATAAGGTAAACTGATGAAATCATCTCATTCCAAGGAGCATAACCACTGAAAATGTGGAACTGGATTAAAAAAACATCAGACACATTCCCAGGGCAAGGAACATGTTATCTGAATGCAGATGTGGCACAGAAATCTCCTAAAAGGTTTCTAGTCAGAAGGCAGAGGATTGTCATAAGGAGAAGATCACTCTTTACTATATACTTTACTTACATCTTTATAATCTTCTTTTTCCTAGATTTCCACAATTAGGTGACAGTGGCTGCTTCCAAGCACTCTCCGCCTTTCCATGGCAGAGCCCTGTTAAACTAGAAATTTATTTGGGCACTATTTTTGCATCATGTGACCTGAGGTTTCCTTGGAGACCTGAGAGCTTTTCAGGGCTATCAATCTTCAGAAACGGTGTGTCTTTTGTATTTTCTTTTTACTTATGATAGCTACTTTTGTTGCTACATTTTTCTATTCTTCAGCATTGCTTGCTGCACCAACAGAAGAATAACCAGCAGGGTGAGGGAAGTGATTCTCCCCTTCTACTCTGGTCTCATGAGACTCTACCTGGAATACTGCATCCTGCTCTGGGTCCCCAGCACAAGAATGACATGAACCTGCAGGAGCAATCGCAGAGGAGGGACAGGAAGACAGTCAGAGGGCTGGAGCACCTCTCCTATGAAGACAGGCTGAGAGAGTTGGGGTTGTCCAACCTGGAGAAGAGAAGGCTCCAGGGAGACTTGTCCTGGTGCCCATATCACATCACCAACACCCAGTAAAGCGGCTACAGGTTGAGGGGACAGCTTATGCATGGCATTACAGCATGTTCCAGCTGCCCCCACAACTCTGCTGCAGTCAAAGAGGTCACTGATCTCACCTTACAGTTGCTAGCAAAGCAGCCCAGTACATGCCATTTGCAGTACAAAAGTGTGCCTTAAATTTGTGCTACATAAAGCCTCTGTTTCATAGCAAGTCTGGATATTCCTACTTGGGGTGTGAACAACTGCTTGCATTCTTTTTTCTTCCTTTTCTTTTTGTCAGCTACAGCAGTGGGATATGAAATTAATCATATTTTCAGCATCCATAACATCCTTGTCTCCAGGCATGTTTCAGTCTTCTTTCTGTACCTCTCTCCATAAGAAGTCTACTGGATTGTTGTCTCTTTTCCTGCTGGTTTATTTTGCTGCCTCTGTTCCTTTGGCTTGAGGTGGCAGCTGTTCTTGATTACCCCCTTGCAGTGATTTTTTAGGTAAACTGGACTTGGGTCTCATATACTTTTCCTTTAATAATGGATCATTTAATGCTTTAGGGGGGGAAATGTGAATAAGCCTCTTATCACTGAAATTCAGTGCTTTTGGGGGTTAAAAGGTGTGTATCTTTCTGTAATAGTCAGCAAACACCTATTTCTGGTACCTCCACCATACCAGCCATCTCTCTAAGCAGCCAGACTTCATACTTTTCCCATTACTTTTCCCCAGGAAGAAAGAAGAAATAGTTTTTTTACCATTCATCATGTCTGCAGGCTCCGTTTTTGTCGCTGCTGAAAAACCTTCACTCCTGCAGCCTGAGCATTTCCTCCCCAGGTGCCAGGCAAGCAGCTACTGGTGAACAGGAGACAGAACAGGAAGGGAAGGAGCCAGTGACACACACAGGTTTGGCAATCGCAGGATGCTCTGCAGCAATGACCTGACCTCAGCCAGCAGCACTGCCGGAGAGGCAGCACCCAGCACAAACACTGGGGATCTGACAGGCAGAGAAAGGAGGAAACCAAACATTCCTCCTACTCCCAGAGGGGCACAGGTGCCCTCCCAGCCAAGGCCAACGTGGGCATTTGTAACTATCTGCACACTCTCCCTTCCTCACTTCCATGGACAAGCTTGTCTACTATGCCCCTTTCTCTCCCACTTCATGATGGCTTTATTTTGGGTGTGAAAGCCTGCCGGGGTGACCCTACAATTGCAATGAGCCTAGCCCAAGAAAACAGTTTTCCCTACTGGAATTTTTAAAAAGTGTGGGGTAGAACCTTTTTACTGAGCATTACTAGTAACGCAGTGTGAATTCTTGAACAAAAACTATAGTTGGGCCTTAAGCCATGTAAGTATCAGTGTAAATTCTTACTTAACACCTCTGGAATCCACTTGTAGTGCCTCTTAACTTCTGCTCCAAACAGGACAGATTAAAGATAATTAGGATAAGGAGGGATAATTAGATATGATGTACTCACCAGCAAAAATTCTGTAAGAATTTACAGCTGTGTAATCCCAGTTGATTTCAGTAAGGCAGAATAGGATTTTACGTCAATGCAAAATTGACATATAAGTCTTCAGTGCTTCATATATCACAAATATGCTTTCCAGTGTTTTATATAAACATTAATAGATGATATGCATAATACTAATTCAAGAGCCAAGCAGAGCATATGAGATGTAAAAAAAATGGCTATTTTAGCCAAGAGCCAAATCTGAGTTCCATTATTTTAGCTGAGTTTTTTTTGCTTAGCCATGATGATGTCCAGCATCATTTCCCACAGACCTGGTGACAAAGCTCCCCTAAGAGTGTATGTATTTAGTATCTATAATATATATATATCATGGCATTGTTGAAAATTAACTTTGCAAATACCTGGAAAATAAAGATTGGAACTGCTACTGAGTTATAAATCTCTTGATGCTGAAATGCTCCTGCTACTTAAGTTTTGGAATCTGGAAATATAAATGTGAGATCAAGAAAATTGCTCTTACAGACACATTTAGAAGAATGGATCCTTTCTGAATTTATTCATTTGTTGCCACAGCCCATTAGGATTATTCATTTTTTCTTGTTATAGAAATTAGACCTGTTGTGTAAGTCAGTCAGAATCAGAATTAGTTCTTGGTCAATAACTGCTTCATAAACACCGTAGGAAAAATGCAACTTAGTACTCAGAAAAAAAAAAGTAAGGAAGGGAAAGCTTGAATCTAGATCCATCTAGAGCCAGCTGACAGTCTTCTCACAGTTGTCAAGATGCTGCCTTCCCTTGAAACAGCAGTTATCTTTAGGTGCAAGGATCATCAATCCTTGTTCTGACTTTTTTGACAAATAATTTGGATTTATAGTCTGTGCAATCCATTGCTTTTCAGGTGATTTAACTACAAAAATCTGCCTTATGAATCCTAAGATATAAAACTGTCATGGAGGAATTCTCCCCATCATTGTATTAATTGTCAAGGTCATGGAAGGCAGAAAAAGTCCTGGACAATTATTTATGGTGAAACATAATCTCAGAGGATGTCTTTCATTTATGAAAATTGTCATTATAAACAGTTATAAAACCAGAGTGAGGTAATTTTGTGAAAAGTATCAGGTGAGATTTTTGAAAAATTCTCTTTCCACAAATGCAGTATCCTGATAATAGAAGTCTCTATTGTGAGCATATTATCTGAGGCTACTCTGGTCAATGCTTCTGAATAAAGCAAAATATCTTCTAGTGCTCTCAGATTCCTTTATTACATACATTTTCAGACAGTAGGGTCACAAAATAATATTATTCTTTTCCAGTCCCTTAGCTGTCATGATAAATCGATTAAGTGGTAATAATTTCAGCTACATGTGGTACTTAGAGAGAATAGCCTGAATTCAGAGCCTGTTTTCAATCTATGGTTCATACAGACATCACAGGAGGGATGCCTGAAAAAAGGATGGAAGCTATTTTTTTCCTTGTGTGGCTCTGTTATATAATACCACTCTCCTGGATCTAAAGACAAACTGTTGTTTATCACTGAAGAAAAGGGAACTGAGGGAGAATTCAAGTGGCCGTTGTAAAATACGGGATGGAAAATGGATTCCCAACATATACTGAAATAGAAGTGTAGGAGTAATTAACTGGCTTGATTCAAGTTACAGATGCAGTTCAAAAGAAAGCAAGAAAATAGACAACCTAGGAATTTCTCTTCCAAAACACCAGTTACTGAGATTCCTCTGTGAGGATAGTGCAGATCAAGTCCTGTGCTTTCTCCTCCAACACTGCTTCTTGCTTTCCAGCCCATGCTCAGTGAGAAACAACCTGTTACCTGATGAAGTGGTCTTTCACCACACTTTTAATTTGCTCGCCGCTGTAGTCATCCCAATTATGATTTCTGAACAAAACAAGGTTGCAGCTCGATCTCGCTCTTCCTAAGTGGAAACACTCATGATGGGAGATACACCAGCTAAGCACAGAAGCAGAGATGATGTTACTCTCAAGAACCATGATTTATACCTGGACTATTTTTTCCCTGTTGTGGAGATGTCATTACCAGAAGGGTGCCTGACATTATTACCTCTTGGCAAGCCCTGCTGTAATGATGCCATTCATATGCTTGTTCATATGCTTGTTTGTAAGATGGGTTTCCCCCTCATGTGGAGAGGAGACTAAACCTGCATTTTGGAGTGTCAGTTGTTACATCTGTCTATTGGAAGACAGCACAGTTTTAATACGTGGTTACAAAAATAGGTGATACTCAGATATCAACAACCAGAAATAAGTTCCGAAGTAGTAGTATTTTCCTAGCTAAGTAATTAGTGCTAAATGATTTGGATTTCCAGACCTATTCTTCACCAAGATATTTATTTCAGGTCTGCCTTGAAGAGAAGCTGTGCATGGTACTGACATGCTATTACAGACTTGAAAAATAAATTATTCTCTAGGGCACACCTACTTATTGTCAAACTCTCCGGCAGCAATGTTTTGGGGACAGACTATTTTACTCTTTGAACTTCCTTTCAGACAGAGTATGAACATTTTTCTAGTCAATGTTTCTGCCTACCAATTTTCTAGTAGCAAACTCATCAGCAGTAGAATCCTCAAAGCCCAAGCCAGGGTGCATTGCCTTAGATTCTGGCAAGTTTATTTAAAGTGATTTCCCTCCAGTATTGTTGGCCCAATATAAAAAAAACCCCTACAGAATTCAAATCTGGGATGTAAATGACATGAAACACCTTCAGTTTTGAAGAGTGTCAGCGTCTAAACTCACTTGATTTTTTAAAAACCAGACTTTTTAACCATTTTGCCTAGATTTAAATATAAAGAGTTTGACCATTCCTGGAAGAAAATAACTGCAATTCCTCTTCATATTAATGCTGCTGCATGTGTCAGATGCAGACACTGCTGTTGTATCTCAGCACCCAGATCTACAGTGTCCTTTTTCAGCAAGAACAGCTCCCAAATAAGGTCTGTTTCTGTACACAGCAAATGACACCTGGCATGTGCAAATGACTCACTGTCTCCTGGTTCTGGAATTTATGGCCAGGTTCTGAAATCCATGGCATTCTGCTTGGCTTTTCACTACTGTCAATGAGAGCACAGTTTGACCTGAATGTTTTTAGGATCACTGTCTGCTTGTTATTAGATCTGGTTCTCTGTTATTTTGTTCATGCTGATCTGTTGAATTGAATGAAATTGTCATGCTATAATACTGTGGATTTGATAATCAGGGCCCACAAACTTCAGAACACCTCCTGCTCTGTTTTTCATCTTTATACTGTCTGTACACCACTGGCTTCTTAGCTGTTTCTGTACATTTTCACTGAAGTGAGAGGAGAATCAAATCCTTAGACTGAATACAAACTTCTTCTGGTTCATATATAACTCTCTACTCTGTGATATTGAAGTAAGTGACAACTCTTTGAACACTCCCTGCTGTCAGGTTGATTCTGACTTCAGACTGCTCGATACCTCATTCCCCGAAGAGCCTCACATGGTTGATGGTATCTTGCACAAACAGCTCAGTCTTCCCACTTCCCTCCAAGGGAATGCTGAGAGATCAATAGAAATAGGAGCCTTTCCACATTTTCAGAATGACAAAAATGCTTCAGACACCGTTTTTTTTTTCTTTTCTTTTCTTTTTTTTAAAGTCTGAGTCATAAATCTCAAGTTCAGGTATACGTGTTGGCTGCATCCTGGCCTTATTTTAGAGTGTACGTAACCTATTAATCTAGACACCATCATTCCTAACCATTGATTTCCCAATGACAGTGGGAAGGGAATGTGACTGTAACAGCCCAGAATGGAGCATTCCAACCCAGCCAAGTCTCCATTGTGGAAAATGAGAGGATCAGGACTCCAGTACATGCTCAGCCACACTTCTGATGTTTAGTCTACATACAGGAAACTGTCTTTATTTCCCTAGCACAGAAAGGCAGTGCTTCTGTTGAAAAATTTGTAAGATTCAGTTTGAACGTCATTGGATGCAAGAGTATGATATCCCCCTTGTCTCTTCCACAAAAAATTAAAGTAAGCAGAATTGTCTTGTCAGGGAGACCACATTGTGGCTCCTCAAAAGGCAAAGTTTCTGCATATCTTTGTTATTCCTCAGACACTCATTTGAGAGCGTGCCCAGAGGAGCCCATGGGATTTTGTGTAGTAAATCTGGCATCACTGAACCTGCTGTGAGTAGATTGGCATTGCAGGAAGTTGCTACGTCGCTGGCTTCTTGACCATAAACATTAGAATTACAGTGAGACAGTAGCGCTATCTCAGCTTCACTACCCATCAAGGTATAGTTGCATATAAATTTATGAACTGCAAGGATATACTTCTGTCTGTGTTAGTGACTTAGTAGATGTGGTCAAAACGCTGCATTTTATTTCTTTTGGGAGATTCTGACATTTCCTGATTTGCTCTGGTGTGACTCAGAGTGAAAACAGAACAGTCTTTGCAAAATGAAATTTAGAACCAAAAAAATCCAGCACTTAAGAGGGTCAAAATATGTGGCTTAAAGTTAAAGCTGGAAACATTTGCAATCAGTTTTGCAATATTGTTTTATATTACAACAACATGACAATATGCAGCAGGATTTAGAGAATGCAGGGATTATCAAAACAGAGCATAGGAGAGGTAACAAAAAGAAATTACACTTTTCCAACTTCAGATAGACAAGCAGGCAAGAAAAACATGTCAGCAGCATTGCTACAGCAGTAGGGAGCATTACAATTTCCTCAGTGAGCCACTGGAAACTGATACTTAGGCAAATTGGTACTGCATGTTTACAGCTGGTACACTGAACTCTGCATAGGTGTGATATCCTGGTGCAGACACCAACCAATGCAGCAGAAAGAGAAGAAGAGTGGATGAAACCACAGTCTAGACAAGCTTCCATAATAGGTTAGCTGATGGTATAAATATGAGGGCTGAATTAAAAAGTAGAAAATCATTTATTGGCCAGGTTATGAATGTCACACACAGTATCACTTTGGCTCTCTCACATACATCTGCATGAAGCCGTCAGACCAAAAACCACATTTAATACATTATTTTCAGTCAAAGATATGGACCATCATGGTGGAATGCTACATCTACAGAAGTATAGTGTGGTTGTGAGCATGATCTCTTCTGTTCTGTTCTATTCTACTCTGGGAAAGAGTAAGATACAGCCCAGAAAGATGATTAGGTGTTGCCATCTCTCTGATCCTTTGTGAGTGCCAAGATTGCTTGGCAAAGGAGTCATGCAAGGTGAAGCTGAGAGTGCATTTCAGGCTATTGCTTTGGGATGATGAAGAAATCTCACTATAGCTTGTATGGGAAATATTTGAGAAAGTGATTCTAAATACTTAAGAGGAAGTTATTGGAAGTCATAAACAAAGATAAGCTGGACAAGCAACAAAATATAATGTTACAAGAAAAGCATAAACAGGCCAAGTCTGCTGGCAAGGCAAAAGCATGATCAAAGTAGTGAAGAGATCACAAAGACAGCACAAGCAAATATTTGGGAGGGAGAAGCTCAGCAACTTGAAAATACCTCAAACTATCCAGAAAAGCAATCGCATGGTGGTTGAATTAAACGGGAAAAGAAACTGAACCAATACTTCTTTTTCTAGGATGGCTCACAGCAACCTGACAAGTCATAAAGAGGTGCCACAGGTAGAGGGATGTTTTGAAAACATGTATTCCCTGTAGCTGATGACACATGCATTCTGGGCATGTAGTAGAGAGAAGACAGCTTGCAAGGCAAGATGGTATTGCTCTCAGCACAGCAAAGTATCTCAGCACTGAATTTTCCTTCATCCACAGAAAAAAACAGAGCCAAGACGGAGGCAAATAAAAGTGTAAAAGCTACTGGAACACATGACATTACCACTAAGGTGGCAGAAGCATCTGGAACAAGCACCTGGAATTCAAAGTATTTAGAAGGCATTCAGAGGAAAGAACATTTTGCCAATTCAAAGAATTACAGAAATAAAATTTATCTACAGTATTAGAAAAATAATTTTAAAAGTACTTGTGAACAGATTAAGGCCACTTTTAAAAGAAAGAGGAGATGAAAGACAGTGAAGTATGGCCTGGCTAAAATTGCATTGATTGAATATTTGTGTTTTAACAGAGGCCTGGAAAAAAAGGTAAGAATAGGGTTTAAAGCCTTATTACAAAAAAATCCAATTCTTTTTCTTGTACATTTGTAATGACATTGGGTACAGCTCAAAAGGGAGCACTATGAAAAGAGATTAAATCAGACTAATTGGGGCCCTAGAAAAGGTAACTACAGTGCTAAAAGGTGTGTATAATGACTCTTACAGTCTCATAAGAACTAACGGACAAATGAGCAAGAGATTCATTCCAAAGGCTAATGGAACAGAAGGGTCCATAGAGCTGCTGTTCCTCTTTATCACTCTCTTTACCTAGCCATGATGAAGTCCAGTGTGCAACACTGGATGACCAGTGTTCCTCAAACATTCTTCTGGAAAAGAGTCTATTCCATTTTATGAGGGCTGAACACCTCAGTGCTTCCTCTGCCCTGCACCTGCAGGCAGGTCTATGATATGACCAAAATGGAGCCGTTGCTGTGGGCCTGATCCCTAGGAGTCTCCAGCTGCATGGCTGTTCATATAAGTAGTCCCTGTTCTTTTCCCCAACATTCATGTGTGCATTTGTCACAGGTTATGTAAGTTCTGTGATGCAAAAGGACTTAAACTTTTGCCTTGTGGCAAGGGCAATCCAGTCACTTCAGTCTCCAAAGAATTTGAGAGAAGAGGTTAGAGAGCAACAAACTCAGGACATCCAGACTCTATTCTTCTCTTTGTGTCTGAAGGGCCTATGATAAGTGGATAGGAGGCAACAACCCAACAGACTAAAATTGTTCTGACAGGCTGGATCCAGTCCACAAACTTTCTATTGTTTGAGGTCCTGAGGTAGAGAGTTAAGCATCCTAGCTTGTGTAGATGATACTTGAATTGATAAGAGAGGTTCCTGGCTTTCTTAGAAAATTGCTATAATTGCCTTGGATTCCAAATAAATGCCTTGAAAATGAAATAGATGTACCTAGAGAAAGAAAAAAATACATAAATTATTGAACTGGAGCAGGGGTAATCTAATAAACCAGTATTTTCTGCACACACCTAAAGATCTTGATGAGTGTTGATTACCAAGGATGAGGTTTGCAGAGCATGTGCTTCAGCCACAAAAGCTGCACAGAGATTGACGGAACTCCACACGGGGTAAAAACATGGTGTTTGGAGTGAGCTGCACTACCTAGAGCTGAAGCCAGAATTTGGAAGAAAATGGGCATCTGTCATCTCATAAAACCACCATCTGCCAACTGATCATGAAGAGCTCCTTCCCCAAAGACCCGTTATCCAAGAATGAGCAAATGACTGTTCTTTCAGAATCAGAGTGCTATGTTCCACACCTTCGCACAGAATCCATGGGTTTTCCCGAGATCTGGGAAGCCAGTTCCAGCACTGTGTAGTCAGGAAGCCTGCAGAAGTGCTATGCACCTGCTTCTCAAGCAATGACAGGAAGACAGAGAAATACAGGAATACTGAAGACATCAAATCCCTGAGATCTAGGTTTAGGAACATTTACAGAACCAGTGCCTTTTCCTGGCACTGACACTGTTTTATCTGTGTAATTGTTTGGATTGGAGACACATTCTTTCCTCATGAATATTTTTAAAATATAATCCATTCCAGATGCTTGTTTGTAGCATCCCTGTCATGTGGGTGGTCCTGTTGTAGAATTTTCTAACAGGTTGTTTGGTAAAACTTTCTGTACACCAGCTGGGTCCATTACTCTTCTACTCAGTTGTCTGGGTGATCTGATCAAAAAGCTAATTTGTAAGCTGTGGATAGATAGAGGGAGGTCTTCCCTTTGCGGGAGTGTATTCCCAGTGGCTGTGGAGTAATGTGAAATCCTGATATTGTATAACAACACAAGGAGCTCTGTTGCCCACTAAGTGAAAAGACCAATGGGACTTTTAATATAGACCTAATTTGTCCTAAATTCAAAAGAAAACGCTGAAATTCCTTGCACTAAAAACAAATTCTGTAGGACACACAGTACTTCACCTTGAAATGATACACATTCCACTTGAAACACCATATAGCAAATGTGGGAGCTTTACCATCTTTCTATGATATAAAAGACCATTGAAATAAGAGGCCTATGACGGCAGATGTTAAGTTGCATTGAGTCAGGCACTTCAAATGCTAAATATCACAACAATGGCACTGGTAAGAACTGAGATTGTTCTCAAAATTGTCCTTTTTGTGCAAGAGAAAATAATTTAAATTTATTATTAAAAAGCAACCATGATTAAAATCAACCATTTGTGGAAGTAAGATGTACAACAATCTTTAAAGCACCAGCAGCATTTCCAGAGTACTGAAGTGAAAGAAAATACTCTTGGGGATAAAAAAATATAATAAATGGTTTTGTTAAACAGTCTAATGTAATTCATATAAATATGATCTAAAAATTAGCAAGAGGAATGATTCTAGAAAGATTGAATGGCTAAGATGAGACATTACCTTCTAAGAATACTTAGTTTGGTTTTGGCTTTATTTATTTATATTTGCTTTTACCAAACTATTTTATTTAAAAATACATGAATTAACTAAAGACATGAAATACCTAAAAAACAGTTATAATATCACACATCACATATTTAAATCACCGTGATCAGATCATCAGAGCAACATTTTTATTTTAAGCACAAAAGTTGTCTCTTAGAGCTTGGATATTCTCTGAGTGCTGATTGGGAGAGAATGTTCATGAGCAGAACTGCTGAAGCATTCTTAGCATGAGACCTCTTTTCTTCAATTTTAGGAGTTAAGAAGCTAGGAGTCTAGTCTGACTTACTCATTTAAGCTTCCTTCAGCATCTTCAAAGTTCAACCTGACCCACCCTAGTATAAGAGCTTGAAATGGGTTTGGTACCTATTGCCTACTACCAGCCATAGGTGGGGGCATGAAAAGCAAGCATTAACTGAGCTGAGAGCATCATCTCTGGTCACTCAGAAGTGCTCTGGAATTTCTTCTTCCACTTTCTGATAAATCTGTCGTAAAGCATCATTGAAAATACAATCAGAAAATTTGAATGTTTGCACTTTGCCTTTTTGAAATTATTAGTTTTTCCCATGAATGCTTACATCTTCAGCATCAGTTTCAAAAGGGGTGAAGTAAATTTCTATTATAAATACTTTCAAGATAAGATTTTTTGTTGCCTCATTCTGAGAACTGCTGCTTTCTCCATTTATCTCACTACTTTGCCATGTTAACATATGAAAGCCTCACTTATCCCTAACTAATTGTAAAGTCCATGTTTTTCCTATCAATCCGCATGGAAAATGTTGTGTGAGAAGTCACAGAATAAAGTCAGTTCCAAAGGTCAGATACAAAAGTGCTCTCAGTTAATGAATTCATAGAGTAAAAATTACTGGATTGTTACAACTTGCAGTATATCTCCAGCTGTTCTGCAAGTTTTGTGAGGCTGAATATGCTGAGTAGATAATATTTACAGAATTATCCACTTTTGTCTATTTTTGTAATTTTTCCACTTCACTTATGGACTCAGTTCTGCAGAAGTCCCTGCCATACTCTCTAGACAGGATTGCTGCATGACACACCACAGCGATAGATACAATGAGAAAACCTTGATTCATATGATACTCACCACTCTCATAAAGGATGATATTCTGTATATGCTAAAACAGGAAAAAAAATCGAGTATATGAATCTAGATGTAATTTCAGGTTTTAAATATCTTACAGCTGAAGAATATTTACTGTTAGAGGCTTGCTTTTAGTCAATACCGATTAATAAAGGAAGTTAATTAGATGTTGCCCTCAGAGTCTCAAAGTTATCAAGTGTTTCCACATCAGGCTTAGAAGTTCACTTGTTCAGAGCCCTTTGTTCAGCAAGAAGTTGAAGGCAGGCATTTGATTCCCTGGCCAAATGTCTTGTCTGAAAGAAAAGTATAC
Source organism: Origma solitaria (assembly GCA_013397895.1). Taxonomy (NCBI): domain Eukaryota; kingdom Metazoa; phylum Chordata; class Aves; order Passeriformes; family Acanthizidae; genus Origma; species Origma solitaria. Next base: position 237,444 of record VZRL01001708.1, on the reverse strand, counting down.
ATTTTTAGGTCTAGAAAGCAGCAGGACTTTTTAAAGTTAAACTTTTGTAAGTTCCAAAAGAGAGCATGGAGACTGCTAATAGAACAGGGAAAATACATGGCTGTGTGAATTAAGTGTATTTGTTCCTTAGTTTTTAACTGCAGGTCACAGCTGAATAGCTTATACAAGCTGTTCAATTGTTTTCTTTTCAGTAGATGTGTTTAAGACTGTGGATAATATGTGAACACAAGTGGGAATGAGTTGTTAGGTGCTTCTTTAAGTCTTGGGTTCTCAAAAAATTTCCTTCATTTAGGTTCAGGATGTCAGACAATGTATTACTCCTGTTGGTAACTCTGCCCCTCCCACCCATTCTGTACAACCGTATTAATGTTTTTCTTCAAGAAAAGGAAGGTACAGTTTGATACCATGGTGACAGTTGTCTCCTGCTAGTTCCTTTAGAATCCTTTAGTACAGTTACATGGCACACTTATTAACCTAAGGCAAGCACTGAAGGTAATGCTGAGAGTGAAAGAATAAATCAGAAACTATGAGCAGGGAAAAGGTTGTGTTTGGCACTGCAGTCATACTGTCAAGGGAAACTCTATAGTCATTTCTGGAGATAAGGCCTGTAGGCTGCACATGTCTGTGATAATGGAAGGAAACATCCAGAGTTACTAGAGTATTAATTTGACTGCCCACTTGTCTCCGGCCTCCTCTGAACTATACTTTAGTGATAGGAGCAGGGACTTCGAATTGCTGTTTACAATTCTCCTAAATAAAGTGGAAATGCTTATTCATAATTTTTTGCTCCCAGTTTTACATTATTGCACCCCTACCAAAATCACAGGAGTGTTGATTATTTAATTTCTCCAATGACACCGACTTCCAGTGTTTGCAGATTCATTGGAAAATACAAGTTTTTCACAAGATACCCACAGAAAGAAGTAATAGAAATAGACATTATAAAACTAATGATGGGAGATCCCTTAAGACTGGATGAGAATTTTTGACATGGCCTTATGTTTCCTGAATATTTTTGTAATCTTCACATTGATAATAAAATCAACCAAAGACAATTAATAGAAAGGCTCACTGCATAACAGAAAATTATTTCTGGCTGAATTGCCTTACTTTTTTGTGTAGTAGAAATCTAATGCTTTTATCATGTAATGACAATTTCAAAATATATGTTAAGGATGGAAAACAACAGAAATAAAGAAATTCAGAGCTCTTCCTTTGAAAAAATGACCTTTTATATTATGACTATCTTACTTTTGATCTAGGCATAATTGATTTATAACTCTGCAGTCCTTAACAGTGTTCATTATTCTACTCTTGGCCGATGAGTAAAGGTCATGCTACACTTATTCTCAGTCATTACTATAAATGTCATACCGACATGTTGCAAGCTACGGTGCTGAAGTTGGGGCTGTGACAGCTGCCATTAATCCTCAAACCTTTAACTAGGTCTTTTTTGGTTTAATATTCATGATCAATTGCATCATGGGACATTTTTCCCTGCTATCTAAATATGTTTTCCTGGCACTCATCAACAATTACAAGAAATTTAGTTTTTCTTTCTGCTCCGCGGCTGACAGTGAATAGACTGTGATTTCACTGCTTGTTCCCATTATTCTATTTGACAAATATTAATGCAGATGTCTTTGACTCTGAGGCTGGAATGCAAACAGTCTTCCAGGGGTATTTTTCATATCTGAGCATAAACTGATTAAAAAAGTCCCATATCATTGTTTCCATTCTTCTGGTTTGCAAATATGGAAGTATATGAGCAGTAAGACTGTGAGTGAGTTCAAAATTCTACTCCCAGGATTGCATTGGACTCAATATTTTCAGTCTGGTTTCTTGTGAACATTTATGCCAGAAAAAGGTCATGAGACTAGCATAAATACATTGAGTTTAAATTTAAAAATAGAAGAATGTTTGCTTTGTTTTTTGCAACAATGATCTGTCATTTTTTTATAGTCTTTGAGGTATTACAAGTCACAATTATTATAAATCTTAAGCCTTTGGCTATGCCTAATCAACATGTAGGCTGTGACAACTGCATCAGAAATTGATTTTTGGTATGAATTATGTGCCATCTTTAACCATAGCATGTGTGTTCTACCATACACTTAAACTTCACTTGTATTCATGTCCCTCAGCTTCATTCTTCAGGGTGGCTCTTCAACCAATATCAAATCACATGATACTGAGAAGTCCAATGCTGCATGTGTTATCAGGAGTATTCTGTAAAGCAACAGCAAATGTTGTTTTGCTGTGTATTATATTGACTTTTTGCTTTCAATACAAGAAGCTTCACAGGAATATATTGTTGTTTCTAGTGTTAATGGCTAGGCCCCAAGACGCAGTAGCTTTCAGAATCAGGCCAAATTCCCCCAACTTTATGACCAGTACTGGGAATACTCAGCAGAAGTAAAGCTGGCAGAAATTTACTGTTGGAAATATTCAGTAGATGCTTTATTAATGTATTCCAACTGTACAGAATAATGCCAAGTATGTTGTGAAGAGACAAGCTCCTCATATATTATGGGCAGAACGAAGGTCATCTCTTTATTACTTAACACTGAGTTTAGTGTACTTGCACTGTTTCCCATGTCTTTTGTTAACTTTGTCTGTGTTGTATCAAGGACTGTAAAGTCCTTGTTCATTGTGCTGAGTTTACCTGGACCAGCACCAGTTGTCTACTCAGCTGCTTGTTCTATCCTCTCCTGAATGGATCAGGGGCAGGAAATAAGATGGAAATAAGGAAATAGGATGTAAAAGACAGAGAGATTACTTACCAATTACCATCAGACAAAACAAACTCAACTTGGGGGAGATTGATTCAATTTGCTGATAGCTACATTAGAGTAAAATGGTGAGGAACAAAGATAAAAACTAAAATACTTTACTCTCATGCCTCTTCTTCCCAAGATCAACTTCACTCCCTCAGTCCCAGCTCCTCTGCCTCCTGCCCCCTGAGAAGTGCAGGGGCATGGGGAATGGCAGGCTGCAGTCAGTCCATAAGAGATCCTCTCTGCTGCTCCTTCCTACTCACACTTGGTCCCCTGCTCCAGGGTGGGATCTCCTGTGGGATCTCCAGTGGGGACTCCTGCTGAAGTCCTTCAGGATAGACCTGCTCCTCACAGGCTGCAGATCATGCCAGGACCCTACTCCAACATGGGCTATCCATGCAGCTTTCTTCAGGACATATCCACCCGTTCTGGTGTGGGGTCCTCCATGGGCTAGGTGTAGCGTGCTTAAGATCCCTTCCAACCCAAATCATTCTATGACTCTGTGATCTCTTCTTTCAAAGTTTTCTATTATCTTTTTCAAAGTTGAGAGGAAACTATCCAAAAATCAAGGGTGGCTGTTGGTCTGCGATGAATTAGATCCAGTGTGAGAGTCTGATCTCAGATGAGAGTGGAGCACGGAACACCTCATACAGCCTTATGTGCTGCATAGTGGGAATGACTATAATAGTTATAAATAGCAGAAGAAAGCTTATTTTCCTTCACAGAAATAAATGAATCATTCAACTTCCTCCTGTCTTAAGGGACTTGGAATCTCAGGCATAAAAAAGTGCTAATATGTGCAAATGTCTGGCCTAATGAAAAGGGGGTCTTGGTTTGCTGTGAGGATTGCATGTTTTCTCTGCTTGATTTTGGCTTTCTTAATTGTGACTTTCATATTTTCATTTTCTCATGTATTTTACAGCTAACAGAATATTTTATTTTATGTCTGTTTTCTTTTTGCATACATGCTGCTTTGTCTTACTATAACAAGAAGGACAGCAAATTAAACATTATAATGGACAAACTTGGGCAAGTTAATACACCATTAAGATGAATAGGGCAATTGTGATTCCCGTTAGTACCATGGAAATGTTTCTGCTGTGAACTCACTAGGAGGCTGGAAATCTGATTTATGCAGCTAGCTATAGAAGGAAAGCTGTATAAGATAAGGCTATCTTAATACAAAGGAAAAAGAAAATCTATAAATGGTAGAATGTGGTGTAGTCAACTTTATGGTACACAGGAGTCATAAATTTGTGGAATCAGGACGTTTTCCACAGTGGCAAATTCCTGTTGCCAATGATAATGTACATTAAGCTATATTTATTGCATGCTATTGTTCTCAAAGTACAGTGACAGTAAGTTATATTCTCTGTCCCAGTATTTATGTTTGCAACTCTTTCCCATGTAGAGTGCAAAAGGATGGGAGTATACTTCAGTGAATTACTAAATTGCTGAATCTAATGCAGGCTGCAAACACCAATAATACAGTATTTATTTTGCTCTTGTGTTGTTAGATATCTCTCACCAAAATGGTGCTTTAAAATGCAGGTGACCTCTAATTCTACTGTGAAGAATTAATGGTTCACTTGATGTCTGTACTCTGTGGAATTGGCTGATCAGGAAAGCACGTGCATGAGTGCTAATGATGCACTATGTCCATTCTAACTGTCTCACTTCACTGCTGTTCTCAGCCTGCCCTTCTGCTGTGCAGAACTGCAAAATTTTACTCCCTGGGCACTTATCTCTGAAGCTATAGAAAATTTTGAAGGGTCCTTCAGAGCCTTGTGGAACTCTGAGAGGAAAGATTATTTCCTGCTGAGTTGCTAGGAAAATTTTCATCACTATTGCCAACTTCTTTTCTTAAAACAGAGGCCAGGGAAAATGCTCAGCTTTTACTCTGTGCATGGCGAGGAACAAAAAGTGGTGTCTGCTGGAGTTTCTGTACTGTCAGCTGGAACATCAAACTAATGTAGGGCACTCTAGAAGCATTCACTCAGACCCATGTGAGCTCAGCTCAGAAATAGCCCAATCAATATGAGGATGGTGACATCTCTGGCTTTTTGGCCTGGTTCAAAGCACTGACTGGTCAGACAGGCATGTTTTCAAGTCATAAGTTACATGGGGAATGTTCTCCCTGGGAACAGGAAGGAGACTTTTTGTTATAAGACCAGACCTCCAAGATGAAAGCATGAATCAGTGGCAGATTCCCAATAGATATTGGCCAGTCCCAATGAAAGTGCTCAGCTGGGGACTACTTCAGCATTAGGCAACCACTGACCTGCTGATGTATGAATATGTGTGGAAATTGTAGTGTGCTGGAGAAATATTCAAAATATTTTCATATGTTTCTCAAGAGCTGTTGATGGAATTCATGCTCTGGGATGGATGAGAGTACCTGCTCTCTCATCCCTTTTTTTCCCCACATAATCACAGAAATGTTCCATAGGAAAGGCACATTAACTAAAAATTAATGCAGTTTCATGTTCTGAGGGGGCAGCCATGGCAGATGCTGTACACATGTACAGTAAGAGATAATTCTTCCTCTGAAGAGCTCTCAGTACAAATAAAAACAGTGATGATGATGTAAGTCTTAGTGAATCATCATAGGAAGTTGTTGACTTATACACAGACAGGCCAGGCAAAGTACATGTTTTCAATGTTTGCTTCCTTTGGGAAAAGTAGTCTTGGATTCATGTCTACCAAAACAGTCATTCATAATGTCTTCACAGCACTACAGTTCCAAGTGGCCCTGCATATTTACTTTTTTTTCTTTTTCTTCGAAGGCGTTTGTAGATGACAGTGAAAGACAGCTCCAACAATATAAGAAATAAATACATGGCAGAATGAACTGGTAGGCGACAGTACACTAGGAGGGATTTTCTGAGTGCAGTTCAAACTTAATGATTAATTTGCAGCCCCAATATAATACATTTTTAATCATACACTTGAAAGCAATGACGAATTCTGCAGGAGCAGCAATAAGGAAGCTGCACAGCTCTACGGACATATACTGATAGCACAGCATGCAGGCAATTTCTTCCTTGGTTGATAGCTACAACACGTACCAGCAGTGAAAATACTATGCATGTTTCCAGAGTGCTTCTTTCTCAGGGACCATGAAGTGTTCAGTCTATAGGAGATCTGTTGTATTTCTACTGATTTTCCCATGCAAGGTTCGGTGCAGATGAAAGTGTATGACCTTCAAGTCAACTTGTTTTCTTCTTTGTTTCCTGAGCAATGCCTCAGGCGTTGCTCACCTTGGAGTGGAATTGCTGTCTGTGAAATAAGTATTGGTGTTATATCAGTGAGAGAAGGGATGGGCAATGTGTGTTCTGCAGCCACTTCATTTCAAGAACTCCAGGTCACATATAAATAATACAAACTGAATTTATCTGGAGTTGCACATACATTATCCCAGCAGCAGTGCTTGTATAAACAACTCTTGGTATCTCTGCCACTAGCATCTTTTCCATCCCCTGGCTAATCCCTCATTTATGCTGAAACCACTGCATATGGGGTCTGTGCTAAAAAACAGATGAAGAAACTCATGCAACTGAAAAAGTATTTTTGTTCTTTCTGAGGGGTTTTTTTTAATATTATTTTTTTAGCCAATATTGTTTTCAAATATAGCAGTTGGCTCTTAGGAATATAGAATCTGAGTATTTTCTATTTCTCCTGAAGTGGGAGGTAGGACTGTAAAGTCCTCACCATTACTACTGTGCATATAGAGAGTGTGAGTGTCAGAATGTGAAGGGGTGATATTAAAAATGCTAGCTCATGCATTCTCAAAATGATGATAATTATGGAGTGCTCATGGTTGTTACTTAAGTTAACAGTCTCTTTCATTTAAAAGTAGAGTTTTTGTAATAGTGGTGGGTTATTCTCTGTGAGTTTTTACTTAATTTATAAGGCAAGTGGTGTTATTGAATGTAGGACTGTGGATTATCAATGAAGTAATAATTATTACTAGTGCTAGAGAGGTATAAAATATTCCCATGTATTTTGATTTGCTTTTCTACCACACTGTGATGAAGTAACATAAAAGCACTGGAAACAGGAAAACTTCTCAAAGAAGTTCTTGGAAAATTTGTTCTCCTTTCAATAGGAAATATTAAGATGCTTACTCAACTGTCTCAGAATTACAGTGCAGTTTAGGGAATTAATTGTTACATTGGCAGCACGCAGATCCTCTTTAGAGCTTCCTGCCATGGTCCTGCTGTGTTGTGCAAGTAAAGTCAGAGACTCATTTCTGCTTGTTCTTCAAGCCCTTAGTCATAGCCCAAATAGCTTGATTTGACCTTGCTCAGCTGAATCTGGCTTTATTTGTCTCCACAGTGGATCACCACTCTTCACATTCTGGATAGCGGAGGAAAAGGGGATGAATTAATGCTCCTGCAGCTGAGTGCTATGAAGACAGAATGTGCCACACTGCTTGCATAGGCCATGAGTCATGGTTTCCTTGATGGTCACTGGGGGAAGAGGTTCATAAAGAACTGGCAGCACTGCCTCTCCTACCGACTCTAGCTGTGACTAAGAACATGACATTGTTCATCCAGAGACAAAAGTGACGACTCCATAGAGTGAGGAGTGTTTGTGCACCTCACTGTATGCAATGGTACATACACTGATGGCAGGATGGCAGTGGAGCTTTGTATGAGATATTTCTCTATGAGTAGATAAAGCCAGTGAGCTGTGAAGACACATAACCTTTTGGTGGTAGTTGTGTTGATGAATATCTAATGCTAATACTTCCAGGGATGATACTCTGTACGGTTTGGAGAGATGACTTGTGAGTGTGTTTTTGAAAGCACAGTAACACCCCTTGCAGCCTAAGGCACGCTCTCACTTTGTGATGGACCTAAGTCATACAGAATTCTTGTCAGTTATATACCAGGTTCAAAATATTGTGGGAAGGAGACCCAGCATGCCTGTGCAGGGAACAAAGGTCAGACAGGTGGGAAGTGAATGCTGCAGAACCATGGTGAGTCATTTTAAGTCACACATTTAATTGATTCATATAAGAATATCATAAACACTCCTATAACTTCCATCACAATGATTATGCATACTGCAAGAGTTGCTTAATGAGGCTTACCTAAGTCTCTGCCAGCCCTACCATTCTGCAACAAAAGAAATAATGGAGCGTAGTAATAACTGAGCCTAAAGATGTCTGTTCGGTAAACACATAAAATTTCTCTGAACAGAGATAATTTCTTTCCACTGGAAGGGTAGTGTAGGTCTGCATGTGTGCCTGCTTGCACGTATGTGCAAAGGCTCTAAGGGGAGTGTGTGTGTTTACCAGAGAACAAAAAATGCTTGTGCTTGTAATGTGCAAGTAATTAGAGTTGCTGAAGCATTATTGGTGTCATACACCAATATAGACACACTTATTTGGCAAAAGAAAAAGCATAAAGGTCCTGGTGGAAACAAGAGTACTTTGATACATGCATCATGTCTCACAACAATTATGAAAACAGGGCCAGAAGAAGAGATCTGGGCCAGGAAACTGCACAAAATTTTGTTAACTGATATGTGCCAGAAAAAAATAATGGGAACAGTTCTGACTTCACTTATTCCTCAATAACTCCATCATACCTAAAAGAATATCACAGATGTGACCAAGCAAAAATTTTGGACATAAGGGAAGAGGAAAAAAAATACATTGTGAACTTGGAAACAATGGAATTGATGGTGATAAAGATTATTGAATAAGGTTTTGAAGAATTCCATGTTATCTTCCAAACTGCTGGATTAACAGAGAAAGCATTGCATGTTGTGGAGGAGACCATTACTGCTGTAGCTGGTGCCACGGTTTGCAGTGGGAGCACAGCTGGGCCAGGAAGGAATTATTCATCTACAGCCTAGCTAGCTGACCAACTGTGTGTTTAGTGAGTGTGCAGCAAAGCTCTTCAGGCTGCTGACTTCCTCCAACCTGGGCTGCAGCAGCAGAAGGCAATGGCAAGCTAAGGAGGGATGGCCCCAAGCACAACAATATAATCAGCTTTCAATGAGATGAGATGGTCAGCGTGCTTCCAGGGAACCCAGCTGGGGCTTGTGCAGACAAAGAAACAGCTACAGAACGGTGAACGAGGGCAAAACACACTCTTGCTGGAGCCAGTCCCAGATACTCTACTTCCCAGTCCCACTTTTGTTCTCAGGGGAGCACAAAGAGGGTTTCTGGTTAGTCTGTATTTAAGAGAGTAAGAGAGAAAGGCTCCGATCTCCCCCCCCCATTTACACAGCAGATCAGCAGAAGCCATCATTTGCTGATTTTTAGTGAGTTAAGCATGCTGATTTTCAGTCTGTTTTTGCTGCAATGAGAAATCAACAGACAGTCTCCACCTCAGCTAATTTGGTGCTCATGGGTTCTTTGAGCTTTCTCTTTCAGGATCCTCACAGGCAAATGAAAGGGGGAGGAGTGGCCAACTTACCATTAGAGCTACTGTCAGCTGCCAAGTGGCAAAATCAGAAAACAATCCATTTTTGCTGATTATTCAGAAAGCTTTGATGGTCTACACGAGTCTGGCACTGTTGAGCGTGGCAGGAGTCACTATACACAGAAGCATCAACCAAACTGCTCCCTAGGGATTTACAATGTGAGTAATAGTGGGTTAATTTCTCTGGAAATTTCTGAAAGGGATGACTATGTATCAATAAATTGTTCCAGATGACTAAAATGAAGTGTCGGAAGCGCCTCGAGGGACCCATACAATATTGTCAAGGAGACTCTTTCCTTCTGTTCTTAAAGGTGGATTGCAATACGTGTGTATATATATAAAGCTTTTGTCATTTAGTGCTACTTTATGAAGGAAGAAGACCTGAAAGTAAACTTGATTTGGTTTAGCCTTTCCCTACCAGGCAATAGTTTCTTTAATTTAAGAACATCTACTACTTTCTCTGTTTCTCTGCTTTACAGTGAAGTATAGGTCATGAACTTCATACTTTCTTAGGCTTTAATTGAAACTGAGATTAGTGGGCTGGAGCTTGAGTCTTTTTTCATGCCTTTGAGCTCTTTATGCAACTATTGCTCAGACGTTTGAGTTGCATAGGTGTTAACCAAAACAAAGGATTAGATTACACAGCTTTTGCAGTGATTTAATTAAATTGATGCAACCCCAATTCAGTTTTGTTAGATCATCACAAAAACCCATGCACAGACAAGCCCAAAGCATTTTAGAGAACTCAGTGAGAACCTTCTTGCTTCCACATTTTGCTCCTGTTTTATTTCATTGGTTCTTCTGGTGGGATGAGGCTACTGGTGCACAACTGTCATAGAGGTTTCTGGGAGTCAGAGTGTAAAGACCTGAATAAAGAAAACAAGCTGCAAACCACTCATCAGCTTTATCACTGCCCTTTCCACTTTTTGGACAAACAGAGTATTGACCCTGTGGGAGGATGCTGTGCTGAAACCCAAGAAAGCCTTGTTAAGCATAAGACGCTGGGTCTGCTCTGGGACCTGGAAATCAATCTGCTTGACAGTGATGCTTCTCACCAGCCCTGGAGAGCAACAGCTACGCTCAAACAGAAGAAGACACCTGGCAGCAGGCAGCTGAAGCTGATGTAGGAAAGTCAGGGCAGAAAATAGTACTGAGACTGTGTTTCAAATTGGCACATCCCACCAAAATGGGTTTGATACATCCCCACTGTTGTTCCATTCCAGGACTGAAAAGAACAGAAAATGAAAGCTGTATTTCTGTGACTTGCTTTTATTCTTGAGTAAGATAGTGGTTACTCTTCAGCATGAGAAGCAAAAGAGTTGTATCTTGAAATTGTAAGAGCTATCATGAAAAGAGATGACCTCGCACATTTGTTCTCAGGATACATCTTCATTGCTTCATCTTCTTTTTCTTTGTGTCCATTTTCTATTTTATTGTCCAAATGGAAAAGGATTAATATCACAATTTAGCCAAGATTTCCAGGCCTCTGGCCTGGATAGTAGAACACAGATAAATAACCATATGCAGGTCTGCCCTTTTATTGCACAGATGGTATGTGCTTGCACAATAACTCAGTTGCATCTCAGATACCTCTCAGTGTGTCAGACTCACTGTGGTGTGTCACATTGTGCACACTCACACACTTCTGACTGTGAAATACTGGAAAGAAATACAGCAACCTTAATTACTTTAGACATGTGAGGATTTTGCATAAGCAAAGCACATGTTTTTGTAGTGAGGCAGAGGCCAGAATGTCTCTCCATAAACATAAGTAATTTTGTGTGCTCTGCAGTGCATCCAAAAGCCATTATAAGCAGTATGGCAGTCCATACTCCTTCTGTCTCACTCCTTGCGTTAGTGGTGACTGGTGATAACAAAGGAATTAAAAATAGGAACGATGCAAAGACTGTTATATAAAGGAAGTAACTGCTCAGTGCAGGATGTATAATATGCCTGCTGTAAGATTTTAGCATGCATTTATGCTTCTTTCTGAGGTTTGTGACTTGGAAATATTATTTGGATCTTCACAGACAAAATCTTTTGCTGACAACTCTGTTTCATAAGACTGTAGGATAATTCAAGTTGGAAGTAACCTCATGTCTCTAGTCCTACCTCCTTCTCAGGTAGGCTACCAGTAAGTTAAGACCAAGGTTATTCTGGAATTTATCCGGTTATGTCTTGGAAAGCTCCAAGAATGGGGTCAGCACTCCCTCTCTGCTAACCTGTTTTTCTGGCTGGCACAGGGAAATGTTTTTCCTTATAACCACCCTGAAAATATCTTGTCTCAGTTTATGCCCATTGTCTGTCATCCTCCCACCATGCGCTGCAGTGAAGAGCCTGGAGCCACCTCCTTGTACACACTGGCAGGCTGCTAGTTAGATACATCAAAAGCTGTTTCTTCTCTAGGCAGAACAATCACCATTTCCCCAGCCTCTCCCTGCAGGACAAGTGCTTTAAAGCCTAGAACACCTTAGTAGCCCTTTACTGAATGTGCTCCAGTGTGTTAGTGGATTTCTTGCATTGGGGAATCCAAATCTGCACAGAGTATTTTAGATGCTGTCTAAAAAGTACTGAGTAAAGAGAGATTACCGCTTTCCTGACTGTGCTTCTGCTGAAACAGCCCAGGATGCTGTTGGCTTACTCTGCTGCCAGGCAGATTGCTGGCTCATCCTGATTGTCCCCCATGATTCCCGGGTCCTTCTTAGTACTCAGCCTGTATCATTTTCAGGGTTATTCCTTCTCAGGTGCAGGACGTTCCTTTTCCCCTTGCGAAATTTCATAAGGTTCTGTTGACCTGCTCCTCCAGTTTATCTAGGTCAGTCTGGTCGGCAGCCCTGCCCTGAAGGGCATCAACTGGTTCCCCCTGTTCGGTGTCATCTCCAAACTTGAGAGTTTACTACATCACCCCTCTGGGTTACAATAAAGGCGTTGAAAGATACTGAGAATAATGTTAGATTATGAAAATGTTATATATGTTTTTATACATAAGAAAGCCATTTGAAGGAGAGCTTACTGCCAGTTAGACCCACCCACTTCCTGTAACCTCAGGACATTATGTTTGGTGAACAAATGTCTGAGTGGTGTGGTGGGCACAGCCTAAGACCTAGCAGGCAGTTGTGCCATCTGCACAAAAAGTGCACAGCTGCAGATCTGTGCTCAGCCTCAGTGCTGCCATGGTCATCTAAATGGCTGAAGTGGTACTTGTCCCTATGGATCAGAGTCCCTGCAAACCAGTCTTTCCCGCAAGTCAGCCGTTTTACAGGTAGGGAGTGTTGTCAATGAACATAATCATAGATTGATATACATATGCATAGTGTAGAGGGTATATAGTTCTCTGCCTAAGGGAATGGGACATAACCCCAGTAAGACAGTTCTTGGGTCCATGCAATCACGAATAAGTCAATTATTTTGTTTTATGATTCAATTTCTTGTCTTGAAACTAAAGAAAGTAACATTGCAGTGCTACATAAATATCTTTGGAGGGTAACTAATGTTTTAGAAATATCGGTGATTGAATTTGGGTGGCAGTAGTTTCTTCAGACTCTGAGCGAGAGCAGAAGCCTGTGCATTATACCCCATACATAGATCCATAGATACATAGATTATACCCCCATAGATGTGGGTCATGCAAGGTCCTCAGAGGAAGGTTTCACATGGGGAGAAGGAAAATGGAGAATAGGGGAACACAAGTGTTAAAAGCCTTATCAGTATTTACATGAAAGACTGTAAAGAACTGCTACGCAAATGAATGATCAGCAATGCATGTACGTATTTTGGAAATTCCTCTTTAAAAGCATAACAAGAACTTCATTAAAAAACTGTTGTGTGTCTAAATTTCATAATGCAGAGACCAATAATCTATATAAACCTTAAACCATGGCATGTGTGATAAAAAATTCCAAACGTAATTAGTGCAAAAACATTTTAAATAGGAAAGTTGATTGTTGTTTGTTTAAAAATCATCTCCTTTCACTGTACTGGCCAACTGCTCATAATCACAACTACACCTGCTTGTAACTTTTATTTCTCATTAAGCATAAAAACAAAGCAAAATAAACTCGTAGTGTTGAGCCTGACCTCATGCCCTTTGAAAACAAAGGAAGAACAAGACTCCTGGTAACTTCAGAGGGCATTGCATCCAGCCCATTGTTTTTAAAAGTCAAAAACTAACACAGATTGTTCATTTCCTGGCATTGGCATCAGCAGTAAATGGGATTGCCTCACAAAACATTTGCTCAGTCCTCTGGGACAAAGGATAAGAGCATGTTACATTGCTCAACAATGATCTCTTCAACCAGTTACACAGCAGCACTGTTTAATTTCAATAGCACATTACCTCCTTGTCAGTAAAATGAATCCTTGGAGTTGAAACTATGGGAAGAAGAGTGAAAGCCAGCAAGAAGGGTGGGTCTGAAATACCATTCTCGAACATACCGTGTTTCCCAATGAATCATGTAGGAGATAGGGGCTAACGTTATGGAAAGGGAGCAAAATAATAAATTATTCATCTGAGGAAATATAAGGGCTACTTGATGGCCACAGTCCTCTTGGTATCACTTTAGGACAGGAGTATACTTCTGTGTTATAGCCTCTACAGGGCAGGCATCTATACCATTGCCAGTTGTCAAGACTCCCTCCATAGTGAATGAACACAAATAGGCCTTCCTACCCTATCTCCTAAGTGGAGGTGATTCATTTAATCTATTTTAGACATAGGAAATGGGATGAGAGGAGCTCTGCCCTCAGAAGGCCTGTTCGCTTGACTATAAAGGGAGCCTAGACAGTTAACTCAGAGACAGACACCTACAATGCAGAATCTATATTTGGACAGATGAATCCCACTACTGGTGTTTACTATAAATAGAGACGTGCACAGTATATTTAAAGCAGAAAATCCATTGGGTACTGCTGAGATTATTGTTAATGCTGCTTAAACTAGTTAATTAAATAACTAGTCAATCACCCCCTAGTGTAGAGAAGATCTGCCATACAGCTACTGAAGTCAATAGCAAAATTCATTCAGGCAACAGCAAGCACTGATTTTTGTCTATGTAAACCAATGCATTAAAGCAAGAGGAAAACCCAGCCTTATTTCTAGATCCAGTCCTTTTCATTTCCTTACATTATGGAAATTTGAATATTTCCTTCTGCTGGCTGTAGCTGAAGGAAGCAGCTGCAAAGCTCAGCTGAACAGCTACAGCTCTCCCTGTGAGTGTTCCTAGTCTGCCCAATTGCAAGATCCAAGACATAAATGTAAGCCTGTTTCAAGGGTGCTTGCTGCCCCCATAATTTAAGATTGGATTGCCATTTAAGACCCATTACTAATAAATTTGGGGTAATGTCTTTACAAAATTAAATAGCTGGCAATGACAGGTTTCTATATCATAAGAGTGACAGCACGGAATGTCATCAGTGTGAATCAGATCAAATTAATGATTCTGGTACCTAAACTGCAAAAATGCAGCACTTGATACTGTACAATCTACTATAGCTATATTGACTACAGTAAGAATGTGTTCATTTACTCCTTCATAAATCAGTTTGAACTGGATTGTGGAAAAAGCACGATAGGAAAAGGATGAATTAGTGTGGATATTTTTATAATTAAAGGGAAGAAAACCTTTCATAAGACTGACTTCCAGGTGGCTAACTGCCATCTCTGAGAGAATGTGTTATGAAACTTTGGCCACATTTACCATGGAGAAAGACTCACCATCCTAAAAGGCTGGCTAGATTGTTTTGAACTTTATAGTGTTTGGTGAAAATTTTGAAATCTGTACTTGGAATGTGAACCAGATTTAGCCATGACAGCTGGAACACAATCATTTGTTTCCTCCCTGCCTTATTACAGGATTTAATTTCTGTAGTGGAACCTCACATTCCAGTAAGAATCCCTGGTTGAAATTAAACACAGTTTGTTACTTACTTGCTGATTTCTCCCTACCTGTGTGATAGTTGGAGACTGCATGCCTACTGCAGTTGTGAAATCATCTCTGAGACACCAGTAGGAGTTCACAAAGAGCTGCAATTAGCTCTAAGAGTTAAAGGTGGCAGAGGGGTCAAGAAATTGGAACAGCAATCGCTCATTCAGAGAGGTCTTCCTCTATGGATCAAGGGTGATATGATGATGTGGCAGGTAAGAAAAGGGCAAAGTGACGAATTAGCAGCCTCCCCCTTTTGGGTCCGCTAATTTGTCCCTTTGCCCTTTACTTACCTGCCACACCATCATACAACCCCTCCCATCACCTGTTGAACCTTCTGAAAACAAAACAGCAGGAACCATTATGGTGGAAGAGGCTTCTGAAGAATGTCCTGAGGAAAGGACACTAATTAATTTCTTTCCCCACTGGGCAATTTTCACCAGACCCAGGCCATCAAACAAGACTGTTGGCTGTCCCAAAAAAACTGGTTGAAAAAAAGGATGTCCTGCCTTGACTTTCCATGTTCTTGAGGTCCCTTTCTTCCCCTTAGTTATATTTTTTTGATCTCAAGTTTTGCCACTCGGCTTTTAATCAGACTTTGATTTGGCCTGTGCTGCTCTACCAATGCAGGATGATGAGTGGAAGGAAGGAGACCTGACTTGGCCAGGCAGGGGATATCCCATGCAGGCAGGAATTGTGCTCCTGGCCAGCAGTTACCAGGGGTGACTGGCTACTCCAAACTGTTTTCAAGACTACGTAGTTGTTCTGTAACCTTAAAATCTCAGCAACAGCTACACCTCCCTTGCTTTACACTCTCCTATCCTTTCTCCTTTTCTGGTGTATATTTATTATCAAAAGCAGCAAATCAATCTTTACGCCTACAGTCATGATCCAAGAGATGAATAAGAAAATCAAGCCTTTCTAGCTGTGCTAAGAAGGATTTCTGGATAGCATAATGGATTCTAAATTAATAACCTGTGTCTAGGAAAGGTACTCTGACAGATTTTGATTAAGTTGGTCTTGTTTAACCGCTTGATTTCAATTTCCAAATGTTTTGTGTTTTGTTTTTGTACATACTAATCAATATACTTCCCAGATTTGGCATGAATTTCTAGTGCAGCTGCCACGTGACTGAGCAGGCTAAGCTCTCTGTGTTTAAAACCACAGACCATATTAAATAGTTTAACACTTTACATTGGGGAGAACACATTAACACCTATGACTGAAGTCTCACTTATTCCATTGAAACTAACACCACATGACTCATTGCGTCTGACTGTTGTTGCTACTGATGCCATGCTTTATTAGAGATATATTTGTTCAAAACTTCTGCAATGCCTTTCCACCACTGCATAATTTCCATCTAGATTGTGAGATTGAAAGAAAAAAACAGGTTTCTCTATTTTAGCTTATTTGACCATGTGAGTGACAAAGTAAAATATCATGAAGGCAGAAGCAAATATTGATGCTTTGGAAAGTCACCAAAGAAGGAAAAAATGAAGGTTTTAACCAGATACTGCATCTAACATTAATACATTTTGAGAAAAACGTAAGTTAAACCACAATATACTATAGAGGTAGTAGTGCATGTGCAACCTGCAATAATTTACTCAGGATAAATGGTCATGCCTTATTCTCAATGAAAAGGAGCTTGGAGCCCATGAAATGGCAGAAGATGAATTTCTGTTTCCTTTCACATGTCCTTTCAAGGTGAAGAAGGTCAAATAAAGCAGTCTCTAAGCTTGTAAATCACTCTTCTAGACTAGTTTAAAATACCATTCTACAGAAACAGAGGTGACAGGTTTTTAAAATGAAGATAAAAGAAGTTGCTGACAAGTATTTGATTTGTTGAAGACTTTCAACAAGAACTTTGGAAAGTAAGAAAAAGGAGAAATTCTGAAGAAAATTGGAAAATCTCTGGTGGGTAGAATTGTTAATAATGAAAACTGAAGAAACCCTGGTATCTAAGAACACAGGATTTCTGATGAAAGGTGGGAATTGATTAAGTGTGTTTAAATCCTGTTACAAATAAAGTCCACAACATTTCTGAAGAAGAAAACCCCTAACTTTCTGTTTCATGAATTTGCATTTTATTTAGAATTTCTTGTAGTCATCATATGTCTTCACAATTCCTGAGAAAAACATTACAAGGACTTTGTGAAAACATCCTGCAAGTTTCCCATGCCTCAAAGATTATTTATATAAACATTATTTGACATGAAGTCAATACAACATGAAAGACATTAAACTGAGTTGTTTTAATAACAACCTTATTAGAGTCAAGCGACTAATAAGTACGGAACAGACAAGAGACTGTTGTCTGAACATTTTAGACATGAGGCATTTTCCCTGCTGTGAGAAAGAACATATGTGTTTTCAGCCATGCTATAGTCAAGTTTCAAGTAGGAGCAGAAAATGGATCAGTTCTTTTATTCATTTATCTCTTCAACCAGTTCACAGGGTAATTCTGACCAGCAGACACAGTTTTAAGCATTTCTGTTCTTTCCTGCAGTATGAGCAAAACTGTATTTAATATTGTGTTAGTTGGCATATTTCCTATTGCAATGCATTTTCCCAAACCTAAGGTGGCAAGAGGGCTTTCACTGGCAAGTCTTCACTGGTTGCATCCAAGTGAAAGCCAGGCTGGTATGAGCTAGGTTTTTGTCAGTGATTTGTACTGATACACCCTGTAAGTTTTCTCTTTTCTTCTAAAGCTTTTTGACAAAGCAGACAACACTGGTTGTTCACCCTGCTTAATTACATAGGGTAAGATACTAGGAAAGGTGTAGTTTCCATTTTTACTAACAAAAGGTCATGCCTGCAGGAATGAGTGATTGAGGGATAGGGTCATTGGTCAGGTGCCCAGAAGTCAAATGAAGGTAGGTCTGAAAAAATGACTGGGGCTGTGGGCTTTCTGTCTTTGTTGTTAATAGACTGTATGGGCTTTTATGTGCTCGCAAAGTTAATTTGACACACACAATTTCTTCTGATAGATTGTCTTGGTTTTTTATACCTGCTTCAATTCTCCTATACGACTTTGTGAATACTGGATAACTAAAACAATCCAAAATGTTGCTGTATGAACTCACATTTATGATTATATGTAGGCATAAAGGTTAAAAAACCTTGGTCTGTCCTCCTTGTTTGGTGTGTATGACTCACCTAAACTGCAGCCACAGTATGTGTGAATCTGTTGGCACAGGAGACTGCAGCTACAGAGAGAGAGGCAGGATTTGAATGTGAAGAAGTCCCTCCCTTGAGCTTCCCTGCTGTCATCCTGTCCCTGTGTTTTCTGAGAGCAAGTTCCTCACACTTTCACAGCTGTTCTGACCATTCTTGAATATTTCCACATTGTTAACATTATCCATGTCCAAGGGCATACTGACCTGCTGCTTGGCTCTGAGTAATGATCATTTTCATTCACACTGAAAGTTTTTACTGCTATCCCTCTTGAGTATCTCATTCTGCAACCAGCACATGTAGATACTGAAACAGTATAAACAATATCTACAGCCATGTCTTTTAATTCCAACAAGCTATTCTGTTTTGGGAAGAGTGTGGATAAAGAAATATTTTGCTAATTAGGATTGATGATTGCTCATGATAATTGTGAAGTTCTCAGGCTGATCCTTGCTTGTCACTCAGTTTAATTACATTTTCTAGAGCAGGTTTCACACAGAGCCTGGGCAAAATAGTTACTGTGTTTGTGCTAGTGGAGCTGTTTCTTCTGGTATTGTTCCAGGGGTGGTCTGAGTTGGTATTTCATGCATTCAGAATACACAGTCAGTTACAGCACTGTTTCTTTACAGGAAACTGCCAACTGTCTGCCACTGACATCAGAAGGAAAGGAAGAGCATTTTGATTGAACAAAGGAGAAATACATCCACTTAGTTAAAATTAGGTCTTTCCCTTTTTAAAAAAAGTGAGCAAATACTATTTCAGAGAAACAACAACAAAAACAAAAAGAAAAAAAACCAACAATAACAAAACTCAGGATAGAAGAGAAGGCCAAGTTTGCACTTCATATTTTTAAGCACTGCTGATTTGGAAGCCAACCATGAATGGAAATAGTTGCTTATGCACTGTACATGCTGTACTCCAAAAGCATATCTGCTGCGGCAGGCCAACCAGAAGGGAAAGCAAGGAATTTTCCTTTCAAACAGAAAAGGTCTCATTGCTTACAAGCATTTTGCTCTCAAGTTAACACCCCTGTTTCTTCTTCTCTATGTAAGACTGACCTTGCATCTGAGCAGTTCAATAACACCTCTGGTATGGTGTTCAAGGGTCTTCTCTCATGTTGAGTCATTGCTATAGTGTATGTAATGTATCTTACTCAGTTTTCCGTTTCTCAGTTAATGCTGTCAAGACTTCTCACCTTTGCTGAGGACTTCTGCTTTTCTTCTTCCTTGATACTGCTGTTGTTGTTGCTGTTCCCTGGTGATAAACAAACTGAAGGTGAATGCGAGCTTGCTCATGAAGGCTTGAGCTGAAGCCCAGGGGCTCTGTCCTCTGGAAGACGTAGGTGAACATGGAGTTATTGAGGGAAGCTGTTCACCAATAATAATCCATATTTAAGGCACCAAAGCATAATCCTGAGAAAATAACAGCATCTTCATTGTTACATTTTTGACACAATTAGGGCTTTCTGTCAAGAGCAGCCAGAAAACAGCAAGAACTTTCATGTCTAGGGAGCAGGATCCTGTTCTTCTATTGCCCGAGTTTGGTTATCATGGCTCTTCAGAGTGAACTCCTGGATGTGAGGAGAGAAACTGGGCTAGAAAACACAAACATGGTCCTCTGTACCCTCAAGAAACAGAGGAACAACACCACAACAAAACCACTGTGTTTTGGGAACAGAAACTGTAGAGGAGTTTCTGAAAATAATCCAAGCCAGATCTCAGTAGGAAGATGTGGATGCTCAGAAACAGAAAGAAAGAACCATTAACAGATGTTTGCCTACAAGATGGGATGACCATAAGAACTGACTATTGTATATTTGGTACTGTGATTATGATTATGAGTTTTAAAATTTTCTTTCACTATTGTATTTATTAATTATTAGTTTGTTGCAGGAAACTCTAAATTATTTTTTAACACAGAGGGAAGTCTGTACAAACTCTCTCATTGTCTCCCCTGTGTTTTTGCATACTTTCACATATGTCCACTTGGTGATGAAAAAGTTTGTTTTGTGCAAGTATTCAGTCATAGCTACTATGGCATCCTAGAAAAATATATTTTTTTGTGAAGGAGCATGACTGTTATATCTCATGGCACATGTCCTATCATGTATATTTCCAAGTCCCAGCCACAAAAAAGGAAGTAAACCAAATCCTTCCTTACATGAAAATACAGAAAGGTATTATGCCTGTAAAGGTAGCAATCATTCTCCTCCTATATTTGAGGGCCAGGACACCCACACATTTGGCATGTTGCCCCATTCTGCTAGGTAAGGTAATGTCGCATGCACAGCAGGCTGTTCTTATCCTCCATCTGTTCTAAATCATGCAAATTCAAGTTGTGTCTCCCTCAAAAGTCCACTTTTCCAGCACAATCCAGTCTGTACCAAGCACAGGGGCAAGGATGCCCCTGTGCATGGATTCTTTAATAGCTGAGCTGCAAGGGCAGTGGAGAGAAGTGGGCTTTTGTTGCATTCGGCATCGATTCACTTGCAGCAGAGAGCCAAACTTTGGGCTGCAGCTTCATCTCTTGCACCTGAAAAATGTGTGTGTGGAGGGTGGTTGCTCAATTTGGTATGTGAGGTGTTGTCAGTTGTCATATTTGAACAATGCCTCAGTCTTTTCATTATTTTGGCAGTCTAGAAGAATGGTTGGTATTTCTCTGAGTTCATCTAGCTTATGTATGTGCTCTTTAAGTATTTCTTATGTTCTTACGTTCCAAGTCATTATAACAAATACATACCAGTTAAAACATCTTTCCCACTGGGACTAAGTTACATGTAAGTAAGGCTTAAGATATGGAACAATGGGGAAAAAATAGACCTGGTGTTCTCAAAAAAAAAAAAAACAAACATTTTTTGTACATTGTAATAGTTTTTTTAACTGCCAGAACAGTGTATGTTTCTTAGAGACAAAAATTGATGCATCATTGCTATCCTTTCAATGAAAAATAGTACACTGAAATCAAAGTACACTGAAAACACCATCTCTTTTGTCAACATTCATAGAAATTGACTACAAGCTGCTATGTTCAGTGGTCAACTTCTTCTGTAGCATTGACATAAAATGTCTTGTGTACATTGTGTGATCATGGCATGCTGCTGCGAAGAGCAGTGGTAGCATAAATAGACCGGGAAGGTGAATTGCATTTGCTTTGGGGATCCAAGGCAGATTCTGACTGTATTGGTGTAAATACAGAATCACTTAACCTAATCCCAGGTTTACAGCACTTAACCTAATCCCAGGTTTACAACTAAAAAATTGCATCCCTGTAGCTGCATTTTCTAACTCCTCTGAAATTCTGGTCTGAATCTTGACAGTGGTTAGCATAGTTGCTTCCATTTATATCTTCAATATTTCTTTCAGATTTCTATTGTCTTCCCTTTTTCTTCACTTTCTGTGCAGCTGTCATCATAGCATTTCAACTTCAGTTAGAAGGGCAAGGCAGATGTCTCCCAGCAGAGGCTTTGCCAACATCGCTCCAATGACAGCTGTGGGAGCAATGCTGTGATAACAGCATGACCACCAACGTCAACAGAGAGTGACCACATCACATCTGCAGAGCTTTTCAGCTTCCACTGGCTTGGGGCCTGCAGTCTCCAACCACTTTTATACTTGAGTCTCTCAGCTGGCAGTGCTTAATGCTGCTTAGTTCTCTAGTATATTAGATTCATTTAAGTCTGTTTTGTTGGGTGTATTTCAGTTTTTAAAAAGACCTGAATTATCACAAAGTATTGTAATCCTGGGGTGAGAAGGACTTTTAAACATACCTCTTCCCAAGTTTACCCCTAGGCTTAGTTATATCTGAAAATCTAATTGAAAGCATCAAAACATTACTATGAACCACAACTTTCAGTTCTCCAAATTGGAAATTAGCATAGCAGTATAAAGAGTTACCTCAACATCCACTAAAAGAAGAGAAAATTTTAAGCTATCAAATACCAATAGCTTCCAAAAAAAACTAACCCCAAACTTAGCTTATTAGTATGTTGGTGTTGTATTTAAAGCTTGTCTATGCATAATTTTAAAATGCACCAAGGAAATATTCATAGGGGAAAGCAAACACAATTCTAAAAGAATGTTCTTGGTATGGAAGCAACCATGTAAGTTCAGTGGTATTTCTACATGCTCCCTTAAATACCAAGATCTGTGTAGGGATTTTGTCTGTGATAAAATACTTTGTCAAGTGAAGTCCTGTCTTGGTGACACAGCTGCCTCGTACATCAGCAAGTTGCACCTTTGCTTGCACAGCCCATGCAGGTGCCTCTACAGAGCTGTTGCCCCATTTGATAAGAAAGGGACGGTAGTACCAAGGGCTTCCTCCTTTCCACGTCTCCAGGCAGAGCCTACAGATTATTGCAGAGAG
Organism: Origma solitaria; assembly: GCA_013397895.1. Taxonomy (NCBI): domain Eukaryota; kingdom Metazoa; phylum Chordata; class Aves; order Passeriformes; family Acanthizidae; genus Origma; species Origma solitaria. Next base: position 214,764 of record VZRL01001708.1, on the reverse strand, counting down.
TCTTTATTTATTCATTACATTGAACATCGTATGGTCACTCCGACTTTTCAGCAAGCGGGACTTCCAGCAGGTATGTGAACAAAGCTCCTTATAAAGCAGTGAACCCAGTGTCCATGGCTCTCCCTGTGGCTGGCAGCACAGCCCAGGAGCATCTTATTCTGTTGAGCTGTTAAATGGAGCAGGAAGGATGTCCCAATCCCTCTCTACAGCTGATAGTTGTGATAACCATTATCAGTCACCAAACAGACTCAGCTCTAAATTATGCTGAGAAAATAGGAACCAAACCCATTGTTTCCTTGGAGATATTCCTAACACAGTTTGCTACGAAAGCACTTGGTTCTCAATCATTAAAAACATTCATTTCTCTAAGTAGGACTGTCCCCACTTATTATAGAAGATAACACAAATGCATCTAAAGGCCAAGGACACATTGCAAATTACTGGTTGAGCCTTGACTATGCAGTAATGCTTGTACTTGACTATGCTGGAATTTGACAAATAGTATTGGGTTAACCACACGCACCATTTTTACAACAATTGCTGTCATACCTTGAATTATCTGAAGCACTCAGCCTCTTCCCCCCGCCCCCAGAAGGTAGTTCCTCCAACTGCAGGGTTTCCTCACTTTTCTGGGCTATATGGTCTATTTGATTAATTGAAGGAGGTGCAGTCTGGGGGTTGTCACAAGTGCCTCTTGCAACATTTTCAAGGTTGTGCAGAGCTGGAACTTGTGGAACTTGTAACACCTGATAACAGAGTTTGGTCCCATTTCAGGAAATCATCCCTGTGCAAAGAAGCTCATTAACATACACTCAAGCTCTGCAGTAGACAGTGAAAAATATGCACATTCTTAAAGTTAAGCAGGAATTTTCCTGGCAGTAACTTGATATGGCTGCAGGTGCAAGCTCAGGCAAGACAATGTTTGCTGAGGCTAGAGAACATAGGTTGTATCTCTCTGTTGCTGCTCTGTGGCACATACAGGATGAGGGTTTCCTTCCCCCCCAAAAAAGAGACATTTTACAGGAGAATATTTGGGACATTTATTTTTTATATATTTAAAGGAGAATGTCTGATCTCAATTGCCCTAAAAAAATGGTGATTCATTTGTAGTGTGAGCAACCAAGCAAGAGAATGTACTTAATTGAAAGAGGAAATCATTTTAGTCAGCTTCAAATTCCTTTTGCTTCACATGCTTATTCAGCTCAAATATTTGGATGAAAAGATGCTCTGGTTAAAAATTTAAATCTATGATTAATGGCCAAAGTCCACACCCACTCATCTCAGCCACCCAAGAAATTTTTCAAAACCAAAAGATTTATTTGAAATGCCTAAGTACACAGCAAGCAGAAATAAAGTGGTTCTAAAATACAGATATTTGTAAAGTTTCTATTTCATCATCAAATGAAAAAGAGCTCAAATTTTTGGGGGTTTTCAGCTTACCCATCAACAGATCACATTCTGCTATTACGGACCTGCTTGCATCTTCCCACTTTGATATTAGTGGTATTTTAGTGTTATGTGAGCTTTCTTCTTTGGTTCATTTCACTTTTCAAACATTCGAGTTAGAGAAACACTTTAGACCTTAGAATATAGACACTGTCAGTCCAAAGGCAGAGGGCTGCTGGAGAGCTTTCAGAAGCAGCCTTTTTTGATTACTGTACTCCAAGTGTCTGTTAAACTTCCTATAAGCAGCTAATGCCAAATAGTTGAGAAATTAATTTAGCCTTGTTTAAATGCAGGACTTCGACTGTCTGTGAGTACTTTTATTTAGAAAAAGATTGCCCTCTTTCTAAAAAATGCACTTTTAAAATCTATGTTATTTCACAATTGAGCACTGTTGTTCTAAAATTATAGCACTCATGAAGACCTAAACTACCATAACTGTGGGTATAATATGTGAGCCATTTTGTTATTTTGGTTCCACTTAACCATGTAGGCAGATCCTCATAGTCATATAAAACCAGTTATTTCAGCTTATTTTGTATCTGTGAATTTCCCTGATGCCCTATTTTCTCACTTAGATGATGGGTTCTTTGTACAAGAGCTGAGCTGATTGGTGCAAACCCAAGGACAGTTGAATGATAGTCCGATGCACTGTCCAAATCTATTTCTAATCAAAACAGAGTTAGGGTATGGACTCGCTAGATGTGTGCTAGCTCATCCTTAAAATAAAGCATCCGTTTTTTCAAAGCCCAATGAAAATAGCTCTGATGAAATTAGAAGTACACTGATTTTCTACAGTGCTTCCAACCTTGTACAATCACCCCATTCAAACTGAAAATGTCCCTTCTTTTTTGAAATACAGTATCACGGCAACTCAAAATTTTTAGGTGGGGAGACCATTACAGAAGGTGATATACACATGCTACTGAAGCTTGGCAAGAAATGTCAAAATAATAACAAGTGAAATCATATTACTAAGTCAACACTCCAAGTACTAAGCAGGAGAACCTATCATTTTCCTCAAGCTATTTTTTTACCTAGTCACTGACTTAAAAACAGCTATTCAGTCTTTAGCTCCCAGAAATGATCTAGCAAAAAATAGATGGCTTTAAAAGATAAAGTATACTGAAGTCAAGCAAGCAAATTACACTGAAGTCAAGCAAGCAAAAGTGTACCTATTTATGATCAAATATTGTATGTATGGTGGATCCTCAGGAATATTTAGATGTTTGAATCCCAAATTTAGGCACTCGAAGTCCGCACTTGGATGTTTCTTTGCCTGGGGGCATATAAAATCTCTAAGTTCACAAGTTTTAATCGATGATGTTTGCTAAGTGGCTAAATTAATGAAATGGGAAGGGTTGATGTCTGAGCACTGTATTTCTCAAGGAAGATACTCCATCCCTAAGGGGCATCCAAAGTCCAATCCAGAAAACACTCTGAATACAGACATAATGGATTAGGCCAAAAAGAAATCATAGCCAGGGATCTTTCAGCATTCTTCCTGTCTTTTTACTTATCAGCTAAAGAGTTGAACTGGGACATGGAAGATAGGCTATCTCTTTTGTTCATGCATCCGTCTTAATAGGTGTTTCCCACCTTCCAAGATCATTTCAACTTTAGGTGTAGTCTGCTTTTCAGAGCAAAGGCATTCAACATCCATTCTTTCTTCACTTTTCCAATGTGCACAGTGTAGCAAAATATTTGCTAGAACAGAGAGAGTGCAAGGAAGAAACCAAAGGAATATAAAAACTAGTGTTATAATATTGCTCAGCGGTTAGCTCTCTCACCTAAGTAAAGAGAGGACTGAATCCTGGTCCCTGCCCTCATGATTACTTAATATGGGATACTTAAAATTTCATCGACGCAGGCACTGAGGCCTCTTTTCTTGTAGCTGAGTGCCTCAAATGTTAGGCAATAAAGTATTGCTCTCTCTTTTGCCTAATGAATATTTAATTATTCTCAGTGAAGTAAAGCAGCTTCAACGAGAGGATTTATGGCTCTTCATCTGTCCTCAAACTAACCACTGAGCTATTGTATAAAGCTGAGATCCTGGCTAGGCCCCACTGTAAAGTGTGAGCCCATCCATGCATTCAAGGTAGTTAGTAAATACCAAGAGAAGGAAGTTTCTTGCTATAGCCTGAGATTAAGTATTTAATCCTTCAGAGAGACTGGTCTCCGTGCTCTTACTATTTTTTGTTGACCTTGTTGGCTTTCTACTCAGAATGCCCTGGATCCTTGAGCATTGTAGGCACCAAACTCAGGGCTGGTATATGACTCTTGAAAGTCAGATTCTAAAACATGCAATGGGAGGCTGCCTATTCCTCAGGTATTTAGCTCATAGTATCCACACTCATTAAAAAAAACCATAGAGGATATAATAGGGTCATATGCATACAGAGTAGGCAGTGTTAAATGGGAAAAATAAAACTGAGATGGAACAGAACCTTTAGGCCATTTACTTGGGTTAGTTTTCTTGCTTCTGTCCCTTAGTGCCTGAAAATCCACAGTATTTTCTCAGTAAGACAGTAATTTTGCCAAGAGAGGTGTTTGCTTGTGAGGCAGACACACTCCCGTTGCCGTGCCCTCTGCCCAGTGCTTACTGGTCTCCTGCAGCCCCCAGCTGATGGTCCTTTGAGACCTGCATCCAGCTTCCAGACGTCCTGGATGGCTCGAGGCTAGTGTGGGTCAGCTGTGCAATTAGCATGCCACTCACAGACCCTGCTGCTGGCCCTTTGCAGCCGCAATAGGTGGTGGCTGGCTCAGAGGGTTGGAGGCAACATGAGTGGACTCCAAAGCAAGGGACAGATCTTTGGGTTACCTGCTCCTTTGGGAGAGATGGATTGCTGGGATTTTGAAATCAGACACTATCCCCTTAAAAGGAAGAACCATTCTGTGGGAAAAGGCACCAGACTTGAGTTTTTCTCAGGAAAAAACCCGAAAATATTTTTACCTGACTATAAACAGTAATTTAAAAACTCTTAGGGACCAAAAGACAGGTAAAAGGCAGCTTGTCAAAAGAACGCACTTTACCTGGAGGATAACCACCATTTTTCAGTATTCTCAGATGTCAACTTGACACAGTTCTTTCATAACTAGCTGAACTCCATAGATGTGATGTTTTGGCAAGAAATGAATCTCTGGGAATCAATTGGTGTGGAAAAACTGCAGAAGATCAAAACAGTAACTTTGGCTAACATGAATTAGAGCCCATGAACCATGAACTGCAGATTGGGCAGACTCCTAGCCACTAACTGTTCTGTAGTAGCTGTATTTCAATATGCTTTATCAAGTTTCAGATCCTATTCTGTTGCCATACAATCCAATTTCCATAATTCTCAGTTAAACTCCATTTGATTTATTTCTGTTCAAATTAATCAGCACAGCTGATACAAAGGTCACCAGACACACACAGTCATGGTGATTCCTGCAGCTTTAATCCCATAGAAAGGTTCATTTATCCTTCAGTCTAACAGTTGGTTTATAACTCATTGTTCTGAGAACACACTTTTCCCAGGCCTGGATGAACAGGTAGCACTTTAGTATAATTGAAATATGTTATACTGTGCTCTTAACTCTGTCTTTGCCCTTTACTCTTCATGTTAGTTTAGGGATGGTCTTTGATACGGCAGTTATAGAATTATTAAGATGGCAGATCTGAGGTTTTTAAATCTTGTTTTGTTGATGCTGTACATTGTGCAGGTGAATTGCAACTAAAGAACTGGACTTGACTCAGTGGTTCAGGATTCAAGCTCTGCCTCTTGCACATTTCTCTAATCTGCAAGTAACTTGCTTTCATGCTGTGACTTCCTCCTCTGTTAAAATGGAAATAATGATGGTAGAAGAAAAAAGTGTATCCAGCTATGCTGTTATTATTCAGAATAAGGTTGGCCTTTTATTGTGTGTAAGCACAATTCTTGCACAATGGGATCCTGATCACTACTGTAGTACATAAATTATAATTATAAGTTATATTTTTAATATTTTTCACCATCAACAAGATTCACTGTAACATCATACTTAAATCTGTTTATTCTTATACTACTTATATAAAGAGCACAGTAATTAGACACCAGTGAAAACATCATGCTACAGTCTTATAATGCCACAAATATTCAGCAAAAAGTGAGGAACAGATTTGCATGTAAGTTCTAATAACTTACTATAATAATACTGTACCAATACCTTACATTGTCCAGAGAAGAGCAGCAAGGATCATAAAGGGTCTAGAAAAAGTGTCCTATGAGGAGCAGCTGAGGGAGCTGGGGGTGTTTAGCCTGGAGAAGAGGAGGCTCAGGGGGGACCCCATCACCCTCTACAACTGCCTGAAAGGAGGTTCTTGAAAAGTGGGGACAAGTCTCTTCTGTGCCTTCAGTGAGAGGACCAGAGGAAATGGCCTCAGACTGAGAAAGGGGAGTTTCAGATTAGATATTATAAAAAAGTTTTTCACTGTTAGGGTGGCCAAGCTATGTTGCCCAGGGAGGTGGTGGAGTCACCACCCCTTGAGGTGTTTAAGAGATGTCTGGATGTGGAGCTGGGTGAGGTGGTTTAGGGGTTACAGTGGCAGTGCTGGGTGGGCAGCTGGACTGGATGATCTTGAGAATATCTTCCAACCTTGATGATTCTATGGTTCTATCATCTCTCATTCCAAAGTGATTAAAGTTCCAAAGTGAAATGCAAGACACATAGAAATGTGGTCATCCATACTTTAAGTGAAAATTAGACACTTCAAGAGAATTTTCTGCCAAGACTGTATTCTAAATGAAGGGAAGGAGCAATAAGGAAAGGCAGGAGCAAGCAGAGGGGAAGTTTGAAACTAACAGAAGTGCTATCCATCTCTGGATGGTATTTTGCACTCAAGAAGTGGTACTACCAGAAAACATTTGATGACTTGCTCTAGTTGAATGGCCATTAGAAAAAGCTCCACAGCTTTCAAGGGATAGTTTGCCAGTCTTATAAACATAAAATTTCATCCTCCAAAGGATATAACAACTAAATGGTAATACTGTATCCTATCTTATCCTCAAAGCATGAGTAGAAGCAGCTAAGATTACCCAATAAAAACTGTCTAGAGGAAAGAAGCATGACAGAAAAAGCCCAGCATGACAGATATGCCCAAACATGACACGTGCCATGAAAGATAAGGCATCTAACGTACATTATTTGCAAAAAGCATGTCAGAGAAATAAGAACTAATGAGTTTTAATAAAGTTAACACAGATCTCTTTGAATTAAACCTGAAGATATAACTGCTATTGGTTTAACTGTTATTTCTAAACTTCCAAAACATGTAGATTCACAAGAACAGATCAGCGCTTCATTTCTCCGATAGTTATGCCTTTCAGAGAAACTGGTGTGTACATTTTTTAAAGTGACATATATTTGTACTTTCCAGAACTTTTTGTATGTTCAAAATTTTATCTTATTATCTGACTTGATATATTTCTGCATATTTACTGAGTATTCCCAAGTGAGATCTAAGTGCCTGTGACATTTAGGATACCGTACTTATCCTCTGTGGCTCTAACTGTGTACAGAGTCCTTTTAACAAGACCACAGAGGGTAATCTTTACACTCTTCTCACAGCTGGCAAGGTCTCAGATGGGCTACAGTGTCCAGCTCTGGGCATTGGTCTTCAAGAAAGGAGTGGAGCACTAAAGGCAATGCATAGAACAGCAGTGGCAATAATTGCAAGGCAAAAACCAACACATTCAATGAGCCTAGACCAAAAGAACTGTTGTTGTATACCCTAAAAAGGAAGACTTCTAGAGAGAAGTGTTCATTGTTCTACCAGTCCCTGGAGACAAGTTTTCTTGTGTGACAAGGAGAGGACTTGAACTGCAGGAAGAAAGTATTGGGTTAGTTGTTGGGAAAGACTTGCTGGAGGCAGGTGTACTGACCCTCTGGAGTAGGTTTGCCTCTGAAAATCGTAGAGCCACTCTCACTGAAGGTTTTAATACAGGTGAAACAAAAAAAACCCTATCGAAACCGCAAAAATGTGGCAGTTGTTGGAGATGGCCAGAATCTAATGACCATAGAACAGGCTTCTGAGTCTTTGATTCTGATGGGCTTGTGGTTTCAATTACCTTTCTTAAGCTGTTAGAAGTTTTCTTCAAATTCTGAAATAATTCATGATTGGACAGAGGCCAACCATGGAAAGCATCTAGGACAAAGTAACACCTTTCTTGTAAAAGATATGAACTAGATAAAGTGGCCATAGACTTTAAAGTAATGCATTCATTACTGCAAATACCTTAATTAGATGGATAAATCTGTATCACAGAAATATACTGAACATTAATATCACTGGATTTCCTACTTAGAAATGTATGATGTCACCTCCATGCATGATGAGCATCTCTGGTGAGCAGCAAAGCTGCTGGAGCAGCTTTTTGAAGTTGTAGCATGACAGGCTTTTGGCAACTGCTTGGAACAAAGCTGTTCTGATGGTTGTTTGATTAAGCAAATCTGCTGTGGTAAATGTCTGAAGCCAAGCTGTTTCTGCAGCTGTTTGAGCCAGAGCTAGTCCTGCAGTTTTTGAAGAAAGAAGGCATTTGTTAAAAATGAAGGAGAGAGGTAGAAACAGAAAGGAGGGAAGAGAAAGGCTTTGAAGCATTTTAACTACATATAGCATTAAAGAAAAAAATATGTTTGTTTTCAAACAGCTTTGTAAATCAAAACTATAATGCCATCTTGGGGTTTTGGTGAAACTGGCAATTATAATATGCAGGATTCCTTAGGATACATATGTTTGTATAAGACTTTTTGAATTACAGACTTTAACAATGATATTAAAGCTGGAAAGTCAAGTAATCAAAATGTAGGAAATGCCAGAAGTCAGGTTGTATGCAAATTTTACTCTTCTCTCTTTAGTTACATATTCAAATAGGGTGTTTGTCTTCAAGATATATGCATCAGTCAGCATTCAGGGGTGGCAGGTACTTCGAAAAATATATCTGACTTTTTTGTGTTCTTGTCTTTGTTGAGTACGAGATTCTGCCTTGTTTATTTCACAGTATTAAAATCTTATATAACCAAAGAATGATTAATCTCCTCCTGATCTTTCCAGTAGTTCTTGTCATTGTACTGTCTGACGGCTCACAAATATGAGTATGTATAATTTTATGGTACACGTCTAGGATTTAAAGTGACATTGCTACTCCTAATTTCTGCAGAGGTGAGGATAAAACTGTTCTGTACTTTAGGGTGTTTTCTTCAAGGTGAGCAATCTTGAGCTGTAACGCAGCATTTATTTGTTCAAGCTGTAATTCCTGTTGACTCCTCAAGTGTGCAACATTTCTGTAAGCCAGATCATTGTAAGCCAGGTGAGTGAGGCACCCAGAAAAAGAGGCACTACATATGAAAAGCTTTCAGTGTAGATGGCTTGCTAAGAACTACAGAAGGATTTTGAGGAAGAAGGTGCATAGTGCAATTGTGTCCACCTACACACAAAAGAGCAAACATATAGTCTCCATGACAGTATAGCTTTAGTTTTTCCATTTCCTAAATTGCAAACACTTGGTTTGGAGTCTTAAAAATGTTATTGTTTTTCCATTTGTAGATAAGTTTCTCTCTTTTGTTTCATGTTAGAAAAAAAATCTCCCACATTTTCCAGCTGTCATGCCTAAATGTGCAGATTTTATCAATGGGTTAGGAAAATGTAGATGCCCTGCATAGTCTCCTGGCATTTAAACGGAATAACTAGGAGTATTTTCTGTCCAATCTGGGTGCCAAAAAAAAAAAAAAGAACATTTTAATGGACAGTTTCTAACCTAATTTTGAACAATGACTGGATTGTTGAAGTCAAGGTTCTTGGGCTCCATTATAAAGTCCAGACTGAATACTCATCCACAGATGCTTGAATTTATTCCTTCAAAGCATAACCACTTCTGCTTTTACCAGTCACTGCCTCAGTCTTATTTTCTCATTAACCTCAGTCCTCATTCCAGCTCCATTTCTTTCTCAGCCCATTTTGGTTCCTTCCACTAGTTCCTTTCCTTTCTAACTTTTAATCTATTCTGTCTCTCCTGACCCATTTTCCTTCTCAACCATAAATTTCTCTGTAGAATGTCCAGCACCAGTCCTTCAGCCAGGGGATCCTTCAGTCATTCTCACAGCTGCCAATGTTTTAAAAACTTTTTTTCTCTTCTTTTTTCGTTCTTGCTGGCTCTGTATCTCTTCATCTCCATTTCCATGTTCAGTTTACTGTCTCTATCACCATAAATGTCTCAGTTCCATCCTCTTTTGCTCTGTCTCTGTGTTCTGGTATCCTGGTTCCTGTCTGCTCCTCATCTCCAGGCAGATCAGCTTTTTGCAAGCTCTGCTTTTAAATAGTGCAGCTTCCTCCTTCTCACTTCCTGTTTGGAGTAGGTGGAAGAAATAGAGCTTCTGCGCTCCGATTTGGACTGCAGCCCAGTATGACGTAGAGCTGTAGTTGCAAGGAAAATCCTGCTCAGCCTCAGTCTGGAGCATGTTCTATAATTACAGAATCTTTGAGAAATGCAACTGCTGACACCTGAGACTTCTGTACTGAGCATGTGTGAACTTTTTTTTTTTATTTTTAATTTTTCCCCCAAAGGATTAGGACTCAGCAAAATTTAACAAATTTTATTAAGAGATGGAGAGAAGTACATCCTTGACACAAAGGCAAACCTTCACACAATTTTAAGCCACTCTACAAGTGGTACAAGTCCTAAAAATGTTCACCAGAATGCTGTTGTGTTTTTTACAAAAAAACCAAGCAAACATATTTTCCCTTAGTCTTAATCTCAGAAATAACTGAGTTATTTGTCTCCAAAAAAAACCCCAAATTCAGCCTTTTGCAGATGCTCAGTGTGGAAAATTTCAGTAAATATTATAAATAAATAATTAAACCTTGGCAAAGTTACAAATAACTGTAAACAGAGTCTCATAATGGGAAATGTTGGACAAACCCACTAGACGTGTGCGTCCAGGATTGCCTATAATATAATGTCCATTAAAATTTGGAGAAAAAATTCTTTTTATAGTCATCAGAGAAAAACTGATAGGTTTGCTGCCATTGCAGTGTCAAGTTTCATACCGGAGTTGTTGTAAGAGGATGCAATAAAACTACTTTGAATTGCTGTTTTCATTTAGAATGACATTATTTTATTTATGATAAAATGGCTTCAATTATTGCCATATGGATAATTCAAGCCATTCAGAGATCTCAAATTGAGTCTCAGAAAATGAAGAAAGTGATGCAAAATTTGTGAGATTGAAAGTGGTGGTTGGGGTAAAGTGGTGATTTCTCTTTCAGTTTCTGATCTTTGGATATATTTTGCAATATATTCAAGTCCTTTTCTGTAACTGTAAAGTCAATTCACTTTACTTACATGTTATCTAAATTATATTCCAAATTTAAACCAGCAGCAGAGACATCAAGACAAATACCAAATACACTGTCAGTCGTCAGGACCTCAGACTCAGAGCCCCCAGCCAGTGCCTTTTTCATTGCATTTATTATGGTCAAAGACTGTGGATATTGAGTCCTCAGCTAATGAACAGCTTCTGCTTGTCAAGATGAAGCAAGTCTCCTGTGTATTTTAGCCCTTTTTTTGTTTCCATTGACTTACCAGTTATGTTTGACTTCTGTATTTTGTTCATACTGCTTTAAAATAAAAATTAAGACAGAGTGCATATTGTATACGCTTAGAAATCGAGGAAGGGTGTTGAAGGCTCAGCACAGGGCATACCTGAAGAAGCACCTGCACTGTTTTCCTTTACCAGTGGTGGGTAGGAAGACAGGATTCTAAACCCAGACTGACTGTAAAAGCTCCAGGAGTTACTGATAACTTTCACACAGGTCAAAACAGCTATGATTTCAAATTGCAAATGTATTTATTTTTTAAACTGGATTAACATAAGCCAGTTTTTTTAGGGGAGGTTTTTCAAAGTAGTATTTTTATGGAATATTAACTTGTCTTGAAAAGAGATCCACACAGAACCACCTGAATCACCAAGTACCAAGCATTGTATAGTAATGGGATAAAATCTTTGCAGTATCTAACTACCAAGAGAGAAGATTGTTTACTGCTGTAAAGGAAGCTATAACAGGAATGAGCAGATTTAAATTAAATGAGAGACCATTCCATGTGAATGTTACTGTAACATTTCCCTGATGATGAGATCCACCAAGGTGCCTAGGAAAACACTAGACACTCAGCTTCTTTAAACTTCTAGAATTAAATTGGGCAAAGAAATGTGCAAGGTAGTTGCAGAAAGGTTACTGAAATTAATTGCTCTGATCCTTTATTACCAAAATTTTGTTACTGACATCCAGAAAATGTAGTCCTTCTCTTCCTTTAAAGTGCTGAGTTAAGGCAGATATGAATTTTCTGCAGCTTTGTCTTGACACATTGAGATTGATATGAGGTTAACTAGGTAGGGAAAGCCTCTAAGGGAATGGGGTGACAGAGGTAGGATAACCAAGTAATTCTGAGTCACACTACATTTACTTTTGAATATTTGGATCATAGTACCATGCTATGTCATCATCTGCAACTGGACAGGAGGCGACAGCTCCTCAGATGAGATGCATCTCACTTAACTTCTGCTGTCAGAAACTGACACCTGCAGCTGAGCTAATCACCCTAAGTTCCCTTTACTGTCAAAAGGAAGAACTAAGTGTCTTGTGGAGCACAATCCATTTCATCTAGGGTAGATGTGCAAAGTAATGAAAAAGAATGACTCCTGAGGAATTTCTTGGTGTGGTCTGTAATGATTGTCTAGGACAAGTAGCCAGCCTGTGATGCCATAGGTGAAATGGCGTCCTCATTTTTTTGTCAAGGGTGGACATCAGTACAGGTTTCTTTTTCACATATAAGCCAAACTGCTGAAAAGGTCTATGATGAATGGAACTACACACAAGAGGCATTTCAGCACTTCTGCACTTCAGCTCCTGAACAGGATGGGACAGGATGGCTCCTGACACTGCTCTTCTGAATTCCATCCTAATTTGAAATATGTTGACAATATGAAGTGACAATGCCTATTTTTAAATCCCTCAGGTGTTTAGGCCTTCTTGTTGCCATTTCCTGCTGCTGACTTAATTAAGGCCTACCAGTCTGAGACCAGCTCTTCTCAGCAGTGTGCCACAGCCTGCTTTCAGCATGACAGGTAAGGGCATGGTGGCACTCTGTTCTGTTTGCCTTGTGGTCCACTGCTTTCACTTGTGCATAGAGAGGAGGATGCCAACTGTCCCTACACCAAACCACACCATCCTCTCCAGTTAGTCTGAGGGTGAGTTTTCATGCTATAGCTAGGGGACTCCATTGATGACAGATAGTGGAAAACATGGCCCTGCTTTGCCCTCTTCTCCCTCAACCATTGTTACCACATCTAAGTCATGTAGCCTCAGAGGTACCTGATGCAGCATGCTGACTCAATGAGGAGCTATTCCTTTTTTCAGAGTTAGTTTTCTGCTGGATAAGCCAGTTGAACTGACTCACCTTGCAGCTATGTTTTTGTTAGGTATGATATGCAGAACCCAGAGTGAGTACATGCCACTGGCTGACTGGGGCACATGACTTGTTCCACCCCTTCAGCTGCAGTGCCGCATCATCTGAGCTGCAATATGAAATGAAAATAACTTCACTATGGACCATTCACCAAGGAAGTTATTACTCTGTGTGAACAGAACATTTTCAGTGTATATATAATTTTTATTATTATCTAATTAATCAGGTTTGGTGTTGCCATTCTGTAAATGAGGTTTTATTGCTACGGAAAGGAAAGCCTTGAAAACTTTGTGCTATTTGAGACTAGAAGATACAGTCAAATATGTTTTAAAATATCTCAAGATGCCAAAGTAATGGGTGTCTTTTATAGTTCTGCTATCAGGTTATTTGGTGCCAGAGCAGTGCCAAAGGAGGATGGGTATGGGGAGATGTTATGACAAGTGAGAGTGAAAAAACACAAGAAAGTGGTTCTCACAGGTTTCAGCACTGTCCTTGCTATGCTGGGCAAGTTCCAAGCAGCAACCAAATCCATAATGACTACTGGGACACTCCTTGCTGTTCTAGCCACAAGTTGCTTGTTAACTTCCTGTTCTAAAATAGTGAGGAATGTTGCTATCAGCATCTAAACATTTATTGCTTCCTTTCCCAGCAGCAAGCTCAATTCACTGGCAGGTCTTAAAGTATGGAACCTGCCTCTCAAACTGATAGCACCTCAGTAGGTGAGGGGCTTTTAATGATTGCACCCATAGTGCAGACCCTTTTGGCTACAGGAAATGTGCTAATGCAATTTACTATTATCTTTCACAGCAGGAGTTCCCTTCAGGGAAAGACTGATATTTATTATAAGACTTGGATTTCATGAGGTGCCTTGAGAAAAGTGAATTATTAGGGATTGGAAAGTTGTTAAAATCTCTATACAGCAAGCAATTTGACCATGACTGGCAATACCTGAGAGTGCATCTCTTATCAGGATTCCTATTCCATGTAGGATTTTCCAATTTTTTAAAATGATTTTCAGTTTTCCTTCTGGCAGCAATCTCCAAAAATGAAAGCACTTCAGACATCTCAGCTTTAAGTACTCGAAATCCCTACTTGCTTTTAAAAGCTTTGGTCTTATGGTAATACCACACATATAAGTGGAAATGAAATGGGTCTGCACAGATTTGCTGTATTCCACTGCCACATCATTGTCCCAATGCCAGAACAGCCAGCCACAAATTGATTCCACCAGCACTGAAGGAAGTATTATGTATGAAAAAGGAAATTATGTCTAAAGTTTGTAAAAGAGCCTTAACTCAGGATTTCCTGTACTTTTAGTTTTTGTGTTATTTAAGCATGAGAGTCTGCAACCTTTACACCATCTTAGTGCAATTTTGTGTGTGTGTGTGTGCTGGAACTTCCCTTGTGTTTTTGGAAAGTAAGTAATGTGAACCCATGGAACCAGCTGAAATAAAATTGAAAAAAAAAAATTTTATGTAAGTAAATACTGTCAATTGTGAATGTTTACATTTTGACTAATGGAAGAGAATCAATAATATCAAATATACCAAATGCATCCTGGCCTCCCAACCAACAAGGAGTTCAAGCTCTTTCTGGCACCATCTATGAAGACAGAAGTGCAGGGAATTTCCTCTTATAAACCTCTTTGGTCTAGTCTACCACCAGTTTCTATAGAGACTATATTCTCAAAAATTCTCCTCATTTGTCACTATAAATAACTCCCACCATTCAGTGAAAAAATGGAGTTTAGCCATCGTACTTACTGGGCATAAGTTGGAAGTTTAATTTGGAAAAATGGAAATCCAAGGCAGAACAAATGTTTGTGTGCAGTTGTTGGTGAGAATTTATATAGCCATTGGGGACGGAAAAGATGTCAGAGGCAGCCTGTTAGTGACACCAGAATAGGAAGATTCTACCTATTGCTCAGGTCCCAGGGAGGAATATTACTGCCCTGTGAATGGGGACTTACACGCTGCACAAAGCTGCATTAACAGGAGGACTAATAGTACCTTAACTTCTCTTCCCCTGTTGGTAATACAGGCCCTGCACAGACTCACGTGTTTCCTGGTTGGTGTTTGTATGGCTTCTGAGTTCTGCAAGGTTGTTTATGTATTTTTCTTTATAATGGCCATGTGAGGAAAGAATTATCCTCTCTATCTTACTGATGGGGAAACAAGTCCCGAGCAACAAGGAGCTTGATTTTTAACATACTTTGACAATTTATTTAGAAACTTAAAACTGTGCAGATATTTGAAGTTGCATTAAGTGCTGCAGGAGTGCTTCCCAGTGTGCCAGCTGTATCCCAGTGCAATCTCTGAGTGGAGCATCCCCCTCTCCTTGCCCTATGCCTTGGTTTCCATGGGAAGAAAATCTGTGGACAAGACATAGAACACCAGAGTGCAATAGCTCTGCAGTTTAGATTTGGCCAAAGACACACAGACAGGATTTTTGAAAGCACCAGGTGCCTGATTTCTATTGTTCTCTATGACAAAAAGACCCTGGAAATCCTACTGACTGCTTACGACATCTTTTAAGAATTCTGCCTCTAAGTGACTGCTCAAGATCACAGAAGCAGCCTGTGGCTACCATGTTAACCACTGGGATATTCTTTCTTCTGTGTCAATAAAGATTCATTAGAATTAGCTAAATTGATGCAAGTCTGGAACTTGACCAGACACCTGACTAGGAGGACCAACCACTTTTTCTTATGGGGAAGAAACGTGATTCCTCTGTCAGATGTCAGGAGGGCCTGGGGCTTCAGCAAGACTTAGGTACTAGGAAATGTTTCCACGACATGAAACTTGTTATATTTTTAAACCTGGCTCTGTTATCCTGTCCTGTTCTCTAAATCCTGACTGCTGCTAAATATATTTCATGTTGGTTTCACCATAAAACGCTTTAAATTGCTTTGATTATCTACAATGAAATACTTTCATCAATAAATGCTCTATAAATGAAAAGTTATGGAGGAAATGCAAATACTTAATTGAGGTGATATTAAATTAAATATAAGCTCTTTATAGTAGACATCATCAATATATGTGCGTTGGTAAGTCTGCAGTTCATAAGTTTTAAATGTATTAAACTGAAACTAGTTGTGAACAACAAATAAAGAGAAGACCTTTTTTATCTGATTCTACTTTCTCTAAATGCAAAAAATAAAACAGTGGTTCTACACAATGTGGAATTTTTATAAGCTTCCTGCAGAAAAATTTTACCTCAGTGAAAAGAGTATCCTTATAGACTAAAAAGAATGTAATCATATCTTTTGTCCAGAGCACCACAACATGTTGACAGTGCTTGATTTGCTGGAGATAGGAAGTCTTTACTAGTTTTCTGTTCCAGCCTTTCTAATCCACAGTACATCCAGAAAGGTTAAGATACAGAATTGATATCTGAAAATAGGCTGTACCACCCTATTATATTTATTTGCCAGGACTCAGTCAAGAGTGTTAATGTGACAAACGATGGTGTAGCACAGAGATACCCAAAATAGAGTTAAATTAGCAAATTTGAATATGGTAATAATTTTGGTCATAGCAGTGCAGGTCAATTCATACTGCTCCTTAGCAGGGAAATTTAGCTTTCAGGAGCTTCATGCTTCTGCAGTTTGTTTGCTTCTGACCTTCAATGTATCTTCTTTAGCAGTGGTTTGATAATGGTGCTCAATTACAAAGTGCAGTTAGGACAATTTGCAGTGCTGGAAACCAAAGGCAGCCAGTGCAACTCCAATTTTCATATCATGCTTTGTAGCCTGTAAAGGCTTCTTTGTTCTGTATAAATTATGTTTTTATAGGGCACTCACATTCATATGTTCCTCTGCTGTGCAGTGGGGCTGACTTGGATGCTGCTTCACTTAGTCACAGTCTTCAGCTACAAAAATGACTATGACAGGAATGGTGATTTTCATTACCAAATTGAAAGCAAAGTATTCTCGATGGACTGCACTGGCTCTGGTTTAGCTGCATACCAGGGTTAACCCCCAACACACAGGTATATGAAAATATTGCAGAAGATGCTGCATGAAAAGCAAAATATATGGGTTTGTGTCTTTTAGGTAGTATAGCAACTCATTATGTGAAAAGCAGAAGCTTTGTTTCCTACATTTTTGTACATCATGGTTGGATTTTCTGGTGTCCTAAAAGGTGTGACCTCTAATTACCTAAGGATGCAGTAAGCCTGTTTCTCTTGGGTATGTGGATTCTGAATAGGGATGTAATAACAGCTGAAATAATTTCTTCTACTTGCACTTAGCAAGTGATTTTTATATTTGCTTGTTTTCATGAAAAGGTCTTAATTTCTGTGAGCTCACCCCTCCAATATCTTTGGCTGAAATCAATCAACGTGTATGAGATGTACATTGAGAGGAAGAGATGGACAAATGTACATGCACACATGGGTTCTGCGAACCTGTCTCATTAAGAAAGGCTAAAAATAGTAACGAACTCTTAACTCCCAAAAGTCCAGTTTGTTCAAGACAGCAAAGGATTGCCATCATTATTTTAAACAGGTCAAAGCCAAGCATTAATAAAATCTACAGCATAATCTCTGAGTGTCTAATATGTCAACGCCTGAAGTGTTTCACATAGAAATATTTTTACCAATACTGGAAATATTTCATTTTCCTATAGAAGAATCATTATCATGTTCAGCTGTCGTAATCAGTTTAAATATTAGCTAGAACTCTGTGGCTTTTTAATTATGCCTTTACAATTGTGATTGCTTCACATTTAATTGTGGGAAGTCTCCCATCCTCATTCTTTTCTAAGAAATGTCTTTCCAATAATGGTATTCCCAGCTTTTTATCCACAATAGGATCATTTCATGAATTTAAACGGACGCATCTGCAGGGTAATAACACTGTCTCAGAACAAGCCCAGAGCTAATTGCCTGCCAGAGTCATGGCTGTAAGTAACAAATGGCAGGTGTACTGCCGACCCCCTCTGACATCTTTGGGTGCAAGGATTTCCAACAGGCAAGTGATGTGGATAGCTGGGACATTGGCTGCCTCTCCGGTGTAGCTACATGCACTAGATTGCCCTCTCTGGCAAAGCACGTAGGAAGTGGTTGTGGCATGATTTTTCACCTCCTGAATTTCCAGTATTCTCTCTTTTTCAGACAAAGCTTATGTTTTCTACACCTTATCTGTGGCCTTCTTTTTTATCAGTTGCAAAGGTCTCATGTTGAAGAAGACATTCCTAGAAAAACGAAGTCAAATTAACTGAAGATACAATATCAATTAACAGAAATTCAAAACCTTATGCGTGGATAATCTCCAGGAGAAGCAGAGTAGCCTTCAATAAAATTCACCATCAAATTGAGTCAATCTATCAGCTCACTGCTGCTACCCTGCTGCTGTTAACACACACTCACCACTCCCTTGTGGGAGCCCTGGCACTCACAAGGCATGTACTGAACCTATTCCACTCAGTTACCCAGAAAAAACTCTGGAGAAGGAAATGATTTTTTCTAGGACCAGTGAGCTGGACTCTCAGCACATGGGAGGGGACATGACAGGATGGCAGGAGCACAGACATGCGAGAGGAGGCGCGAGGAAGGAGTCGGACTTCCCCTTTCCATAGCAGTGAATCATTAGATTTGCCCAGATGTATTAATTGGACTATTTGATTTGAGGCACCACAAAAAGGGAGACATTTAGTGGGAAGAGGGAGGGCAAAGACTCATCAACCAACAGGAAGTTCTGTGATCAGCAGGTACAAATGAGAGTTACTTTGTATTTGAATCTCAAGATTGATCTTACATGTGAATCATGTCTAGTCTGCCAGGGTTTGAGCTCACATTGCACCTTTCCTGCTAGGGGGGGATTTGTAAGTTCTCTGTCTCAAGGATCTGTCTGTTCTACTTGGTCAAATCTTTTTATAAACTTTGTAGCAACTTAATATCTGTGAAATGCCCACCCATTGCAAAAAAAAAAAAAAAAAACCCAAACAAAAAACCCCCTCAAATGTAATTGGTCAACAGGTTCTAAATCATTCTAGGACAAGAATGACTTGTACAGACTGAGACAGAAAGTGCAATGGCATAGACTATGTATTCTTACAAAAAGAAGGGGAGGAAAGTGTCATGACATTCATTTTCCTTTTTTTTTTTTAATTTGGAATTTAGAAAAAGGACTAAAATGCTTACATGGGAAAAGGAAAAAATTACTACCATTTTATAAATTGTTATTCAACAGGTGTTGGGCAGTCTAATAAAACTACAATCCAACATATATTTTATATCTTTATGAATCCTAGAGCCTTCCAAGAGCGCACTAGCATGTACTTATACATTAAGTGCAAGGAACAGAAATATTTCAGAATATGCATACCTTTCCTGGAAGGCAGCTTCGTAAAGACAACGTGAGATTAGAGAGACAATTCCACCATGGACCTGTCACCATCTGGGCTGTAATTCTAATTTACAGCAGCAATAGCACACCCTGCATGAGCCTCACTTGATTCAATAACATTCTATTATTTGTAAAAGCAGCAGAGTGAACCTTTATCAATCTCCCCATACTAAATATATCAAGATGTGACAATCATTCCTTTCTGTATGGATTAAATAACAATTTGAAATGTCATATTTGGATCTATGGAGCAATGTGCCTGCTGCCAGCCATTGACAGCAAACCACAGTAGTTAATTTGACCCTATGGAACATTTGAAAGCAGGCAAGCTTGAAGCATGAGCACTAAGCATGTTTCAGGTTTCACTTACATATTTCAGTGAGTTGGTCATATGTTCCTATTATTTTTTGTGGTATTTTTATTTAGAACTACCTTCACACATGGTAAGCCACTACAGAAAGGGATGCTTAGACATCTTGTTGTTAATGTATTGCTCTCAATTGAAATTCCTCTCACAAATATCCTTTCTCAGAGGAAATATTTTTCCCCTCATAAACTTCACTCCCATTAGGAAACATTTTATATCTTGACTACGAAATAGGACATTCTCAAAGCCTCACAACCTTTTCCTGATTAAGATAAACAATTTAATTACCTATCTAAACTGTTTGTGTGCTTCAGTAGGCTAAGTGACAGCTCTCACTCCGAACAGACTATTTTACCTGTCCACCTTGCCTAAATCTTGTGCTTAGCTTAAAATTTGTTATGAACAAAAGCCCAGTCATTTATGTGCAAATTATCCCTGTCCATAAATTAGGATAGCTCTTGCTTGGATGTTTCCACGAGGACCTTGCACAATCATAAGGGTGGCATCAACTCTGGCCATTTGGTTTAGTCAGAGTAGGATACGGTTAGAGATTAATTGCATTTACCAACAAGAGTTAGAAAGGATGTGGATGAGAGCAGCAAGGACCTTCTCCACTTGGTGGAAATAGCCAAAGGATGGGAAATACAGGCTATTTTACACCAGAGAATCATGTAGAAGAAAAAATAAAATACAGACTGTAAGCATAGATCTTTACAGCAAAAAGGGTGGTCACATAGAAGCCAACAGAGACGTGAGCTCCACTAGCGCTGGCAAGAGTCTCCCTGGCTTTTGCTGTGCCATAATTGGTTTGGCTTTCTCCAGATGCGCCACTGTACACAGTGGCCAAGCTGAGGCACATCAGCCTCACATTTCTTTGTTTTCACAATGGCAGATTTGGCTGAAGCTGCACCAGGTCTCTCCTGGAGATTATTACACACATTACTAAGTCAACAGCAGGGAACAGATTTTCATGTCTCAGGCAATTTCCTGCAAAACCTAGTGTAGGGATGGTAACTTTGAGGAGAGAGCCTGAACAGAGAGCTGGGGGCAGTAATTTCTCAAACTGCAAAAGCAAAAGGTTTGGCAGAGCTTGTCTGACCATGCCCTAACTCCCCCTTTTTGAAGTGCACAACTAACCTAAGAAGATGCGCNACCTGGCAACAGAATGGTAAAAATTCCACTCCTCCCCCCCCAACCTCCAACACCCATTAAAAAGTCTTTGAAGATACCTTTAAAAACTAATCCAGGTTGATTATATGATTATGCATTTGTGTGAGATTATATCTGATCTCATCTCTAAAATTACAGGGATATCTCAATTGTGGATAGTTTCCGATATCAGAAGCAAATGCTAATTTGGCAGAACAATAGCTTGCAAACTGCAAAGAGTGTCAGTAATGGGAACTAGGTTTTTGCATTGTATGTCACCAGCTGAAACCCACCGTAACTCAGCAATAGGAGCCCTTAGGAACTCCAGCTGATCTGAGGATATTCTAGAATGAAATAAGAAATAAGCTAGTGATTTCAATTCAAATCCTAGTAAGCAAATATTACCAGACCCAAATAAAAAGTGCCAGCTGCTGTTATATCAGAGAAGCAAAAAAACTGTATTTCTCATCTAAACATTTTCTGCTGTTCCTTGTGGAGGCCTGTTCATAGGATTAGATGAAAAGATGTCATCAGTACTGCACAGAAAGTTCTTGTTCTGTGGATGAATAATTCAATTTCTGATGTTGCTAATCCAGTGCCTTTCAGAAGCATTAAATTAAGGTTCAATTAAGTATGTCTGAAGTAATTTGACTGTTTATATTTTTGTTTTCTATTCTATTAAACCACTCAATCTATGAGAAATACCCAGAAAGAAAAATTCAGTATGTGAAGGCAAAGAGGAAGGTCTATTTTGCATTACTGGAGAGCTTTTATGCAATAATGTAAACATGGATGTTCTTGCACCTTTTATTGTCTGGTTTGGGTTTCGTTTGTTGGTTGTTTTTTTTTTTTTAATAGAAGGTATACTTTTTCAGTTTCCTCACACTATAAATAGGCATCCTTTTTCAAAATCTCCTACAAGTAGTAGTGTTCTCTGCGTAAATGTTAATCAGCTTATACAGTGTATCATCCTCATGTCCCTTTAATGAGATTAAGCTCCTCTTGCTGAGTGCGAGATTTCCTGAAGTACTCTATTCTTCTTGCCATTTCTATCAGAGGAAGACCCCACCCTTCCTGTGTCAGGTACTTTACAAGCACATTAAAAAGATAATCCCTGCTCTGGCGGAAAAATTACTTTTAGCAACTCTTTAACACTGAAGGGTGAGTTTCACAGTACATCTTGAACTGGTACAGTGACTACCACTGCCAAAACGAGGCTCCTCCTTCCTGGCTGTTCATTTGTCTTTTTTTGGCCCTATCATTGAAATATAAATGCTTGTAAACTAAGATGCCAAAGTCAAACAAGTTGAGTGTACTACTCTACTGCAGCACAGCAAAGTGTTTCTTTGGGCCACTGGAGCCATCCTGAGCAGTCCTTGCTCTCTTCTCAGCTGTGCCACTATAACTGTTCCTGGAGCTACAAGGTGATTTGCAAGGTGGATTTGAAATTTATTCCAATTTAAAACAGCATTCTTATTTCTCTAATGCTTTTTTAAAATCTGTTTTTGCCAAGTGGCATCATGTAACTCCATCAAAAGTGGAATTAACTCAAGTAAGTGTGCAGTGCAAGGTAGCAGGGAGAAGTGGGGTATGCTTGGGCTATTGCTGTGGCTGAAAAAAGTCAAGTCCCCTGATATTATCCCCAAAAACTATTCATTTGATAATTAAAGCAGAATATCTAGTCCACAGACCTCAACCACCATGTCTTCATTCAAAACTGGCAATTAAAGGTGGCATTTTTTTACAAGTGTAAGAGAAATGTAGAATAAAGCCATGATTAAAAAATCCAGGAGTAACACCACTGTGCATGTGAGTAAGTCTATTTGCAAACACACACACATGAAGAAATACTTCTCTCTTTAGAACAGGCAGTAGTCTGATTCTTAGTCATGAGCTGTTCTCTACTGATTACTTTGAAGGTCTTGAAATATCAGGAAGCTTCACAACGATGTTCTACAGTTTCCAATGACCTTGGATATCTTATACCAGGAATGAGAAAAAAGAACATGCTGCTCCAATTGACACATCTCAGTAGGATTTCTTCCTCATGCCGCAGCCTGCCTCCCCTGATCCCCTCCTCAGCTGGCTGTAGCAGAGCTGAATGCTCTTCACCTCTAAAGCATTCCTTTCTAAGCTAATTCCCTTCTTCTTCAGTCCAGGAAAGGATGTGATGATAGCTCCTTAAACCATTAACCTAAATAACAGCATTTTGGGACCAAGGCTTGAAGGCTGATGACATGCAAACATGTCTCTGCATACGGAAAAATTCCAACACTTAGAAGAAATCTTACCGTCATATCTTCTTTAATACACAGTTTGACACACTGTGCACTTTCCTTCTCTTCCTCAGATGTGGAAGAATCTTTCACCAGAAGCCTGAATGAAAGCTATAAAGCACTTTGCCGTGTCATTCGTCTTCATTGTCCCTTCTGGGAGCCACAGCAACAAGAGAGATACCCAGTTTGGGAGCCAAAGCCACCTAGTAACCATAGCCTGAATGAGGCCTTGGAATGCTCTTCCATTTCATTTGTCTTCTCTGACCCTCCTGGCAACAAGAGAAACAGCAGCTGAAGACACACCCCTTTCAGGAAGCAGAGACTCCCCGCACTAGACCCTGAGTAAAAGTTTGAAAGTGATTCTTCCCACCTGAGTCCTGGTTCTCACCTGCCACACTCTATCTTACACAGGAAACAATGAGGTAAACAAATGCCATCACATCCCCTGCAGCTCTGAAAAATGGCATAAACCCTCCCTGTTGATGAGAAACACAGTCTGTCTCCGTGTGCTCCTGTACAGCACCAGCCAAGCCTGGTAGCTACAACCTTGGCTCACTATACACACATCTGTAGTAATGCAAACCATTTGTGGTGGGTCAAACATCGAGGCTGTATGAAACTCTGACACTGTTAATTGAACATGAGGCAAGAGGCATTCCATTAGGCAGTTTTGGTCGAAGAGAAGAAATTTGTTGCCTCCAAACTCCCTGTTAAAAATACCTGAGTTTACTCAAGCATATCATCGAGTATGACATCTAATCATCCAGGACTTTATTTATTCTCAAAATGTGTGAACTGGGAGGGTGGATCTTCTAGAAGTTCTCACAGAGGAAATAGAAGGCAAAGGCTTTTTTTTCTCAGGTAATAAAAGCAAAGTCTTGGGCTCATCTAGAGATTATACTAAAGTACAGATTAAAGATGCAGCTGTACTTTTCCAGACAATGAATGTGAGTCAGTGTATTTGATGCTAAGGGTTTCCCCTTCACCAGGACTAGTATCATAAAGAGAAGATAAATTACTTTATGTATACAGGAATAAATTTCAATTGCACTATTCAGAATAACTAATATTGTAGCCTACAATTCCACTCATTTCATGGACAGTGGTTCTGGGTTCCTTTTATTTCAGAAACTATTTGTTTTTATTTAGTTTAATGGTTAATAAACTCCTGTGTTCTTACTTTCAGGAAATTTATTTTTCAGGCATTATTTTCAAAGTTACTTTCCATTTTTGTTTGCTATTATATATATATCTAAACCTAATGTTAGACTATGAAAATAAGTGTCTGCATATTTTTCACCATACTTATCAGAGCCTTTTTTCCTTCGGCTGACAATTTTTTCATGCAAAAATGAAGCAAGAGGGTGTTGAATCAGTCTAACAGCATGACTACTTTGGGGGTTTTTTAGGTAGGAGTAGAAAAGCATCTTCAGTTCCGAAGGTCTGCAAGTACTGGGATCAAGAATTAATTTGGTGACAGTGAAAGCACAATTCATTTTATCATGTACTGAAAAGATCTACCAGTCTACATTGTGTAACTTGCTGATGGAGATCAGAGGTTGTCCATCACACCATCTGCCTTTCATTCAACAGGCTTCTAATTTCCTACAGACAGTAGAACAGCTGGGAGTGAGCCAGCCTTGAGGCACAGAGCTGGGTGCTGTCAGCATATTGCTGGCATTGTAGCCCAGGGCATTGCACATTCTTTCCCAGAAGTTTTGCTAAGTGCTCTTGAATAGGAATGGTGAAAGGTCATGAGTCAAAGGGGTAGCTGCTGTTATGCCAGGAATGATCAAAACCATCTCAAAGTATAACCCTTCATCCGGTGAGGTTTTGCAGACCACTGCCAGGTCTGCAAAACCTCCTCCCTAATCAATGGCATGGAAAGCAGCAAAGATCTTGGGTGTTGCTGCTGGAATTAATGCCAAGAGTAGGAAATTCCTTGTGTGGCTTCCATTACATCAAGCGCTCATTAAGGGCCTTAATGGAATAATGGAAAGATTTGTCAAAAATTTTGCCTTTGCAAACTCTGCTTATCAGTACTTGCAAACAAATCATTTTCACACAAAGACACTTTTAAATTTAATTCCCAAACCATTTTGGAAACATAATAGTTCATTTGAGTTTACAAACGTGAAAACTTTGGACAAGTCTTTCCATGATTTTCAATTTAGCATGCTTAGAAAACTGCAAAATAACTCCATTTCAAATATTTCTAAACCAAAAACAGAAATGTCTTGAAATTTTTGATAAAAATAGATTTTCATCTTGTGATAAATTGAAATATTGATGTAGAGTTTGGTGTCCCAGAACGGCCTTGTTCTGTAACTGGGAATTTTGTTGACATTTTATCCTTGGGTCAGTGCTTCCATTGTTGCTGCAGCTAAGACAACTGGAAATTGGAAACCCATTTGTCATGTTAAGTTGCTTTCTAGAAAAAAAACACAAGCAAGCTACTATGACCAGTTTTTCCATCTCCCCAGTGAAAGTGAGCTCACTGATCTCTCCATGGAAGCGAATGCCAAAGACCAACATTATCTAGTGGTTAGGGTACAAGACTGGAAGTGAAACTACATTTTATCCTCACAGGCCTGTCTTAGCTAAGCTGTATATGGCAAGAAACATAATGTGTCCATTCCTCAATGTGCCCCCCTGCAAAACTTCATGATAACCATATATATACCAAAATGATTGGAACGCCTAAACATATATGTGAAACTGGTGCAAAGTATTCCTTTGCCTGCAGCTGACGTGTCTTTCATTTCAAAATTATTTTTTTAGTCAACCAGCAACTTTAAACTAAATTAGAAGGAGACTAAGAGCATTTGAAGTTCTCAAGTTACCAGAATTTCCTGAAAATTTTCGAATAAGCAGAAAGAGGGCCAAATGGGCACTCCTACTCTCTTCTCACTGCCCCTTCAGGGAGATGGCACAGTGTGATCCCAACAGTTACAAGTTCTGCTTGTCCTCCTGATCCTGCAGCTGTTGTGTATGCACTATATCTGACCTACCTACACATACGGAGCCGCACCTCAGCCATCGCATGTGCTGTTTTTTCTCATATAGAAGAAAGCTAGGGATACTGTGGGATGTAGAGGGAGAGCTCAGGAGAGTCAGAACTCAGTAAGGCAGCTGTGATTTCTGTCTTTAATTATTAAAGGGCACATAGGACACAATTGCGTAAGAAAGCCGGCTTTGTTAGTTCCTCTGCTTATGGAAGAGTTTGTTGTCAGTAATTGCCCACGAACTATCAATAGCTTCAAACAGTAAATCAATTTCCTCTTCTTTCCCTCACTCTTTCCCTCGTTCTTATATAGTAGGACTAGGTGGAAGCCTTCAGGTAGAAGCCATGTCCCCATCAATGATGTGTTTTCATTTAATCTTCTCTATGTTTTGGTTGCGGTAGGGCTTTCACTCCAGTTAATCCATTTTAACTAAACAGGCAGTAACCTCCATTTGAGGGGTGGCAGTTCATTATATTACATAGTTCTATTACTTAATATCATCAGGCTTACCCTGAGAAAAAAAAGCAATGTTTTAAGGAGAACCTGCCAAGAAAGTGACTCCAATTTAAATTAAGGTAATGCAACATTTGTGTAAATGCTAGCTTAATCTTCTGTTGTTTCAGTTTATTTTAAACCCCTTGGAGCCGGCATTTACCTGACTGAAATAAAGCATCCCTGTTGTAGTTTGCACCCAGTTAAATTGCTTTTAAGCTGACTTGATCTAAGCAGTGAAGCTTGTTAATGTACACAGATACTGAGTATTTTCTAGCATTTAAACTCGAAGGACAAAGTACCTTGTCTAAATTTGCCCTCCTTGAAAATGGAAAGCTAATGAACTGCAAAAGAGGTATTTTCTAGCTTTTAAACAGGAGATGGAGTATAGAAGAGCTACAACACTAAAAAAATCATAGCTCAGTTTGTTTGTGAATTCCAGGGGAGAGACATTATTTTAGTAGCAATACTCCTGATTTTCTTTGTTGTCTTTATTTCTTTATTTTGCAAGTACTCTTTGGCTGTTGGAGATTATTATTGGAGGTGTTGTTTAACAAGAAGCTCAACATGAGGCAACAAGGTGCTTTGCAGCCCAGAAAGCCAATCCTATCCTAGACTGCATCCAAAGGAGCGTGCCCAGCAGGGCAAGGTGCTTGATTCTGCCCCTCTGCCCTGCTGAAACCTCACCAGGAGTGCTGCATCCAGCTCTGGGGTCCAAGAACAAGAAAGACATGGACCTGGTGAGCCAATCCAGAGTAGGGCCACAAAAATGGTCAGGGGGCTGGAACACCTCTTCTGTGAATACGGTCTGAGACAATTGGGGTTGTTCAGCATGCGGAAGAGAAGGCTCCAGGGTTAGAGGAAAGAATCCAGCAATGTCAAGACAGGAGTCTTTATATTTCAGCAGGAATACAAGCAAAATATTTTAACTTGAGAGACACTTCAAGTACGTCTTCATCTGATGGCAGTGAAATAATCTCTCAATTACATTATCTGACAGAGGGCTTCCAAGTTCTGACACAATGCAATAGTATTTAAATTTAGAAATTCTGGAAAACCTATTGAATTTTTTTTTTGATAAATTTATTTTTGTGAGCTAGTATATATTCAGCATCAGGCCAGTCATATATGAAGCTGTTTAGAGGATTATGTGGTTTCATGTTAATCAGTCATCTTTTCCCTCGGAATTTACATTCCATGTTTTATTGATTTCTCTCATCACCTCACAACATGGATGAAGCACTTATTTTCACAATAGCCTCATTATATTGCATTAGGAATGAAGATTTAGAGAAATTATGCTGAATCTCATTGTTATGTTCCATCAGTAATGAAGACATAGAGAAATGGAACACTTTAAGTAACCCACAGGCTATGAGAGAACAGGGTGAATAGCTGAAACCGGTGAATGAAGGTTGAAGAATTGAATCCAAATCATTCTTATTGTAGGCTAGTCCCTTACCTCAGAAACTCTTCTTCTTGTCTGCAGTCAGATTTTGATGTCAAGGATGAATCAACCAAACCACTTTTGTCTTTCTCTGAACCTATTTCTTTATTTGCCAAATGAGATGAAACTGCTTTAGAGTAGTTCAGTTGCCACTTCCCAAAAGTAAGTAAAACCAAAATACTTAAAACCACTGAGAAAATGGCTCTTCAAAACAGAAGCTCTCAGTCTTTACAGGTCAGGACTGTCTTTTGTTGCAGTCGAGTCTTGAAAGATTTCACTATGCTACCCACACCCTGTTCTTACAAATTGTTTGCACCTCAGCCTAAGTAAAACAAATGCCCCAGTGCAAGTCTTTTCTTCAAATCCTACACCTAAGATTACAGAAAAATATCCTATCATGCTCCTACTCTTAGACAGTTTTCTACACTCTTAGCTGAACCCACTGAAAAGTTATGTATTTCCTGATGTGTCCCATCAGGATTGCTGCCTGGTCCTCCAACTCAATAGGGAAGCTCTGAGAAAGACACATTTTTATCTCACAGCTGTTAAGTGCAAATACCTTTAGCTGCTTCTAGCCAGTCAACCTCTGCTCCCACAGGAAACACATCTCTCCTCCTGGAGGCTGGTTCTATTGCCATGGTGAATCCACTTCACCATCATTATCAAAGGACTGGGAAGTGTGGAGTGAAACAACCACCCATCCACCAACAATACACTGGTGCTGAATCCACAGCATTTGGCTGCCTCCCATTGACTTGGAGTAAATGTTACACACTTTACATGGGGAGAGGGAATGAAGAGAGGAGAGGAGAGGAGAGGAGAGGAGAGGAGAGGAGAGGAGAT